>CM053789.1:659259654-659612749 GCA_028749045.1 Cupressus sempervirens
CACATTATAGTGATAAAATGAGAAAGATTGAAATGTATAGTAGGCCAAATAACTTTAAGACTCAAGTTATAGATAACTTGTAAGTAGAATCCAACAAAATGGTCCTTAGATTACTAGCCCCAAAGCACATCCTACCAAAAAATGTAAATGTTTTTTATTTTTATTTTTATTTTTTAAATGTTGAAATTTTATATAAACATCAAAAATGCCTATAACAAACTAAAATTAGAAAGTGGTCAACTTTCTTAAAAACCTAAAACAGGTTATATTCTAACAAAGAGATATAAAATATCAACAATGAGGAGAGAAACATACCTTTAACTGACAAGGTTCCATAGCAAAGGAGCTGTCAAAATGAAGAGTAGGTAAGAAGTTATACAAAATCAAGTTTGGATTAATATTTGACCCTATCAATCAATATTACATAATCCTTTTTAAAATAAAATATTCTTAAATGATATTTTTCTTCTTGAACAAAAATCATACTATTGTAAACAAAATTAGTAAACAATTATTTTTTACCAAATCTAGACTACCATATTCATGAACTAATTTTTTTATATTATTGGGTTTGCTTTTAAATCCTAGATAAGTCCATCACTTAGTGGGAAATAACCATTAGAATTGGTTGTTTAGCCTTCAAAACTTCTCTTTGACTCATTTCTCTACCAGTTCTACCTGAACTAGAAATTTTTTCCTAATTAACCTCCTCTAACCATTTCACTATAGCTCAACATGAGTTGTGAACCCTGTTCCAATATATAGCTCATGATTTATTTTCTTTATTATGTGCTAAAATTTTATTTTATTATGATACCTCTATAATTTTTAAATGCAACCTATATTATCATAAAAAGTAATACAATCAAAATAAAAAAAGTAAATAAGAATAAATTTTAAAATTTTGTTATCATTAATTAGCATTTTTTAACACATACTAGTGAGTGTAAATGAATAATAAGTATCCAATACTTGTAATCATTCTTAAAGAGACAAATTGTAAAGGAATAAAGAGATAGAAATAACAATTACATGCAAATATAACAAATATCATAAATAAATAAAGCACATAGAAGAGAACACAAGACACAAATATTTAATGTGGTTCACCTAATCCTTGGGCTACTTCCACCAAAAACAATTCCAATATTCTTATTTTCCATTCATTACAAGCTAATTATAATCTGCAATTAGTTCAAACCCAATACTGTCACAAGAAGATACTATCTCATCATACATAATAAAATCCCTAATCCTAAGCCATTTTATTAAATCTTTTGTCAGTTACAAAATTAGGGATGAAATAAATTGTCCAATAGAAAAATAGCTTCCAATGCCTTTTATAATAATAAAGTCATTTGAGCTTTTGAGGGTGTTTCCCCTAGAAGCCTCTGTAGGGGAACTACCCACTAACCTCGTCTTGTATCATGATAAGGAGTGTGCTTGGGGCTTTTCCCTAGGACCCTGCAAGGGGCACTACCCATTGACCTTGTCTTAGGGGCATTGCCCCTAAACCCCCATAAAAAAATATAGGAGTAAATTGCACTGAATGAAGTGGGAAAAAATTAAACTTCAAGTCTGATTAATATCCACTAATAACATAAATTTCCTTGGAAATTATATCCTAATTCACTCACTTAAAGTATCACTAATGCCCATTTTTACTAGATGTTCATTTTGAACTTGAATCTTGGGAGATTCTATACTCTTTGTCACATATGATGTTATCCCTCTATTTTCCATTCTCAAATCACATTGTATGTTTACATCCAACTTATTTGAACTTGGAGATAAAATTTGACTAGGATAGGGAATAGGTGACTAGCATGAAGGAAATGTAATCAATCAAATTGAATAATGTGATCAAATTTGAAGATGCAATTGGAGTTGATAAGATCCATGATGAGGAGAAAGGTTGGAAGGCAAGATGATGCTGACATGATGTTAGAAGAGGGTAGGTGCAGTGTAAAGGTGGATTAAGGTGGATATGAGATGTGGAATAATTATTTTAAGGATCTTTTGATTTATGGAGAGTCTATTAGAGGCTTGTTTCAAACATGTCTCAAAATCTATGAGTAGTGATAAGATAGTTTGATCTAGATGTAATCAGAGTTTGAGAAGGTGATTTCTATGTACATAATAGTGGATCCTAGGAGTACTTGAATACCAATAGGTCTAAGAATGAGAGTGGTTGAATCTAGTATATCATCGAGCTTCACTTTGTTTTGAGAATAGTTTAGTGGTCTCTATTTAATGGGGCCAACCACATGAAGGTGGAATCTCAATTGCCACCCCCCTCCCCCAAAAAAAAAAAAAAAACTCTAAATTTCTCATTAACATCTAAAATTCTTTCTTTCATTCATCTATTAATAAAATATAACATTTATTTATTATCACATGAAGTAAACATCTAACATCCAAATCTAACATCTAATATTCATTCATTTAGACATCATTAATAAAACATAACATTCATTCATTAACACATCACACTCATTAACACATAACATTCATTAACATTAGCATGTAAAATATTTTATCATCATCTTTATTTTCCTAGTCTGAGGATGAGCCCACTCTTACAAAGGGGGGGTTTTTGCAATAATAAATAAATAGTTTAAATTCATAAGAAATTTGTATTATTATTACAAGTGTTTGATTAATTTAAGGAAAATAACTTTTCCACTCTTTACCTAAAGGGCCAACATCATCTTCCACATATTTTTGTCTTCCCTCAACCTCATCTTGTTGAACACTTCTTGGGGTTTAAATAGAAAAGATTATGTTAATAAAAAAACTAATTACAATTAATTAATTTTTGAATAGATTATTGATCACATACCTCTTCATTTCATTTTTTTCATTGATCTTATTCTTTATCCAACTCATCATAATGATCATCATCACCATCATCATCATCATTACCATCATCACCATTACCACTACTACCACTACCATCACCATTGACATCATCTTCATCGTCGTCATCATCATCACCGTCATCTTTGTCATCATCATCATCATCATATTCTTCTTCATGAACATCTCCATCAAGATCATCATCAAAAAAGTGTGGTCATGATCATAATATACATCATCTTCTACTTATTTTATATCTTCTTATTCTATCACATTATACTTTACCGACCTTCCTCTTGGATCATGTCTAACAAAAAAAGACTAACCCATTTTATATGGAACCTCTAAGTAAAATACCTACTCACATTGGCTTGGAATAACATAGGGCTCATCCCCAACTAGCTCAAATGATCTTGTATTAACCATTAAAAATTTATTACCATATTCACTAATAGTTCTATTAGAATCATTTTCATTGTGTTGTAGCTTGTACCATTTGATGATGAAGAGAACCATTTTGAAGGAATTGAAGCCACACTCAAGTATATCATAAAAAAATTAATAGTATCAATTTTGAGACTCTTGAGGATGTATATCATTTCTAGATAAAATATTAGTCACCTCAAAGAATGCAGTTATCCTAGAATCACAAGTTTTCTTTATGTCATCCAAATTTTTGATGTAAAATTTATAACCATTACACCACATAGCCTTGTGGTGTTTGACCTACAATAATATGTTAAATATGTAAAAAAAATCATTGTGACTTGATAAACATACATGTAATTAATAATTTTATACATACCTCATTTCCTCTTACCCAATGAAGACACACCTTCCCATGTTGCTATGCAACTATATTGTTGATATTGTTCAATCCATAGCATCATCCAATCAAGATTGTTTGCAAGATACAAATGCAATACATCCCACTCTTGACCAACTGTACAAAAAATAAATAGATGACTTAGAAATTATTCATTTTGAAGATTAATAATTAATTAACTATAATAAAAGCTTATATTTACCTTTAACTTTCCTCAATCTACCTTTCTTGATCAAGTACTCCCCTTCAAATTGGTTAATGTGTCTGGGATCCCAAATGTGATCTATATGGATCTTTGCTACAAAATTAGTAAGGTATTCAATAAATTACACCATATTCTAGTATAACATATATCCCTCCATCATAAAACCCTTAGAACATTCTCTTTTTTGAACCAAAGCCTTCACAAATTTCAAGTCTCTCTCAACCATCCACATTGACCTAGTGCGTACAGGTCCACACATTTCAATCTCCTCAACTTGGTGTATGAGGTACTTTTCTTGTAGTTTAAAAAGATAAAGGTAGAAAATTTTGCATTTTACATATTAGATTAGGAATTTCTTTCTTCCAATATTTTATATTGTCTTTATGTATTTATTTAGATGATAGACACCTACAAAATATCCAAGACATACATACATACATACATACATACATACATATATGAAAATTTACAAAAAATATACAATACATTACATAAAATAGCATGAAAAATAAATTATGAATTTAATATACCTATATAACCAATTGAACAAATATTAATACTTAACTCATGTATTTTCCAAGATCATATATGACTTGCTTGACATTATTGACAAAGTGGTCTAGGAGACATAGAGCTAGCACATACTACAATAATTATAAATTGATCATTTCATTATTTCCTACCATAATACAATGAAAAATACATGAAGATTAAAAATATACAGTAAATACATAACAACATGAATTACCATGATGAAGGTATGCTGATCATGCATTTTCAACCTTAGGCCAAGTTCACTTTTCTTTGATAAGAGTTTTCTTAGTTCGCAATACATCCTATGGGAAATCAAATTTTTTATATAACTTTTTATATAGCATTGCTTTTTTGGTCCATTAATAACCAAGGAAGGGCATTTATATTAATCTAGTCTCCATGGGTATTTTATTGAATGATATATTTTATTGCATGAGTGGATTCATGAATGGCAGTATAAATTTTGATAATTTTTTCTTTATCATGCCTTCTATCCAATATCTCCCATTATGTCTATGTTACATTATTTCCAATATGCATAATATTAAAAAAAATCACAACTTCTAGCTCCTCATAGTAGGATAACCTATAAAATTGTCTATGATATATGTTTAGTTCCTTTGGAAGGTGGTCATTGATGCCTTGATGACCTTCATGATCATCAGTTAGTAAACAAAGAACAATAGAAAAATATGAATTTAAAACATAAACCATTAGGTGGAATGACATTACCTTGACAATTAATTTTATTACATTCCAACTTCCATAGGTGAGGTTTCATCCTTTGTGGCTTTGATGTAGTCTCTTCTTTCCTATTGAAAAGATTGTATTCAACACTTTGATACTTATGATTCCCATGGAGGAAGTTCCTACATTCATCAAACACCTTATTTCCTAAAGTTTTTGAATGATGAGACTTCATCTTTGAACCAAAAACTAAACATGCAATTTTCCCTTTGTTTGAAGTCCTACAAGACAATTATATAATTAGATTAAATATGTTAATTTCCATAATTATAATTATCATGCACAATTGGAACAATCTTAACATGCCACTAAAATGTGTAAGCCCTCATGGGGCATCATGTATTGTCCATATATGCATCACATGGAATTGAAATAGTATTTATCCTATTGGTCTAGAGATGTCATACATAGTGATACCCTTCAATAACTCCAATAGGTCAATAACAAGAGGCTCAATATATACATTCATATCTTTAACTCATTAATTTCCTTGATGAATGAACCACAACATTACATAATTATTGTGACCATTTTATTGCAAAATTTAGAATTATATGCACATAGCTATTAGATAATTTTTTTTTGAAACAATCATTTCCAACATGGCGTGCTCCCTCTTTATCGATACCCATAGAGGAATGTTATTGTTGATTACAAAATAGGCCGCGATGAATAAATAGATCACATCTCTCCAAATGGTTTCACACCGCATGTTTCCAATGAAAGCCTAAGATTACAAGGTTCTTCTTTAAAGATTGGCCACTTTTCCTCTATGTTCCTAAATTTGAAACCATATGTAGGCATTTGAATAAATTCATCTCAACTCATATTGTGTGCATGGTAATCCATAATTTGAGCCAAGTTATTGCACATGAATAACCATTGCATACATGGAATAATGGGAAAATAATGAAGAACCTTGCAAGGAACATTTTTTCTATTTCATCTATTTGATATCTACTCATATGACATTCAGGGTATTCTCATGAAAATTCATGTTCTTTATGATATATATAATATGATCATTGGTGTAAGAATCTATTGCTTGATACTTCATTCCAATACCTTTCATAGTTGAAGATAATTCTTGGTATGAGTGAGGTAGAATATTTGATGGTGGTAACAAAAACTCACCTATCAATCTATAACAAAAAAATATAAATTGTTCATATAAACAATATTAATGACACATGATTCTCTCTTTATTAACTATAATGACATATGTGGCATACCTTGACATATGTGATATTGCTATATTGGATAAAATATTCATAACCTTCAAGTTACCAACAACAATACAACAAAAAGAAGAGTTATTTGGGATCATTCGCAAAGGGTCATGTCTTCCTTCTCAAGTAGAGTTGCATGCCTCTCCCATTTGACTTCTATAAGTCATTCAAAAGGATGCAACTATAATGGTTTTGTTGTGTGAGTGATCTTGTTAGGACCCATGAGTGATCTACACCCTTGGGGTGATTTGATTTATGTTATTGTATCAATAGGATTAATGATGCTTATGCTTGGTTTATGAATTTATGATATGTTAGATGGTTTCATAGAGGTTTGTGACAATGGTTACCTATATCAATATGATATCACGATGTTGTTCCCTGATTACCCTGAGATGTAAATAGTGGTTGCACTATGTATTATTTGTCTTGTTGCACTTGACTAGGTTCCTATAGCAGTATTTACTCATGTGTTTGACCATGTTGACTTTTATGTTTATGGTGTCATTTATGTTATTGAGTAATTATTATTATTTCTATTATTAAATTATTAGAATAATTGGAAATGAGTAATCCATATTGGATTCTTGGATCATTGTGCTACAAATAGATATCTTGTTCCTTTCAATAGACTTTTTAAAATGGGTTATTTAAAAGAGATTAATTAGATGCTTTACTATGTAATTACGCATGATTTTTTCTTTGGCTATTATATATTATATTTCTACAATTTATTGTGTTAGTGCATGACTTATATCTTTGGTAGTGGCACATAGAATTAGTGATCAAACCTTTCATGTTGAGCGAATATTGTCCATGTATATGTGATGTATCTTTATATTGTTATTTTAACCCTTCAACAATTGGTAAATCCATATTCATTATGCATATGTATCTAGATCCATAAGTGTGTATGCGTATATAGGAATCTATCATGGTCACAAAAAATATTAATTAAATGCTAATTTATTGGGTTAGAGGGACTTTATTTATTTTATTTTATTTATGTTATTTACTAGTTAATTTTGCCATTGTTGAATTCTAATTTAATTAAAATTTCCTAATTTAATTTGGGAAAGTGGCCAATTGGTTATTAAGTTATTTTAAGAACCTAATTCATAAGTCACTTTGGTAAAGTGCTTATATTAGAAAATGAGAACTTTATTTCTCACTTCTCACTTTTCAATTTCATGTTTCAAGATCAAAATGCTCAAACCCTATTTGGGTTGAAATGGTGATTTTCTTATTGGGATAGATTTACTTGGTAAATCATCATGAGGTTAGTATTTTTGGATTCGTAGTAGAGAAGTCTTTTATGCTAAGTGTTTTAGTGCATTCATCGTGCCCATTATTTTATGGCTTCAATTTGCATTTCACCCTTTTTGGTTGCAAGGTAGGGACTTCTCATTTTTATGGTTTTACTCCATTTTAGCTTCCATTTCTATTTCTAAATGTTAGGGAGTGGAGAAATAATGTTACCATCTATTTCTATGCAATTCTATCACTCGATTGGATGGGTGTGAGTATTTTACATTTTTAATATGTGGGTTTGTGAGTTTTCCTATTATTATGCTGTTGGATTTTTATGAAGTTTTTGGGTCTAAGATTTTATTTGAAAAGTGTGATGTTGGGTGGATATATACCAATGGGTTTTAATTTATTTGATGTTTGATTTTTGGGTGTTTTTGGCATCATCTCATTTTGTGTGCCATCTAGTTTTTTCATGTTTATCTATTTGGCTTAATTAGATATTTGATCATGTAGCCCTTTCCTTAATGATTAGGAGCATGGAATCATAATGGTAATATGACATTCTGGGGTACTTTATTTCCCAATCTAATGTCATATCTTTATACTAATTTTGGTGGACATGTATCTTTTGCCAAATTTTTCGCATCATGAAACTAGTCTTGTTTTGTGAATTTTATTGGACCCTTGATCTTGTGACCACATTATTAGGTGGGGCTCTCAATTTCATTGTTATTTGAAAAGTTCAAATTTTTAGCTTATTATTATTGTCTTGGTTTACATACCACCCATAATTTTTTTGGGTTTTGGTATTATCTTCTTGAATTGTGGAAATGGATTGTATTTCATATTTCCTTTCATGTTATTCTTTTTACTTCATGAAAATCAGGATTTGTAGTGAATCCATACTCCTATATTTAGGTTAGTTAAGTGAGTTTGTGATACTTGGTGATTCATGCAATTATTAGTATTTGTCTCAAATTTGTACTCCTAGATTTAGTTCAGTTGAGTGAGATTCTTATACTTTATCATTTTTTTCATTTATCATATCCAACCCCTGCATCGGTTCTATTGATTATATTTATGAAGTTGACTGTTCCCACACATGAGCACATGTTCATGTTATGATGAGATCTTGTAAGATTTGACCTATTGGATATAGGTTGGTTGAGAGTTGTTCATTTGGGGGTTGGGTTGGGAACTTGCATTTCTTGTGGGTACTTGTCATGTGATGAGTGTGTGTATGTAAGGTAGATGTGTGGAGTGGATTCTCTCATGTACAATAGCCCAGAAGTGGCTGACAAGGTAATGCAAAGAGGTTTAAACAAGTGATAACAAAATTAATAAATGGGTAATAAAACTTAACGATAAGATAAATGAACTCCTTGACAAAGCTGATGTGTTGGCGTGAGGGTGTGGTGTTTGTGCATCTAAAATCTTCTCTAGAAGATGTTGCAAGGGTATGACATGTGGCCTCCAATTGGATTTGAGTCATGCAAGGTATGCAGCCTCTTAGGAGGAGTTGATCCATACCACATATAGCTTGAATTTCTCGATTCCAAGTGACATACACTCCACTAGAGTCCCTACATAGTTATCCTATAGTGGGTCTAACCAGTGACCTGATGTATTACATTGTCTTTGTGATCATATAGATATTGTTATTAGACTTGATTAGTGTATGTGTTATCCATGGGTGATTATCTTATATGATTAAAGTCTGGGCATTATCTCTATTAGCATTGTGGGAGTGGGCATGAGGGTACTGCATGATTGGGAGGTGTAACTACCTATACCACTACTAGGGACTAGTGTATAGAGATGATCTTCTTCTATTCTTGAGATCATAGCTAATGTGTACTTGGTGCTTTGGTATATCTACAGTATGTTTCCTTGTGATTTATGGTTTATCTTGGATGTGTTGATATAATGTTTTAAATGATTCTTACTATCTTTACTTGTTGCATTCCCTTATCATGATGTTAGATCTAATTTCTTGTATGATGTTTCTTACCACTATTATGTACTAGCAATGCTATTGTTAGACTATCATGTTAGATGTACTTGTTTATGTGATGTTTATATATGGTTATTGGTAAGATTGATCTCTTAAGGCAAAACCAATGATCTTATTGGTGATTTGATATTCATGCTTGGGGTATGGTTAGGATTGTTGAAATCTAATGATGTCATTAACATTGGGAGGAAATGAACTCTATTGATTTAGTTCAGTTGCATATTATGGTTGTACTTTCCCTTTATTGCAATTTTTCTTATGTAAATGTTATGATATGAGGATGCTAATTATCATGGATTAGAGTAGTATGATGTTATGTGAGGTAGGTTGATCTTCTTTATGCTTATTGACACTCTCAAGTGTTGCTCCTCAAGTATGGTGGTTTTAATACATTTCATCATTTTGTACTTCATTTTATGTATTTTTATTGTGTTATTATCTTGATGACACTTGAGAAAGGCATTTTATCGTGTGACAGAGAAAATTGTCGCATGAGACTTGCATTCACTCACATAGTAGTACATAGTCTCATACAAGACATTGCTATCTCATATGATCTTGGAATGGTATCTTGCATAGATCATGGTGAATGATCACATGGGAGATAATCCTAAATCATACATGTATCCAAGTTGCTTTCTCACATGGAAAAAATGGGTGTTTTCACATACTTCAAGAAGATGTAATTTGTACTTTTGGATACCCTTTTGGGCCTCGTATCTTCTGGGATCTTAACAGTCTACTTATTAGATGTTTCTAGGTCTAAGTGTTTCATTTTTATCCCTTATTACATTTTATCTTGAGATAAACCTTGTATGATTAATTCATGTAGATGGATATGGTTGTATTTTTCAATGATGAATGCTTGGGGATCTTTAGTGGTTTGGTTAATTTGTCTTCTATTGTGATCTCTTTTATGTTTGTAGTTACATATATCTATGCTTTATCTTAAAAAAATATGTTCATCTTTGTTTATCCTATTTCTAAGTATCTCTAGGTGGGGCATTGCAAAAGGCATATCATCAACATCAACATCATCATTATCATCATCATCCTTACCATCACTTGTGCCAGTATAAAATGTGTCATGAATCAATGCATTTGTACCATCATCTTCAAATGTGTTTTTTGGTGCATGACCATCATCTTCAATGGGAAAATTATATTCAACTTTGATACTCACACCTTTATGTTACTCCACTTCTCAAACCATAATCTTTGTGTTGTGGTGGTCCATATCATGTTTCCTAGGGAGGTTGATCTATATAAAAAATATCAACATAAATAAATCATGATCATGATCACATCATCAAGAGATTTATTATCTCTATAAAGAGTTCAAATGATATAATGAAAAACTTACCAATGGATGATAATAATTTCCCCCATCAATGTGACCATGGTTGCTACAATGTCTCTTATCTATTTTAATGTTAACTCTTCTAATATTTAGGCCCTTGCAATTTTTGCAGGGACAATAAAATTTTCCATTAGCTCTTCTCTTGAAGTTAGACCACAATCTAGAAAGTGTCTTCCTATTTTTTTCTTGACTTATATTATGTGACATGACTCGATGGGTTGTGGGAAAATAAAATGAGGTATCAAAACTTTGGTCTATAACAATTACAAACTAAGAAAAATTATGTCACAAGTACACTATGTAACACCTCACTAGGGAACCCAAGAGAAATTAACCTATAATGTCACTAAGTTTTCTAAACATGTTTTTTTGAAAGAGTACAACAAATAGGAGATAACATAGTAGAAGAGATTTAACTCATATACATACATAAGAAATAAAATAACAGTTACAAGGATTCCATGACATTGAATCACATACATAAGTTTTAATAAGATTAAATATGATATGTAAACAAGGTCCATGTCATAGAATAACCATAGGTACAACATCAAATGAAATAATATACAAGTACATAAGATGTCACATGGCATAACTAGAATGTATAATCATCCTCTATACAAGTCACAAGGTATGAAATGCTAAAATAATAAGATACAACATCTCATAGGAATGTAAATAATCAAAGTACAATACACTAGAATATTACCATAGAGCATAATCATGAGACAAGGAGAATAGAACAATTGCAAAAGGTACATCCAACATCGGCATTTAGTTCTCGAATATTAATGGTATAAGAAACACTACCACCCAACCTCATGGAACCTAAATGGCCCACTCCCACCATGCTAAGGAGATAATCTCAAGTCCCAAACAAATAACAATAAAAAAGTCATAACAATAATCTAGGTCAAGGAATCTTGATAGCAATCTATCTCAAAGGTACCAAGTAAAAAAGTAACATCTAATCCCAGAGGCAACACAGACACATAGGAAACCTAATATGCACGTGGGAAAGTTGTAACACCCCTCTTTTTCTATCACTGTAAACTTAATTATTAAAGTTTTATATGACTCTTCTATAGATGTGTTAGCCCTTATTTGATATTTAAAATACAATACTTTGATATGTTGAGTAATTGATTAGGTCAAGCTGTAACAATTTCTTACTAGTAATAATGATGCTTTAATTTATCTTATTTAGTTAATGAAATTACTCTTATGAGATGTTGCATGGCTTGTCTTAGAAAGATATTTAGTATGTCCTCATGATAATGAGATATTCATGTTAGAATATGATGTTATTTATATTTAAGATTTACTATTATACTTACCCCATACTTGCATGTGTATAGTGTGTGTATTTGTTTTACATTTATGTTTAACACGTCTAATATGGTTAAGGGAGGGAGTCATAGTCACATTCTAGTCGGGATCTACATGATGTACCACTCCTCATCATTGTCTATTTAACTTAGATATATATATATACATTTTTATTATTTTTATTATTATTTTTGATCTGGTTCAATCACTCAACCAAGAAAGAAATAGTAAAAAAACCCTACATCCTTATCTTGTACAAAGAGAAAATATAGGAGAGTCCAAGGAAGAAGGTCTATGGCATTTGGAAGAAAATTGGAAACAACCTATGATGGATAGAAGAGAATCTTGGTTTGAGGCATAAACAATTCATACCTAATAACATGTCTAATAGCCTGGTAGATGATATTGGAGTTGCAAATGAATAATGCATCTAGGATAATATCTTCAATTTGTAGGGGTAAACAATCCTCAATACCAACTTGTCGTAGGTGAATCCTATAAATGCTTGGTAAAACTTTAGAGTGGAAGAAACCACATTGTTTACACATGGAACTCACCTCTTTGGTAGATTCCATAACAGGTAATAAACATATTAAATGCAGAAGATATTGGAGAAAATTGAATGAAATTTCACATAATTTTTTTGAACAAATTCATGTGAGGTATCTGTACTCGATCATGAATGGAGTGCCTCAAAACTTCAGCAATCACCACATTCACATACAGAGCTAGATATTATAAATGATAGAACAAAGTTTGCAAGAATAATATATTTTGCTAGCTAAAAGTACCTTGCATATGTCAAGTAAAATTTTGATCCAATTTGATCAAATTTTTCAAATCATGATTGTTATTAATGAACTCATTCAAATTGAAGGATTCAAAATCAACCCCATTGCAATCCATATTTGAAAGGTAATTTTCCACTTTGTTACCTTCGTGAAGAGTGTGTGAGATATATAGTTCACTAAAAGAATCAAGAAGGTACCATATTTTCTTGAATATATAGGCAAGATTCCAATTATACAAAATCCTCTTAATACATGTATTAATTATAACCATGGAATCCCCTTCCAGTTGAACATGTTGAAAATCACCCTACTTAGCAAGAATGAGACACACAAATAATGCATGTGTTTATGCCATGTTATTGGTACCAATAGAGAGGGGGGAAGCTTTGATGACCAACACATATCCTTAATCATCTTGAATACAAACACCTAAACCTTAAATACCTATATTTCCATGTGAGACATTGTCAAAGTTAATCTTGACCAAGTTGTGTGCCAAAGGAGTCCATTTCATCGATGTTTTGTCAACTAACCTTTTAATTGAATAGAAATAGGACCATCCAATCAATGTATGGATACATATCCAATCACAAATGAGAGAGCTATCCCAAGGGGAGAATATTGAATGCTTCATGGTTTTACTGTGACTAGCATTGACCACTTCTGAGATTTCCTTTTCTATCTCGAAAAGGACATTGTTTATGGAAGAGAATTGGTAGAAAAAAATCCTTTTGTTTTGTTCCCACCAAATAGCCCAAGCTACTAAGGCTAGGGTATAGTGCCAAATACATGCAAAAAGAGAATTTGAATATAAAAGAGGCCATGACTAAAAAAGATCCCATAAGCTTTTTAAAAGGGGCATGAAAAAATTTAGCTTTTTGAGAACAAACATCCAACACTCAAATGCAAATGGGCATTTCACAAAGATAAATCAACATCTTCAGAGACTTACGCACATAACACACAATTGAAGGGTTGGGAGATCTGAATTTTGACCAATTGATCACTTGTTAAGGGCCTTTTTTTAAAGCAAGTCACACAAAAAAGCTAGCTTTAGGTAGCACATTGTGGTTCCAAAATCTAGAAAGGGTTATTGCATGATATTTTATACGCACAAAGAGATTTGACATTCAAACACTTATTGATTTAAATAAGTATATTAGCATAACAATTTATATTTGTTGAAAACAATTGTTCTATTGTATATTGTATTTGATGTTACACAAAATATCAAATCTTTACCAATCAATGTCTTCTAAGCTCACTCGGGAAATAAAGATAGTTTCCAACATTTGTTGAGTGTTCTAGAGATAATCAAGTTCAAATATAGTGTCTATTGAGCTCACTCAGGTACCTAAGAGAATTTGGCATGGGAACCAATGTTAATCGAGCTCGCTTAGTTAGCAAAGGAAACTCATTTCAAGATGTAGTGTTAACTGAGTTCACATAGCTAACAAAGGAAGTTTGAAGAAAGTCTTTTATGAGTTAGTATTGACTGAGCCGAGTTGGCTAACAAAGGATTTTCTTGAATCAACATATTTAGTTTGATGAATTTATTTTTTAAGTCTAGATAATTTAAGGGATGAATATTGAATATTTTTAGGTGTATTCAAGCTGAATTGACAAGGAAAAATATATAAATATAAGGCCAAGTTGTGGGATTGGATAAGAAAAGAATGGGATTAAAAGGATAAACCAAGGAAGTGAATTGGAAGTATAGTAGAGTATCCTAAGTTGACCAAGATACAAATTTTATCTGATCAAGGAGGATCAAGTATTCAAACTAGAATAGAGATTTGAAATCAAGAATATAGTTGCATCAATAATTAGGTCATATCATTTTTACTCTCTAATAATTATAGTAGTGTATCAAATCTCTTAACATAGTTAGCTTAATAGTTATTTTCCAAATCCTCTAACAAGGTGGCATTTCTAAATTGAAGTGTCTAAAGACCTCTAACAAGGAAACTCCTAATAGGGTGATTAAATCCCTTAATAGGGTCACACCTAACAATTTATTTTGTAACCTTTAACAGAGTTGGCTTCTAGCAAGGCTCACTTCAAAAGAGTAAAAAATAGTAACTAGTTGCAATTGATGGTTTTTCCCAAATTGGGTTTCCACGTAAAATCCTGGTGCCATATGTGTTCATGTTATTTTCTCTATGTTTCTACAAATTCATCAATCTTCAAATGCACACTTTCTATAACTTTACGAGTAGATATATTTAAACATTTATATGCTTTTCTCTTATTATAATATCCCATAAATATGTCTTCATCACTTTTCACATCAAATTTTCCTTTTATAGAATCCTTCAAAATATAAAATTTATTGCCAAATACTTTGAAGTAACACACAATTAGGTTTATAGCCATACCATAGTTCAAAAGGTGTTTGAGTTGAATCCTTCATCAACTAAACTTGGTTCAAGGTATGAACTGTAGTTTTGATCACTTCCTTTATGTATTTAATAGCAACATTATTCTTTATCATCAGGTTCCTTGCACAATCCATGATTAATCTATTCCTTCTTTCAACAATGTCATTTTGTTGAGGTGTAACAAGTGTAGACTCTTGTCTTTTGATCCATCTTTCATTACAAAATTCATTAAATTCATTAGAAATGAACTCTTGTCCTTTTTCTGATCTTAAACATTTTAGATTCTTTCCTATCTCTTTCTCCACTCTAGCTAGATACCATTTGAATTTTTGAAAAGCTTTTGATTTATCCTTCAAATGCATAACTATCATCATTCTAGAATAATCATCAACAATTAAAATAAAATACTTATATCCACACTAGCTTTTTTTACCAATTGGCCCACAAAGGTCTGTACGAACTAGCTCCAACACTTCTTCAGAATGATAGTTTTTTCTTTTAAAACTTTTCTTTCCCATCTTACCAATTTGACAATTCTTGCATATGCCCATGTTAGGTTTCTTGAGGCTTGGAATGCCTCTCACTCTTATGTTTTTGCTTATGTTGACCAGATTATCAAAGTTCACATGGCACAACCTTTTATGCCATAACCATCTTTCTTCTACTTGAGCTAGGAAATAGGAAATTTCATTTAGATCTAGGTAATATAGGTTACCTTTTGTTTGATTGCCAGTCCCAACCATATTTCCTTTCCCATCTAGTAGATTGGTCTTTCCATTCATGAATTTGACCTTGAATCTAATGTTATTCAATTGAGCCATACTAAGTAGATTGTGCTTTAGTCCTTCAACCCAATAAGAATTATCACATATAGGATCATTAATTAGTGCAATACAACCTTTACCTTTCACATAATATGGTTCATCATTTCCAAATCTAACACTTCCACCATCATAGTGTACCAAGTTCTCAAATTTAGATTTGTTACCAGTCATATGGTGAGAACAACCACTATTGATAATCCATGTATCATTCTTACTAATATGTGAGATAAGTGTCATCTTATCATTCTCATCATTTGATTCATCCTTAACTACAATGTAGACCATTTCATCTTCTTCACTACTATCAGAATCTTTAGCAATGTAAAAGATTTCTTACATTTGTCCTTCTAGTCCTTGTAGCTTTTGAAGTCCTTTTTGCCTTTGTATTGTCCATGTTTCTTTTCTTCTTTTCCTTCTTTGTTTGGACACTTTGCAGTAATGTGACCAACTTCTTCACAAGAAAAATAGATCAAAGGAATTTTACCTTTGTACTTTCCTTTGCCCTTGGGAAATCTTCTTGCAAGTAATGCTTTAATGACTTCAAGATCTTCATCAAAACCATCTTCATCCTCATTGTCAGATTGCCTTTTAGATTTTACATATTTCTTCTTGAGTGATAGCCTAGCTTGAAATGCAGACTCAAGGTTTCTAGATTTAGGAACATAGTTATCATAGTTATCTAACTCAAATGTTGTCAACCTTCGCACTACTACATCTAATGATATATCATTCTTGGGATTACATCTCATCTCTTGAATTGTTGAAATTCTAATTGCATATATAGGAAGAAGTGTTCTGATAACCTTTCTTACCACTGCCTCATCTTGTATCTTTCCTCCTGAGGCTCTGATTGCATACACACTAGCTTTGATTCTATCACTATATTTTGCAATGTTCTCATCTTCTCTCATCCTCATTTGATCAAATTGACCTCTAAGACTTTCTGCCTATCATGCCCAAAATATAGGGGCAAAAAAACACACAATTTTTTATTAAAAAAAGATTAATAACATCACTGAGTTTGATAAGTTTAATTCAATTAAGGCATAGGTGCATTGTAAGGCATAATAGGTTCTCCTACCAATAAATTGACATTTCATTTAGGTTTATAATTAATGCATAGAAAAAGGTCGTTAAATTACTCTTTCATTGTTAAATTGATTAACTAAATTAAAAAATCCAAATTCAATTAATTAAATGATCTAACACACATTATTACTTTTATTCACTTTTAAAATATTACACTTACAAAATAATAGTATACCATACCCAAACACATAATACTAAACAACTATTTGAACCAATTACATAATTTGACATCTATAGTATTTTAAGACAACATTGTCTACCATAAAACATATTAATTAAATCTAGTTATATATTCAACCCTTAAAGTTTAATCTAATAATCTAACTTAACTTTATAATCTCTACTAATCTAAAAATATTTTAAAATAAAATAACACTAACTTACAAATTAAACACAATACAATCACTAACATTTAAATAAACTATTTAACTATATTTAAATAAATTATTTAACTAATCTTTACTACTCACTTTAATTAATACTAATTTAAAATATTTAAGGTATTACTAAACTAAACAAAAATTTATTAAATACTTAAAATTTAAACTAACTAAAATATACTTAACTAAAACTAAATACTATTTAATAAAATAAACTAACTTAATAAAATAAACTAAAAATACTAATATTAATTAAAATCTAACATTTATTTTACTAATTTTAAAAACTTTATTTAAAAACATACTAACCTAAATTAAAAAATTAAATTTAAACAAAAACTAACATCTAACCACCCTACTTTAATACTAACCCACCCTACTCTGCTTAACCTTACACTCACGCCTAAAACTCTCCCCATATGGGCACAATGCCCAAAGACTATTTTCCCCACACACTGACCTAGGGAGTTTGAAAAAAACACAACCCTAGAAGATGTACACCTGGCCAAAAGGGAGGCAAAAAGGTTAGAAAAAAAGAGTTTAATTTTATTTTAAAACCAAACCTGCACACCCCAAAGTTCCCTTAATTCCATTGGTCAACACAAGTGTCATGTTAGCTTGGGGCACATGAGGTAACTTAATGTAGATCTTTTGGGGCCTTTACCAATGTCTAGCAAGGGAAAGAAGGTAAGTATTTATGCTTTAAAGTTTTTTAGGTAAGTTAGGATAGAGAAAAATAGTTATGTTATAAAGTTAAGTAGATAGGATTTTTTTTGTTTTAGGATATTTATATATTTTTTCTTTCTAATTTTTTTTTTTGATTTTAAATTTAAAAGAGTATCAACAAAAAATATTCTCCGTTATCACAAGGGGAATAATTCATTTTTCCCATACAAAATCCAAAGAACATATTTGCTCTAGGAAATGAATTTTTTTCTTTCAAGCCCCAATATATTTCTAAGTGTAGATTTTCTAAGTTGTGTAAATTTTCCAAAGGGGAATTTTTTTTTTTGTGTCCTATATTTTTTTTAAGGTGTTAGATTCCAAATTTAACTTAAATAGTAAGGGGAAATTTTTTTTTAAAAATTTGAATTATAACATAGAGATTACACATTTTGTTTGAGTGTTCAAATAATATTATAATGCTTCCCAATAATTATGAAAAAATGCAAGGTAATCTAACATTCAAGTAATCAAATTTCCTTAACATATTTTTGAACTAAAATTGCATAACTTAATATATATCATCATTTTATCTAATTAACCTTAATCTTATCCATTTTTTGATACACACATACATATAACTGAATTATAAGAAGAAACTCATATGAAGGAATGACACTCTTTATTATTATTATTGAACTACCTAATTCAAAGGCTTTGCCAGAAAAGAAGGAACAAGAAAATGTGACATCGTAGCCATTTCCACAATAAGTTTAAATTAACATTTTTACATAGAATTATTATTCCAAGGAGAAATCTCCCAACATAATTGAATCTCCATAACAATTTTGAAATTCCTTCTTGGCTCCACAATAGGGAAACCATTACAAAGTCTGCAAGACATCAAGGTGATCATGGAGAGAACAAAAATTGATTGGGAGACAACCAATCAAAACATGAAGGAAAAATCAAACATTCACTCCCATCCTAGTTTGTACAATAGGTTTGTCATTGAACTAGTCTAGGGAGAAGGTAGATTTTTCCAACAGAAGATGTCGGCCACAACACCATAATAGGTGCCCTTTCGGAGCTATAAACTCAAGAACTTGCATTCTTCCAATTCTTATAATTCAAAACTCAAAACATGGTTTGTGCTAACGAGTAGGGGCCCATAAAACCCTACCCTCTCTCCCTCTCCTCATCCTAAGAAGAGACTTTGCACCGTTGGAGTCCAACTAAAGATCTTTCTTCCATATATGGCCACTTTTGCCCTATCTAAGGGTGAGTAATGTAAATAAAACTCATACAATTCCTTCAAAAATCAAATGCAAAATACCAAG
The DNA here is from genome assembly GCA_028749045.1 of Cupressus sempervirens. NCBI lineage: Eukaryota > Viridiplantae > Streptophyta > Pinopsida > Cupressales > Cupressaceae > Cupressus > Cupressus sempervirens. The sequence goes on from CM053789.1 coordinate 659,279,477, forward strand.
AAAAATATTTAAGAAAAACCCATTTCAATACCTCCCAAACATATTCAACAAACACACGAACATACATATGCAACAAAATGACTAAAGAATGAAACACAACATGAACAAAAAGAGCTTGAAGGGTTCCTACCTTCACAATAAGGTTATGGCGATTGAAAAATTTGAGATGAGCTTCCCTTCCTTCTCATTCTCCTTGAATCTTGAATTGTTCTCTAAAACTAGAAGTTGGGTGAACACTCATTCTCCCTCAAATTTGCCTCTAAATAAGATACTAACTCAACCAACTCCAAAATGCAATAACTCCCCCACTTTTCTAAAAGTTCTAGAGTCTTCTAACTCAACTAGTCATAAGGCTAACCTCAAGGTGGAGTTAAACTTATCCAACTCATAGTGAAAATATTCAATTTTCGCAATAAAGAAAAAATAGAATATTGAGTGACCATAAAAGTCAAAAAAAGGGGCTAGGGGGGTGAAAAATGCCCCCAACCCATACCCATACCCCTTAGGTACTTAGATTTCATATTTTTCCCCTTTAGGACTAATTAGAGACCTATCAAAAAGTTAGAAAATTTTGGACTTCTTAACAACCCTAAAAAATGTAGATTACTCACTAATCTTGATTAGGGTACTTAATCTTGATTATTAACTGATTAGCAAAAAGGTAACTGACCTAGTCCAACTTAGGTCTTTAGTTTACTTGGTTAACCCTAACTATCAAGTTGCAATGGATATACAAATCACGAGTGTCAAGCGACACTATAACGTCACTATTACAAAACATTAACACTTAATAATTACAAAATGATACATTCCTTCATGTCATGATACAAATAAAATATGAACAATGGGGTCTGCATCTTTTATTAGATTCAACCCTAGTTTTCACAAATGGTACATAGGGGTCCAGTTTCATTTTTCCATTAGATTTCTCGACTAAAATATCTTGCACACTCATTGCACACATCAATAGCTCAAGAAAATCACATGCATATATATAACTTATTAGGGAAATCACATAAATTAAAACATCCATCTTTCAAATAACTAGTCATTTATCACATTTCTACTCATATTCTTAACCATTAAAATTGCATAATCAAAATATTAATTCAGCATTCACTTTCTACACTACTTCATCAGTATACATGTTCATAAAATATCAAATAACATATTTAAAAATCTGAAAGTAAAACATCACACAACATAAAATAACATAATAATGTTCAGTGTATCTGATAGTGTCTCAGCATATTGAGTCATGAGTATCAAAATAATAATGTATCAACTATGCTATGATGGGTCGAGGTGAGGCCTCACACTACCTTAGCTCTCCTCACATTATCATCTCCTCCATATATGGTTTTTAGCTTGATCCACATCTCATGAAAAATATCATAGTCTTTGACTTCATCAAATTTAGCATAGTTGAGAGTTGAAGCAATATCAATGATCTTAATGTTATGATTCTTCTTTTCTATAATTTCTTCAATAGTCATAGTTCCAATAGGTGCCACATACTTAGTGTATAGGTACTTTGGGCCCAAGTCTTTGATGGTTGCCAAATGCAATCTCATGAGTTCCTACCATGCCTTGAAGTTATCTTTTTTTAGCATAGGGATCTCCCTTTTGTAATACATCTTGATCTTTAGCTTTGGTCCTTGAAACCCTCTCTGTAAACACCAAAATCTCTAATACCAATTTTTGGAAATATATAATGGAGACACAACCCAATAACAGAATGGACACAAAAAGAAAGGGAAAAATTTACTAACTATGAAAATATTCCAATACACTTAGTGTAGGGAAAATAGATTGCAAAACATGCCCTATGGGCTTACAATAATATAAATTTGGAGATAATTTCTTCTCCTAGTACCTTCTCTCAAAGTCCACTCTGAACTGCCTTTTACAATTCCAGAAATGTTCTTAAATAGACCTCAAAGGGTTAAATATTAGGAATAAATTCTAGAAAGTGCTAGTTGGCATCCACCACCAAAATGGAAGGCTCCAGAAGTTTCTTTAGAAGTCAGTGCAAAATTAGAAGAATTCAAAAACGGTAGCTTAACTTCCGAGAGGCATAACTTTTGAACCGTAGCTTCGATTGATGAACCATTTACATTTTTGGAAAGCTCTTGGAGTTCTCTATAGTTCTATGAACCAAATTCACTCATTCCCTATTTTTAGGCCTATAAAAGGTCATTTAGTGCCTCAAACCTAACTTTGAAGCATTCTTAGGAGGTCTCCAAAAACTAAAAAATTGCGATAACTTTCAAACCATGCAGCCTTTTGACCTAATTATTTTTCTAGAATGTTCTAAATTACAATTTTAATCATCCCTCAAATTTACACCTTCTAACTCACCATAATTATGGCTCAATTACATAGTCCTATTTTTTAAGCATTTACATGTGTCCCAAGGTGCTTAAAAACTCTAACCCAAAACACTAATAGTGGAACTATGAGAGTTGGAACCTTTATTTGACCCAAATCGGTATCCAAAAATAAAAATGCATGAAATAGAAACTATGTCTAGGTATTTTTTTTGGTGACACAGGATTGCCCTTATACCTCTGGATGCTCTTGCATCAGACACCCAGGGTAGATTGAAAAGTGACCTTGTCACTTTATGGATGGTAGAGGAAATCCAAAATGGGAAACCTCAACTATTGATATCCAACTTGAGTCCTTTATCGGTCATCCTTTCCACTTAACTAGGTACACTTCATACTTCCTATTTCTGGTACTCCTACCCACACAACTATCCAGAATCTCTTTTATCTCCTCCTTCTTAGAAGTAGGAATTGGACATGACTCTAGCATCAACCCCTAATTTGCATCATCATCATGATACTCTGTTAAGTTTGCAATGTTGAAGATAGGAGAAATGTGAATTCCATCTAGAAACTCCACCTCATATGCATTTCCTGAGTCATGTTTCTTCAGAATTTTGTAGGGGCCAAATTTCTTCATCTTTAGCTTGTTGTAAGTACCTACTGGAAATCTTTCCTTTCTCAAGTGTACCATGACTAGATCCCCTACTTGGAACTCCTTATGTCTTCTCCTTTGATCAGCCCTAGCTTTATACTATTGATTCATCTTGATAATGTGTGCTTGGATCTCCTTATCTAGGTGCTTGATATGTTCAATAAATTCTTCTGCTTCAGCACTTGTCCTCTCCCCTTGCTCCATCTTCCTCAATTCTAGTGTAGTCCTTGGGCTACTTCCATATACAATTTGGAATGGTGATCTACTAATACTCCTATTTATAGATTTATTATAAGAAAATTCCACTTGTGGTAGAATCAAATCCCATCCCTTGGGCTTATCCCCAACTAAACATCTCAGCGAATTTCCTAGAATTTTGTTTACCACTTCTATCTGGCCGTCAATTTGTGAGTGATGTGTGGAATTGAATTTCAAGTCCATTCTCAACTTCTTCCACAATGTTCTCTAGAAATACCTCACAAATTTAGTATCTCTGTCAGAACTTATACTCCTTGGGAGGCTATGTAGTCTTACCACCTCTCTAAAAAACAAGTCTACAATATGGACAACATCATGAGTTTTGTGACATGGGATAAAATGTGCCATTTTGGAGAACCTATCAACCACCACAAATATTGAGTCATTACTCCTTTGTTTCCTTGGCAATCCAACAACAAAATCCATACTTATGTCCTCCCATGGCTTTGATGGAATAGGCAATGGCTGATATAGTCTAGTATTGTGACTAAATCCCTTGGCCAGTTGACAAACCTAACAACTCTGAACAAACTTCTTCACATCCTGTGAAATTTGAGGCTAAAAATAATGTTCTCTAAGAATGGCAATGGTCTTATCTTGACCAAAATGTCCTACCATCCCTCCACTATGTTTCTCTTTGATCAGATTTTCGCTCATGGAACTCCTTAGAATGCACAACTGACTACCCTTGAACAACATACCATCTTGAATCAAATAGTCTAGCACTTGGTTCTATCTACAGCAATAGGTTCTTTACAAGTTTTCTATGCTTCAGCAAAATCAAGATCCTCAGGGTATAGATTCTTGAGTTCATCAAACCCAACTACTTCAACCTACATTACTGTAAGTAGCAACTACCTCCTACTCAATGCATCTGCAACCCTATTAGACTTTCCACTTCTATGCTTCAACATAAATGTATAGCTCTGCAAGAACTCTACCCACTTCATATGCCTCTGGTTCAATTTACCTTGGCTATTTAGGTACTGTAATGCCTGGTGATCAATATATAAAACAAATTTCTTTGGCAATAAATAATGCCTCCATTTCTTTAAGGCTTGAACTATTGCATAGAACTCTTGATCATAAAAAAAATACTTCTTCTTTGCATCATTCAATTTTTCACTAAAATATGCAATAGGCTTACCTTCTTGGTTCAATACAGCCCCAATAACACTACCACTAGCATCACAATCCACTTGGAACACCTTACTAAAATCAGAAAGTGCCAACATAGGTTGTTCTATCACCTTCTTCTTCCACAATTCAAAACTTCTCGCAGTTGCCACAATCCATTTGAACTCTTTTCTATCCCCTCTTATTGTGTCAGTCAAGGGTGCACATATGCCACTGAAATTCTTAATGAACTTCCTATAAAAACTAACTAGACCATGAAATGATCTTACCTCAGTAGCAGACCTTTGAGTAGGCCATTTTGATACCTTCAGATGATGCAACAAACCCCAAGTAGACTAACTCTTTTTTTACAAAGCTACACTTCAGATTAATTAACAGTTTCTCTTCCCTCAACCTTTCAAGGACATTAAAAATATGCAATAAATGTTCTCCCAAGGTCTTGCTGAAAATTAAAATATCATCCAAATAGACAATAAATTTTTTTTCCAAGAACTTCTTAAGTACCTCATTCATAAGCCGCATGAAGGTGCTTGGGGCATTCATCAATCCAAAGGGCATGACTAGCCACTCATAAAGACCCTCCTTGGTCTTGAAGATAGTTTTCCACTCATCTCTTTCTTATATCCATATCTGGTGATAGCCACTCTTGAGATCTATCTTTGTGAAGTATTGAGCTCCACTCAAGTAGTCCATAAGATCATCCATTCTTGGCAAAGGAAACTGATACTTGATGGTTATCCTATTTATAGTTCAAGAGTCTGTACACATTCTCCACTCTCCATCCTTTTTTGGTGCTAGTACTATAGCTACTACACATGGACTCAGGCTCTCTCGAATCAAACCCTTCCTCAATAGTTCTTGAACCTATCTGTTTAGCTTCTCAATTTTAGTAGGAGTCATCCTATGAGTAGCCTTGTTAGGAAAACTAGCTTCAGGGATTAAATCTATTTGATGACTGATTTACCTTACTGGTGGCAATCCTTTTGGAACATTATCAGAGATGATATATCCAAACTCACTTAATAAATCTGAAACTTCAAGTGGTATTTCACTACTACCTTCCTTATCTTTTATAAGAATAAAATCATAACACATACACTTATGTTTCATGCCATCCAAAAACTTTATTCCATCAGCAAGACAAATCCTAGCATTGTTGCATACCTTTTCACCTTTCTTTATCATGGGCTTCAATTTGTGGCAAACTCCATCCTTTGTTAGAGAGTATGTGTTTGCATGATCATCATGTACTACATGCCTATAAAACTGCCATGGTCTTCCCAACAATAGATGGTAGAATTCCATTGGAATAATATCACAAAGAACTTCATCATGGTAACTCCCAATTTTGAACTTCACTAAACATTGTTCACTTACTAGGACCTTATGATTATCCTTCACCCAAGTGATCTGATAGGGTTGGGGGTGTTTCTCCCTCTTGAGCTTTAGCTTAGAGACCATCTCCTCTGACACCAAGTTGTTAGTGCTACCACCATCAATTATCACATCGCAACATTTATCCTCACACTTGCACCTAGCACAAAATAGACTCCTCCTTTGTCCTAGTTCAATCTCACAACTTAGTAGTACCCTTTCATTTACTAAATTCTCTCCTCTTTTTGCATCCTCTAAATGTGATGACTATGCATCCTCATCCACATGGGCAACCCTAGCTTGGCCCTTAGCTCTCTTATCTATCCTTCCTTGTTGTTGAGGGCATTCAAAGGCACAATGAACTTCTTCATTCCAATGGAAATAGGTACCACAAAAACCTCCTCTTCCTAAACCTTTTCTGCATCCTTTACCTCTTCCTCTTTGATGTCCAATGTTTTAATCATGGGAGCAGTTGAAATCCTCATTCCTCTGGTTCTTGCTAGTACCCACATCTTCATTTTTCTTTTGGGTCTCATTTCAACCTCCAGATGACCTACCACTACCCCTTTCTCCTTGATCGCACCCTCTTTATCTCCCTTCAAACCTTTTATTTAGCTTCTCTTTAACTCATAGGGAAAATTGGTATGCCTCTTCAACACTGGTCATTCTTACCAGACTTAATTCCTCCTAGATGCTAGGTCGCAACCCACTGATATAACAAGAAATCTTCTCCTTATTTTCTTCTGCATGCCCTACTCTAATCAGAAGTTGATAAATCTCCTCTGTATATTCTTGGACTGATTTTCCTTCTTTCTTTAACCCATGCATCTTCTTAAACAAATCAAGCTTGTAGCCAACAAGAATCAATTGTTTCTTTAGTTTGTCCACCATGTGATCCCACCTAGTGATCTTCTCCTTTCCTCTTCTATTTCTTTCCAATTGAACCTCTTGCTACTAGATTTTGGCATGGCCCTTTATTTTGGCCTTTGCAAACTTAACCCTATCTGGATCCCTAATATCCTCATACTCAAAGTACTCCTCTAGTTCATTGATCCAGTCGATCAACTTATCCAATTTAAGATTTCCTAAAAATACACCCACATCAATTTTATGTCTTTTTCCAAACTTAGTAATGGCCCTAAAAAGACTCTCCTTTTCTTGGTTCAGAACTTCCCCTTCAACTTCCCCTTTTGGTCCAATTTCTTCTTCTTCATTATCATCCTCACTTTCGTCGCCTGCAACAACATTTGTTCCTCTACGAAGCTCCTCCTGCAATGCTTGAACCTCCCTTTGGAGAGCTTTGTTTCCTTAGGATTAATAGCTCTAGACCTTCTACCTCACTCTCTTCATGGAGGCATCTTCTTAACTCAAACCCGTAACTACACAGTCCTAGTGCAAACTACCTCATAGTCAACACTCTATCTACACACTCAGGAAAACCTTGCTCTGATACCACTTGATGGGGACACAACCCAATAACACAATGGAAACAACAAGAAAGGGAAAACTTTATTAACCATGAAAATATGCCAATACACTTAGTGTAGAGAAAATAGACTCCAAAACATGCCCTATGGGATTACAATAGTATAAATCTAGAGATAATTTCTTCTTCTAGTACCTTCTCTCAAACTCCACTTTGAACTGCTTTTTACAATGCCAAAAATGTTCTTAAATAGACCCCAAAGGGTTAAGGATTAAGAATACATTCTAGAAAGTTCTAGTTGGCATCCACTACCAAAATGGAAGGCTCCAGAAATTGCTTTAGAAGTCAGTGCAAAATTAGAAGAATCCAGAAATGGTAGCTGAACTTTCGGGAGGCATAACTTTTGAACCCTAGCTTCAATTGACTAACCATTTACATTTTTAGAAATCTCTCAGAGTGCTCTATAGCACTATGGACTAGATTCACTCATCCCCCATTTTTCAAGCTTTTATGAGGTCATTTAGTGCCTCAAACATGACTTTGAAGCATTCTTAGGAGGTTTCTAGAAACTGAAAAACTACGATGACTTTCAAGCCGTGCAACCTTTTGAAATGATTATTTTTTGGGAATGTTCTAAATTAAAATTTTAATCATCCCTCCAATTTACACCTTTTAACTCACCATAATTATGGCTCAATTACATAGTCCTATTTTTTTAGCATTTACATGTATCCCAAGGTGCTTAAAAACTCTAACCCAAAACACTAATAGTGGAACTGTGAGAGTTGGAACCTTTATTTGACCCAAATGGGTATCCAAAAATGAAAACAAATGAAACAGAAACTATTTCTAAGTATATTTTTTGGGTGACACAGGATTGCCCTTATACCTCTGGATGTTCCTGCATCAATATAAGATGAGTAACTAAGAGGGGAGGGGTGAATCAATTACCAAAACAATAGATTTCCAAAAATATTAACATGTATATTCTTACTTCATTTTTAAACACATCTTTATACATCAAACTAAAAAAGAGAAAATGATGGAATTAAATCATATGGCTGAAAACCATGTATTTTCTTAAATATTCTCTTTATAGTCTTGTGCTATTTATTTTCGTGATGGTTTTTCTTTATGGGTTGTTTAGTTGGACAAGTTAGGATGTGCACCAAAGGTATTTTTGAGATTCCTTTTATTAAATATGACTATATGTCATGATGTACTTTATAATTTAAATTGAGATTTATTTTGATGAGCACTAATAAGAACTTGGGTTTTGAGAACCAATGCTATTTTTGGGTTTCCTGTTAAGGAACCGAATTTGATCAATATTACTTTTGTGGTATGGGACATAATTGTGGTTTTTGAGTTTTGGAAATGTAGTCTAGGTGAATGTCTGTGGGAGTGGCTTGTAATGAGGGTCAGACCCCAAAGTGGGTACCAGGGTAACTCATTGTAAGTTGTGTAACAAGTGATAACATAGTAATTAAAATAATTTCCTTCCCCATGCCTTGAGTGCTTGTACAGGATAAGGATGAGAATGAGATGATACCTTGAGAGGTATGACTAGTTTCCTCATCTTCATGAGAGGGTATTCTTGTTCCATATAGAGTCACTAGGAGCTTGGGGTCTTGAGAGACTGCCAAGGTAACCTTAGAGTTGGCTCATGTGATGAAAATCCATAGCATTTAACCTAAGTGTCCTTTATGTTTTCTTTATATTTTCATCTGGTGTTGTTTTTAGTGGTGGTGTACTTTTTTTATATTACTTTTGATAGTGTATTTATTGTGAGTAATTATTTATTGATTGGATGGTAGTTATTGTTGATAGTTAACTTTTATTTATGATTGTTAGTTATGTTAGAAATATAAGAAAAGTAACTGAGAGAGGAGGGGTGAATTAGTTACCACTAAAACTATTCAAAATCCCTTAGATGTCAATACAAACTTCCTTGAAACTCACTGTTAGATTGTGGTGATTGATCAAGAAAGCACTGTACATACTTCATAATTAGTGGGGTTCGCCATTCGTAGAAATTTTTTTGGTACTATTCACCATTCGTAGATTCACCACTAAAGTTATGGCTAGTTATGGCCGACATGTTATAACCCTAAAGTGATTTAATACTTGTATAAAAGGGTTTAGGGTTGGGTATTTTTTCATTATGTTGTGATGCGAAATTGGTTCTTGTGGCAGTATTGAGCTACAAGGGATTAAAGATTGTAATCAAGTTGTAATCACTGGATTGTAATAAGATTGGACTTGCTATTTGGTGGATGTAGCACAGGGATTGGGTGAACCATGTTAAATCTTGGTGTCTTGTGTTCATTTCTGTGTGATCTATTATTAGTTATATTTGCATTTAATTTTTTATTTCTCTCTGTGGTTTATCCTAACAAGTGGTATCAAAGCCTAGTTGTTTTTCAATTATCCTCTGCAGGAAAGTTTCATAGTTGAGTGGGAGTCTCACGGTTGAGTGGGAGCAATGGCAGATGAGGGTAAGCTGAGGGTTGACAAGTTTAATGGGCAAAACTTCTAGTTATGGAAGATGCAAATGGAAGACTATCTATATCAGAAGGATTTATGGAAGTTGTTGGAAGGTAAAGCCAAGAATTAGGAAACTATGTCAGAGGCTAAATGGGATCTTTTGGATAGAAAGGCACTCGAAAGCATTCGGTTATGCTTGGCACCATTGGTGGCATTTAATATTACAAAAGAAAAAATGACAGAAGATTTGATGAAAACCCTAGCAACACTATATGAAAAGCCCTCCGCTTCAAACAAGGTATTTCTCATGAAGCATTTATTTAATATGAAAATGACAGAAGGTGGATCTATTACAGATCATTTAAATGAGTTTAATACTATTACTAGTCAGTTATCTTTTGCGGGTATCAATTTTGATGAAGAAATTATGGCTCTCTTGATTTTGTGTTCTTTGCCTGAAAGCTGGAATGGCTTGGTAATTGCAGTGAGTAATTCTATTCTTGGATCTAGTACCCTAAAATATGAAGATGTGATCGGTGTTGTTTTGAGTGAGGAAACTCATAGGAAATGCTCAGGTGGATCTACATCAAGAAGTGCTTTGAATGCAAAAAGCAAGGGTAGAATGACTGAGAGAGGAAGTAACTCCAAAAATGTGGGAAATCAAGAGGAAAGTCAAAGGGGAGGAAGTCTCAATCGAGAGGAGCAAACGATTGCTAGTACTGTGGGAAACCAGGGCACAAAAAGAAAGATTGCTAGAATTGAAAGAAAAATGAAGGAGATAAATCAAATGGAGACAAGAAGGAAAATGTGGTAAGTAACAAATCCAAAGAGGATACTTTGCTTCTGTCTTTAGAAAGTGTAGATGATTAATGGGTTTTAGATTTTGGTGCTTCATTTCATGCTACACCTCATAGAGGTTATTTCATTGATTGTATCCATGGGGATTTTGGGCTTGTTTATTTGGGGGATAATGAACCCTATCAAATTGTTGGAAAGGGAAAAATTAAGATTAAGTTGCAGAATGGGAATCATTGGCTATTACATGAGGTAAGACATGTTCCAAGGCTGAGTAGGAATTTAATTTCAGTAGGGCAACTCGGTGATGAGGGTTGTGTAGTTACTTTTAATGAATAAAATTGGAATGTTTCAAAAGGTTCCTTTGTAGTAGAAAAAGGTGCGAAAGTAGGCACCTTATATCTTTGTACAGGTCATATTGTTCCTTCTACTTTGATTGTTTTAGAGAAAAATGAATGTTCAGGAACAATTGCTACAGTTGAGCAGGGAGAACAAATAGCTGTTGTAGATTTTGATACAACATTGTGGTACAATAGACTTGGAAAATGAGTGAGAAAGGTATGAAAGTACTTCATTCAAAGAAAGTTTTACCAAGTCTAAAATGTGTTAATATGGATTTTTGTGAAAGTTGTGTGTATGGAAAACAAAAGAAAGTGAGTTTTGTAAAGACTGGGAAGGAAAACAAAAAGGAGAAATTAGAGGTTGTGAATTCAGATGTATGGGGACCAGCTCAGGTATCTTCCCTTGGTGGCTCTCATTATTATGTTACATTTCTTGATGATGCAACTAGAAAAGTATGAGTTTATTTCTTTAGACAAAAATTTGATGTATTTCAAACTTTTAAAAAATGGAAATGCTTGGTTGAAAATGAGACTGGTAAGAAATTAAAATGTCTCAGATCTAATAATGATGGTGAGCATTGCAGTCATGAATTCAAAGATTATATCTCCTCTAATGGTATTCATAGACAAAAAATTATTCCAAGGACTCCATAGGAAAATGGAGTGGTTGAATGCATGAACATGACTATAATGGAGCGTGCAAGGAGCATGAGGTTCCAAGTTGGGTTGCCCTTATACATGTGGGTGGAGGCTGTCAATGTAGAACCAGAATCAGTATGCAAAGAACATTAACAAATGAAGTAAACATTCACAAACCAAAAACTAAATTCACATATATGCTTAGACTAAGAAAGAAAATAAGAAGTGCAAACCTCACAAGAGAAAACACTCCATGCTTTCTTGATTCTGTAGATGTGTCCTTTTGCTGTGGATGTGTGCTCAAGATGCTCAAAAGCTGCTTCAATGGAGATGGGTAATGGAAAATTGGTAGCTTTGTGAGCTCTCAATTTGGCATTATAAGGGTATGGTTGATGGCTTTGGTTCTCAAAATAGCATGGTAACTTTAGCTCAAAGATTGTTGATGAAATGGCTTGGGATGGGATTCAATTTATAGGCTAAGGGGTAGAGGGATGGAGGGCTTAGATGCAAGGATGGATGAAGGCTTAAGGAGGGCTAAGATGCACTCAAAGGGGAGCACATGGATTGTGCTTGTTTAGCACCAATGGGAAGGTGACACTTGTCACAAGGAGGAGGAGTGTGAGAGGGTAGGGTTAAGGGTTGGTTAAAGTCATGATGAGTGGGGTTGAGTATGTAAGAGGGATGTAAGAGGAATGAGTGTGGAAGAGGGAAGAGTGTGTAAGATGGATGTAAGAGTCATGAGTGGGCTTGTAAGAGTCTTTATGTTTTGTAAGAGCACTCATGACTTAGTGGTTGGGTTTTTTTGAGGGGAGACTTTGGTTTGGATTAGGAAAGTCTTAAACTTGTTTAAGGAATGTGACAACATTAGGGGGTGAATTAGGCTTGGGTTTAGGATTAGATTAGGGATGTTAGAGATGTGCAAGTGGATGGCATTAATGAAGGTGGGTGAGTTAGTGGCTAAGCTTGGTTAGTATGGGTGGATGGGGTGGATTAGGCTAAATGGAGGATTAGAAATAGGTTAGGGGTTTTTGAATTTGAGGATTTCATTTATCAAATAGATTTATTTAATAAATGGGGATTTTTGGAATTAGATAGAAGAATAGGATTTAATTGATAAATAATAGATTATTTGATTTATCAATTAGGACTATAGATGATTAATTAAATTAATCAACTAGGGGATGACAAAGGATTAATTAAATAGAAATTTAATTAATAATGCCTTTTTAGATAACTAAATAGGATTACTAAAATAGTGTAATCAAATTTAGGTGTCTACATTTTGCCCCTCTTTGACATAGTGTTGAGACAACACTATTTCAAAGAAGTTCGAATGAAGACGACACGAAGAAGATGTTTTAGCAACAAGGTTTCCCCAGTCTCAGATAAGAAGAGGAGAGACTAGACTTAGATGATGCCCCCTCAAGAAGGCGGCGGGGAGAGAAATGAGGCTCGATGACTTCTTGAAAAGTACAAGAAATTGAGACGAGCTGAGACGCAGGTTGGCGAAGAGAAGGGGCTAAATTAGCTCAAACTCTCACTACGGGAGAATGATAAAGGGAAATCAGAGGCACAATAGTAAAGCAAGCTTAAGACTTTCCAGGATTGGGGGGAGATGGAGGAGCGGAGCGCTATAAAAGGAATCCATTGAAGCTTTTTGAGCGGGGGGATACTTCAAAGAGAAGTACCACCATGTAGTTGAGCACTAGATTTGCTATAGGACTGTTGGTTAATTGCCAAGGTTACCAAGAACATCAAGGCCTTTTCACCAATCGTCCAGAGGACTGACAAACTGACTCAAAACAAACACACAAGGATTACCCTAGTATCACACATGAATCCCAGAGGAAGCAGCGTGGAAACGACACTAGGTAACCCACAAGCAGAAAAAGAAAACAAGCAAAAGACCTGATCAAGACCTTACACTCTAATTGCCCCATTCGCAGCATACCATGATATGGAAGATCATGGCAACCTTGAGGAGGGAACAAGGAGATTGCTTGGAAAAGATATTTCAAGACCCAAAAGGGAAGATCCCAAATCAAAAGAAAGTGAAAATCCAAAAGAGAATTGTTTTCCAACGAGATGGGTAGGACGAGGTACTAACGAACCAAGATCAGACATGAGGAAAGCTATATCTTGCAAAAATCTATCAGAGAGCACCTAAGCTGATGGATCTGGATGAGTGATGCATCTGGCAAGCTGAACTAAGAAGGATAACACTTTGGTGATAGGAGATCTAGCTAAAGGATGCATTGGAATATCTAACCAAGGTGTGCAATGTGTGCAAGATGTTGACCAAGGATGAACTAACATGAAAGCCGGATAGATACAATGATACTAAGCTAAAGAGGATGTATAAGCTGACAGACCAAGATATGTTACAAATGTACAAGTTTGTTCATGTTTTGGTTTTTTTGTGAGATGGAAATTTTTGTGAAGGATGGGATGTCTATAATAGTTGATAGGTGGATAGGTAGATGGTTTGTGAAAAGCTTAAGGAAAATGGGATTCTGTGTGTGCATGTGATAGGATACAGGCTAGGATACAAGATTATTTACAAGTTGGAATATGGTACAAGCTTTGGACAAGATTCGAATATATACAAAGTATGGTACAAGATTTACAAGGTATAATACAAGCTTTGGTACAAGATTTACAAGTTGTACAGGAGGTATTGACAAGCTCCATCAGATTTTGGATATTTGATTGGAACACCAAGGGAACAAGCAGGTGTTTTATGGGATGGTGGGTGGATGGATGAGGGATAAGATAGTGATAGATAATGGATTAGTCTTTAGCACATAGGGCGCCTGAATTACTAGGTTTTCACCAAGGTACCTATCCAAGGCGCTTGAATTGCCAAGTTTTCACCATTGGACGCTTATTTCTCTTTACTATTTTTTTTTTTTTTTTGTATTTTTTCAAAAGCTGGGTATACCAAGGATCTTCAAGCATAGAACTTCTTGAGATGAATGATGTTAGTGGGATCATTCAAGAGTTCTCCTTCTGGTGTAGATAATTGATAGGCTCCGGAGCCAAAGGAGGCAATGACCACATAGGGACCAAGCCATGTAGGTTCAAACTTGCCTTTCTTTTCTCGATCTGCTTGGACTTTCATATTTTCTTTGAGGACCATGTCACTTGGCTGAAAGTGTCGTGGGAGAACCTTCTTGTTGAAATTCCTTTTGAGACGAGTTTGATAGACTGTGAGATGGTCATAGGCTTCTTGTCTCTTCTCGTCTAAGAGATCTAGCTGGGTGAGTCGAGCTACTCTGTATTCTTCATCTAATATTTGCCCTCGCAAAGATATGCGTAGTGAGGGAAGTTCAACTTCTATAGGTAATACCGCTTCGGCACCATAGACTAGGGAGTATGGAGTTGTGCCTGTGGATGTACGGAAGGAAGTTCGATAGGCCCATAGAGCCGGGTTTATTTGAAGGTGCCAATCACGGCCGGAATCATTGACAACTTTCTTTAGGATTTTGAGGAGGGTTTTATTAGTTGCCTCTGCCTGGCCGTTACCTTGTGGGAAATATGGGCTAGAAAAGCGATGATGGATGCAGAGGGAAGTGCATAATTCTTCCGTGTTGAGATTTTCAAAGTTACCTCTGTGGTCAGTGAAGATGGTGAATGGGATGCCGAAGCGGCAAACAATGTGGTACAAGATGAACTTGGAGACTTGAACTCCTGTAGCTGAGACTAGGGGGACTACTTCCACCCACTTAGTGAAATAGTCTGTAGCTGTTATTATCCATTTATGTCCATCAGATGAGAGAGGGGTGATAGTTCCAACTAGATCAAGGCCCCAACAAGCGAAAGGCCAAGGTGGTGCAATAGGCTGTAGATCCTGTGCTGGAGCATGCACAAGATTTGCATGCTGCTGACATGGGAGACACTTTCTGACAAAGTCACAAGAGTCTTCTTCAATGGTAGGCCAATAGTAGCCTGCTCTAAGGATTTGTCGTGCTAGGACAATACCACTCATGTGGGCATCGCAAAGTCCAGAATGTACTTCTTTTAATGCCATCGCGGCCTCATTTTCATCTAAACATTGAGAGAGAGTATCGTGATAACCCCGACGATATAGGGTATTGGCTATGATAACATAGCGGGATGATTTTCGGATGAGGTTCTGGCGTTGGGTACGTGTGAGGTGAGGGGATATGATACCATCATTAAGGTAAGCGTGAATTTCATGGTACCAAGGGGATTGGGGACCAACCAAGATACAAACACGATTTGAATCCTCATTCGCATAGGCAGGTGTGAGGAGCTGCTCAACTAAAAACTCATACTGCGTAGCTTCTTGGGGAATTTCCAAGAGCGAGCCAATAGTGGCCATGGCATCTGCTGCCTTGTTCTACATTCGAGGCACTTGTGTAAACTGAAGCTTTGTAAAATGCTGGGTCAGCTGATCAACTAGCTCTTTGTAGGGTAATAGCTTTTCATCTTTGGTTTGATATTCATTTAAGACTTGTTTGATGATGAGTTGGGAATCACCAAAGACTTGTAACTCAGTGATATTCCATTCTGCAGCTATCTTTAATCTTGCTACAAGAGCTTCATATTCTGCTATATTGTTGGTGCTAGGGAATTGTAGCTTGAAGGCTTTTGGAATGTAATCTCCTTGAGGTGTAACTAATAATATTCCTGCCCCTGATCCATGAGAGGTGTATGAGCCATCAAAATAAAGCTTCCATGGGGGCTGTTCTTCAATTAGGCAGATATGCTCATCTGGAAATTTTGTGAGCAAAGGATATGCATCTACTAGAGGTGCATCAGCTAGGTGATCTGCTATAGCTTGCCCTTTGATTGCCTTTCTGTCCACATACTGGATGTCAAACTCACTTAGTAGCATAACCCATTTGGCCAAACGGCCTGTAAGTGCTGTTCTGGAGAGCATATACTTGAGAGGGTCAATCTTGGAGACTAGTTGGATGGTATGACTTAGCATGTAGTGGCGAAGCTTTTGAGTTGAGAAAACAACTGCCAAACAAGCTTTTTCCATAGGAGTGTAATTGAGTTCATAACCAACTAGGGTTCTACTGATATAGTAGATGGCTCTCTCTCTGCTATAATCATCATGTTGTGCTAAAAGTGCCCCTAGAGCAGTAGGTGTTGCTGATATATACAAGATCAAGGGACGACCAGGAACTGGTGGAACCAAGATAGGGGGATTGGTGAGATACTGCTTGAGCTGATCGAAGTTGTGCTGACATAAAAGATCCCACTTGAAGTTCTCATTCTTCTTTAGCAAGTGTGAAAATGGTGTACACTTATCTGCCAGTTGGGAGATGAAGCGTCGAACAGATTGAAGTTTCCCCTGAAGAGAGCGAAGCTGTCGTAGTGTCTGGGGAGGAGGCATGTCTAAGATAGCCTTGACCTTTTTGGGGTCAATCTCTATACCTCGTTTAGAAACTATGAAGCCTAGAAGCTTGCCAAATGTGACCCCAAAGACACACTTCTTGGGATTTAGCATGAGATGATATTGGGCCAACCTATCAAAGAATTTTTCCAGGTCAGCAAGATGATCCATGAAGGTGTGAGATTTGACTAGGATATCGTCCACATAATCTTCCAAAATGCTATGGATAAGATCATGGAAAATGGCTGTCATAGCTCTTTGATAGGTAGCCACAACATTCTTTAGGCCAAAAGGCATCATGGTGTAGCAAAAGGTTCCCCAAGGGGTAGTGAATGCTGTCTTATGCTGGTCCTCTTCTGCAATCTTGATCTAATTATACCTGGAAAATCCATCCATAAGGGACAGAATTTCATGTGCAGCTGTGAGATCCACAATCATATCTATGTTGGGCAAGGGAAAATCATCCTTTGGACAAGCTTTGTTAAGATCTCTAAAATTAGTGCAGATTCTGATGTCACCGAAAGGCTTAGTGACAGGGACCATGTTGGAGATCCATTCTGAGTAGTCGATAGGTCGGATAACCTTAGCAGCTAACATTCTTTCTAGTTCAGCTTTGACTAGTAATGCCACCTTGGGGTGCATTTTCCTAAGCTTTTGTCTGACGGGCTTGATCTTTGGATCGACTGCAAGATGATGAACTACAAGCTTTGGATCGAGTCCTGGCATGTCCTGATATGACCATGCAAATCGGCCAATGTTCTCTCATAAAACCTCAAAGAGGAGGTCAGCTTGGTCTTGTGATAGGGATGCAGCAATGTGAACAATTCTAGGGATCTCTGAAGAACCAATGTTGACTTCTCTAGTATCCTCTATTAGAATAGAAGACACCTCTGGTCGATTATCTTGAGGAGGTAATACTAAATCCTCATGTTCTGCTTGTGGCTCTGGATTTTCTTGCTGAGGGGTTCTCTTCGCTGCCTTAGCTAGTCCCAGATTTACCTTAGTTCCAGTTTTGGGTGTATCGAAACTAGGTTGGGGATTTTCTCCAAAATACCCCTTGGGATCTAGCTTGTAGATGTAGGCAGAATCTGGCTTTGTCTTCTTATGAGGAGTTTCAGCTCCCATGAATCTTAGAAGTGCTTCCTCTGATGTGAACTCATCAATATGTATGACACTTGGTTGGTCCCAATCTATGAGTTGTGGATGAGCAAGTGGTAGGTCAATGAGATGGATGGATAGTTCTCGGAGAACAGAGTCTCCTAGGAAGATTTGGTCTGGGATATCATCGTAGGCTCTCTTTTCAACTTCCTTAGGAATGTCTTCAATTTCGACAAGGTCGCGGTGGATGTTCAAAAAAGCGTGACCATTCTTGTTGGTGCCCCCAGTTGTGGGTATGCCAAAGCCAAGACCTAACTTTATTTCCCAATCATGTGCTTTGATGGGACATTGCATGCCCCTTTCTTCTGGTCCTAGTCCACCTCCTTGATAGTTCCATTTTTCAGTGACGAGCTTATGTTGTTGGGGATACTTCTGGCTGAAGTGATCAAGGCGTGCTTGATTTCTTGGAGGTGCATCCTTATGTAGCCAATTGTTGATATCTGGAGTGAGCTCCTCATGAAGAGGGGTTTTTGAGGACACAAAGGTGGTTGGGCCAAAATGTTTGTATCGAGGAGGTGGAATCTCCTTAGCTTTGTGATATGTTGGTCGTCCATGGGTATGTGGATCAAGTGGGATTGCTTCGACAGCAAATGCATCTGATAGACTATATTCTCCACATCCTTTGCTGTTGATCTTTACAGTAGATAGGGTGGAGGCAAGGATGGTTTCTGCATCATTACAAGTGTGGGATGAGCTGGCGATGGCTGTGTCGATGTCTATTCCAGGGAAATGGTTTGTATATGAAGCTTCAACCGCATTGCAGTAAGCAAAGGGTTCTGGATCGGCATGGATGGTTACCTCAGTGCCTTGATGCAGAAATTTTTTTCACTGATGGTAGGTGGATGGAACGGCCTTCATAGCATGAATCCATGGGTGACCGAGGAGCATGTTAAATGGTAGGTTTAGATCAACAACATGGCAAATTGTCTCTTGAATGACTGGCCCAACCTTGATTGGTAGCAAAATAGTCCTTTCTGTGGTCCTTTCCAAGTTGTCATAAGCTTTGATGGTAATAACCTCACTGATCATATCTGCCTTAGTATACCCAGCTTATTTTATGAATTTTAGGGTGCAAATGTTCAAGGCTGATCCATTATCTATCATTACTCTTTTCACGGCAAAATTGGATACCATGATGGCTATGCGAAGCGGAAGGGTGTGATCTGGCTCAACCACGGGTATGTCGGTGGGTTTGAAAGATAGGGCACATGAGGATGAAAGGTGTCCAACAAGATTACGAAAATTAGTAGCATTGATATCAGAAGGGACACAATATTCTATGAGAGCACTGTCAAGGATGTCTTTGTACACAGGACTAGTGCGGAGAAGGTCTAAAATGGATATTTGGGCTGGCATGTTCCCAAGGTGTTCCAAGATATTGTACCGGCTTTTTGATGGAGCTGATGGTGTTGATGAAACTGGTGGGCCTGCGATGTTAAATTGCGCTCTTCGCGTGGTGACTGCACACTCATTGTCTGGTCCTTGGATATTGATAACATTGACAGAAGGCTCTTTCTCAGATATACAACCTATAAGGCTACCATAGTCTATATAGGATGAAGTGTGGTCATTGTTCTTCCCATGCTGTTGGTTTGGCTGGCGGTTGTTGGTGTTGTTTTGGATAGGTGCTTTTCCAGGATTTTGGTTGTTGTGTGGAGGAAAAGCATTTTGATAAATCTGTAAGCCTGCATTGGGAGAGGTTTGGGCACCAACAGTGATTTCCTTCCGATCAATGAGGTCTTGCACATAGTCTTTTAGTTTCATGCATCTGAGGGTGGTGTGACCGTTTACCCTATGGAATTTGCAATACTCATTGTCCTTGTACCATGCAGCTTTGGATTGGCTTGGATCAATTTGCTGGGTAGGAGGAAATTTGATGAGGTTTTCCTTAGCCAATTTCTCAAAAATAACATCCAATGGCTCACCAAGGGGTGTATAGTTTCTAGGTGCAGGTTGGAATCTGGGCTTTTGCCCTGCAGCTACATTGATGGCATTAGCTTGATTGTTAGACCCTTGAAAGTTGGGTCTTGTATTGTGGTTTTGATAGCTTTGGTTATTTCGTTGTTGGTAATTGGTAGCTTGTTGGTTGTTTGTTTGATATGGTGGGTTAGACTGGTTTTGAGAAGGACCAACGATATTCACATGTCTGGTGTCAGTAACCCCATCTGTTGCAACATGCTTGTTTTTGTTCCAATACCTAGACTTGTCATTGGAATGTGATTGATTTTGGTTGGCCTCTTTGTAAATCTTTACCACACCATCTTTTATGAGTCCTTGCTCAAGGATCATTCCTTTCTCTTTGATATCCTTATAGGTCTGCAAACAGTTCATGGTCATGTGGTGAGCCAAGCTGGGATGTGCATTATCAATAAAAATTTTCACCACATGGTGTTCTGGCAAGGTGCAGGATATGTGGGTGGTAAGGGTTTGCCATCTTTGCAGGTATTCGGCAAGGATTTCTCCACCTTTTTGCTTGGTGTGGACAAGATCAACTATTGATAGCTCTGTTTCAACAAGATGGGCATATTGGGCTACAAATGCCTCAGATAATTCAGCAAAGTTCTTAATTGTGCCATAGGGGATTCTATAAAACCATTCAAGAGCTGGTCCAGCCAAGCTTTTGGGAAAAAGGTGCAAGAGGAAGACATCATTGTATGCCACGTCCTGGCAATGCATGTAAAATTATTTGATATGTGTGACAGGGTCTCCTTTTCCTCTGAATTTGTCAAATTTAGGTACCTCAAAGTGTTTGGGAAATGGTGTTGTGGTAATGGCTCTGTCAAATGGGTAAGGACACACATTCTCAAACTTGAATGTCTTTGGATCATTCCCTTCTTGGATGGCTTTCAGGGCTGTCTTCATTTGCTCCCACTCTGAATTGATAGGTGATGGTTGGGGTGCCCCCAATGTAGGAGTGCCTTGAGCTGTCTTCATTTGCTCCCACTCTGAATTGATAGGTGATGGTTGGGGTGCCCCCAATGTAGGAGTGCCTTGAGGTAGGTATGTGCTGGATGGGGCCACTGAATATGGATGGCTGTGAGGGATTTGCTGATAGGGATTGTACATTGTTTGGGCAGCTGCATGGTGGATGACGGGTTGTTGAGGGGGAGGTGGCGCATATTGTTGCATGTGCTGCGAGGCTTGCTGTTGATATGGGATTTGAGGTTGGGATTGAGGAACATAAGCTAGCTATGGGATAAATGGATTGCTTTGTGGAGGTAAGGTATAAGGTGGTTGTGAGGCTTGGGGAAAGGATCGGAGGGCTTGTGGGGTTTGACCAATGTATGTGGGTTGTGCCCCCATTTGGGATGGCATCTGCAAATAATTGGTGGTTGGATGGGGTGGTGGATTACCTCCTAGAAGTGGCATTGAAAAGTAGTTGGTAATTGGAGGTAATGGATTAGTTGGTGGTGGGAATTGAAAGCTTGGGAATGGAATTGATGGGGTTTGATAGCTTGGTGGCTGGATTTGGAAGCTTGGTATAGTGGTGGCGGGAGCTGGGGTCACTTGGGAGCTTGGTAGAAGATTGGCAGTAGCTTGTGGGATTTGATAGCTTTGTGGAGTGAAGGTAGTAGCTTGTGGATTTGTGGCTGGTGGTATTGAGCTCCCAAGACCTAATGGAAATGATGGGATTGTGCTTTTGGCTATGGTGAACAAGCTGGGGGTGATGAAAGGTTGATTACTTGGCCCCATGGGTGGCATCCCTGTTGTATATTGCTGAGGTTGGCCAAAGATGCTAGCACTAATTTGGGAGATGGGTGGATTTGGAAGGCTAGGTGTGGGAGCAGTAGCAATAGTGAAGGGGGTGAACGGTGAGATGTTTTGGGTAAAGGGGGTTTGGAGTGGAGAGGTATGAACCAAGGATGGAGTGGTGGTGGCTGGGTTGGCTTGCGGCATGGAGATTTCAACTTGGGTGGATGATGGTATGTTTGGGTCTGTTGGGTCATATGGATTGGCTGGAGGCTCTTCTTTTGAAATAAATTGAGGATAATTTGGATCATAAGAGCCTATGGGTGGTGGCAGCTGCCCAAACAATGGGCGAGATGGATCTGATAATGGAGGGGGTCTTCCAAAGTCAAAGGTTCCTACATTGTCCCTTCAAAAATTAGCCATGATTGTCTCTTTGTTTTTGTCTATAATGGCGTTTACCAATACTGCATTTCCTGGTTGGTTCATGAAAGCTTCAATGTCAGTAGGTGATGGCATAGCTGGCTCTGGGCTGAAGGATGGCTGAGTGCTCAAGGGGGGTGAGGCTATTCGATCTAAATGATAGGGCTCCATTGTTTCTTTCTTCTTGGCTAAGCGAGTGACGGGTGGCATGAAAAATGCTCCTAGGGATGAGATGCAATAATGCTGATGGATGCAAAAGGGGGAAGGCTTTTCTATGCAAATGATTTCCTAGGTTGAGGCAAAGCTATATGACAAAACCTAAAGAGGATTGGGTTGGGGATTCTAACTTCAAAGATATGTTGTCAAAGTACAAAAGGTCTGCTTTCCTATGTGCAAGCTTGGTGGTGATTGTGTCAACTTAAGGATAGACTGATGATCCTTTAGGAAGAACACAAGATTGACCACTTGTGAATCCCAACCTTTAGCTCAAGGTGATGAGGGATAACAAGTGACAAAGCTAGATTACCCTAGACAAAGCTCTGTCAAAGGGATAACCTTGGTGAGATTGGTGGATTTGGAAGATTTTAGGAATGGCAAACTTTTAGCAAGGTGACAACAATTTTGAAAGTTTAGATGTGCAGATTTTTGATTACTAGCTAGATGGTATGATTCTAAATGAGATGGATGAGCTAATAATGCTTAAGGGGATAAGCTAAGATGGCTGGCTTTTCTACAAAGATGACTCTAAAGTGAAGCTTATCCAAAAAGATGTGGAGAAACAAGGGTGTCTAATCATAGAAATCATGCCTAGTTGGTAAGGCATAAGCAGGATTAACTCCTGGACGTTGGCTAAATTTGATGGTGCGCTCTAACCAGGCCTCTTGAAGTGCTTCGTCGGTAGCTTTGTCCTCTGCTTTGTGGAGTTTGGAAATTCGTGGGCTTGGTGTTATTGCTTTTCTCTTGGCTGAAAGTTCTTGGTATGCTAGAGATGGCTTGAGTTTGACCTTGTGAAACTTCTGTTTGGGTTGTTCCGACATAAATTCCTGAATCTGCTTGGCTTTGGAAAAAATCTCAGTTGTTTTGCTTCAACTTGTTCAACTTCCAAAATAGGCAGTGACTACGCTAAGTGTTCCCTAAGCTAGGATTGACCAAGTTTGGCAAACATTCATTCAACAAGTAAAATAAAAACAAGCAATAGATAGGAACACCCAGATAGAAGTTTGTGGTTCTCAGAATGTGGTACTTGCGCCAAGGAGTGTGTATGTTCTACAAATGTTTCGATCAGTCACTCCAAACACATTAACATCCTAGATGGTTTTCTGCAAGGCAGACAATTGGTTTAGCTAGGGAGTCCTCGATATACGCAAGGTACGTGAGGCCCAAATCCGTAGATGAGACCAAAAGGATGTCACACAGCCGAGAGGAGCGGTAACCCACTTCTCCTCTTTCACTTCTCAAGGGTATAAAGTTCCTTGAGGCTTAGCCCGAATGACAAAATCTTGATCCCAAGAGAGGTGTCTTTCGATTCACCTCCCGATTCTTATACTCTGCCAGAACGCTGGAGTTGAGGTCGTCCAAGGGGTAATGAAATCCCCAAGCAGGCCTCCTAAAAAAGAAACAAGGTTTTGGATCCTAATCTTATGCACCCAAGATGGCCTCGAAAGACGACAAGGGGAGAGAAGACTCGGATGACCTTGGGCTAAAAAACACGCTTGTTCTTTTACCAACTGACTCTTATGTGTGCTAATCTAGACTTTGCAAGCACTCATGTTTAAAAGACAATGTTCAATTCCAACTTGAAGCGCCGACAAAAGTAAATTGATCGAAGAATGCACACAATAAGAAGAGTTAGGGTCAACAAAAGCAAACTCGCGCGCCCGGAGGCCCTCCACGTCAAGTATCGATTAATTTTCTTTAAGGCATTCAAGATTGAGTGTGAGTTTGTTTTAAGCCCAAAACAAAAGTGTGTGAGATTCGATTTCAAGCGCGCACCCGGAGGCTCTCCATGTCAGTTGTTGTTCAATTTTAGTGCCCAAACTTGAAGTGTGATCGATTTAATCTAGAGTTTTGACCATTTAAGAATTTTGATAAAGTTAAAGCAAACGTTCAAAGACCAAGTGAGTGAGTTAGATTGTGGAACATTTAACACCTTTTTCAAGTAGACCCATCCTCATAAATGGCGCTGAGATTGCAACCAATGGTTAATATTTGATGGGTGATTAGAAAAGAGGTGAATCCAAGGAACTACTCAAATTGATTTTTGTAAATTTGTATTTTAACTTAACAAAGTTTCTTAAATGTCCAAAAATCCAACTTTACCTAGATTGCATGTGAAAAAGAGATTTGTAATGGTTAATTGATCCTTGGCATTCAAGATTGGATTTTTTTGTTTTAAGCATGCATTCCAAAGAAAGTTGATTTTAATCCATGACATTCAAAAGTGTGTTCTTGAGCAACATTCATTCAATGAAAAATGTGTTTAACCATTCAAGTTCATTTTTTTTTTAGCAACATGCATTCAAAGACAAATGGTTAAACATTCAAGTTCATTTTTTTAGCAACATGAAAACCTGCAAGAAGCATGGTTAGTGGTTCCATATGTGCTCCAACCTGCAATGAGACAAAAAAAAGCAATTTAGTTAGTTAGCCAAAATCTTCAAAAATGAGAGCTTAACTATGGGAAATTTTTTTTTAACTTTTTTTGTTGTTTTTTCTACGCGTAAAAATGCTTAGAATGGTCTAAATCCTATGGAACCACTAAAAGTCAAATTTTGATTTATACTCTTTTTTCTTTTTTTCTTTTTTTTTAGCTACAAAGTGCAGAAATAGTAAAGCAGAAATGGAACATAAGCAAGCAGAGAACACAGTCTGCCAAAATACGAAGATGCTGAACTATAGAGGCGCCAAAATATGAAGAGGACAAAACAGATTTGCAGCACAGAACCCAGGTGACAAGCAGAGATGTCGATTTTCACAGACGCGGATTTTCGCAGACGCAAATTTTCGCAGATGTCAATTTTCGCAGACGCGGATTTTCGCAGAAGTCGATTTTCGCAGACAGAACAGGTTGCAGACGCCAAAACTGCGCCAAAAAAAGCTGAAAAATGCGAATTTTTATTTTCTAGATGGTATTTCTTCTTCCTAAGTGCGTTCTTTAACCTGCAAAAACAAGCAAAACACCCTCATAACACACTCAAACAACAGCAAACATTAGATGGTTAGAAAAATGACATATAGATGAAAATAGATGATTAAATGACCCATAGTGGGGTCCCATCGGGCGTGCCAAAATGTAGAACCAGAATCAGTATGCAAAGAACATTAACAAATGAAGTAAACATTCACAAACCAAAAACTAAATTCACATATATGCTTAGACTAAGAAAGAAAATAAGAAGTGCAAACCTCACAAGAGAAAACACTCCATGCTTTCTTGATTCTGTAGATGTGTCCTTTTGCTGTGGATGTATGCTCAAGATGCTCAAAATCTGCTTCAATGGAGATGGGTAATGGCAAATTGGTAGCTTTGTGAGCTCTCAATTTGGCATTATAAGGGTATGGTTGATGGCTTTGGTTCTCAAAATAGCATGGTAACTTTAGCTCAAAGATTGTTGATGAAATGGCTTGGGATGGGATTCAATTTATAGGCTAAGGGGTAGAGGGATGGAGGGCTTAGATGCAAGGATGGATGAAGGCTTAAGGAGGGCTAAGATGCACTCAAAGGGGAGCACATGGATTGTGCTTGTTTAGCACCAATGGGAAGGTGACACTTGTCACAAGGAGGAGGAGTGTGAGAGGGTAGGGTTAAGGGTTGGCTAAAGTCATGATGAGTGGGGTTGAGTATGTAAGAGGGATGTAAGAGGAATGAGTGTGGAAGAGGGAAGAGTGTGTAAGATGGATGTAAGAGTCATGAGTGGGCTTGTAAGAGTCTTTATGTTTTGTAAGAGCACTCATGACTTAGTGGTTGGGTTTTTTTGAGGGGAGACTTTGGTTTGGATTAGGAAAGTCTTAAACTTGTTTAAGGAATGTGACAACATTAGGGGGTGGATTAGGCTTGGGTTTAGGATTAGATTAGGGATGTTAGAGATGTGCAAGTGGATGGCATTAATGAGGGTGGGTGAGTTAGTGGCTAAGCTTGGTTAGTATGGGTGGATGGGGTGGATTAGGCTAAATGGAGGATTAGAAATAGGTTAGGGGTTTTTGAATTTGAGGATTTCATTTATCAAATAGATTTATTTAATAAATGGGGATTTTTGGAATTAGATAGAAGAATAGGATTTAATTGATAAATAATAGATTATTTGATTTATCAATTAGGACTATAGATGATTAATTAAATTAATCAACTAGGGGATGACAAAGGATTAATTAAATAGAAATTTAATTAATAATGCCTTTTTAGATAACTAAATAGGATTACTAAAATAGTGTAATCAAATTTAAGTGTCTACAGTCAATACTATAGTATATTTGATTAATAGAGGTCCCTCTACTCCTTTGGGCTATGGTATTCTAGAGGAGGCATGGACTGGTAAGAAGGTAAGTTATTCTTTTCTCAAGACCTTCGATTGTGAATCTTTTGCTCATATAGACTCTGAAAATAGAACCAAGCTAGAAGAAAAATCAAATAAATGTGTCTTTGTTGGATATGGCATTAATGAATTTGGTTATAGGCTTTGGGATTTTGAAAATCATAAAATTGTTAGAAGTCAGTATGTCATATTCAATGAGAAAGTGTTGTACAAAGATCTGTTACAGCAACATGAGAAGAAAGAAGATGATTATGTAGTGTTGGATGATACTCCAAAAGCTGTTGCTTTAGCCATTCCTTATGATGTGCAAAAACTGCAATAACAAATATCACACACACCAGTGAATTTTAGATAGTCAACGAGGCAAATTAAACCTCCACAAAGATTTTCTCCCTCTTTGTATTCTATTTTACTTACTGATGTTGGTGAACCTGAAAGTTATGATGAAGCTGTGTAGGTGGATACTAAGATTTAGTGGGAGTCTGCAATGAAAGATGAAATGGACTCTTTGCTGAAGAATAAGACATGGGATTTGTGCAAGTTGCCTAAAGATAAAAAGGCTTTATAGAATAAGTGGGTTTATAGGTTGAAAGAAGAGGAAGGAGGTAAGAAAAGATTTAAGGCCAGGTTAGTTGTAAAAGGATTTACACAGAAAAAGGGAATTGACTTTGATGAGATATTTTCTCCTGTTGTGAAAATGACTTCTATCTGTACTATTTTAAGTCTTGTGGCTACTGAAGATTTGCATTTAGAGTAGCTAGATGTTAAAACAACCTTCCTTCATCGTGATTTGGATGAAGAAATCTATATGGCTCAGCCACAGGGATTTGAGGTCAAAGCTAAGGAGAACTTAGTGTGCAAATTGAAGAAAAGTTTATATTGCTTGAAGCAAGCACCTCAGCAATGGTATCTAAAATTTGATAGGTTTATGCATGAGCATGGCTATAACAGGTGTCATTCAGATTATTGTGTTTATTTTAAGAGGTTGGATGATGATAGCTACATTATTTTATGTTTATATGTTGATGATATGCTTGTAGCTAGGTCTAACATGGATCATATTAAGGGGCTGAAATGCCAGTTAGCACATGCATTTGCTATGATGGATTTGGGGGTAGCAAAACAAATCCTTGGTATGAAGATTTACAAAGATAGGAAGAATAGAACATTGACGCTATCTCAGGTTGATTTGTAGAAATTTTTTTGGTACTATTCGCCATTTGTAGATTCACCACTAAAGTTATGGCTAATTATGGCTGACATGTTATAACCCTAAAGTGGTTTAATACTTGTATAAAAGGGTTGGGTATTTTTTCATTATGTTGTGATGCAAAATTGGTTCTTGTGGCAGTATTGAGCTATAAGGGATTACAAATTGTAATTAGGTTGTAATCACTGAATTGTAATAAGATCAAACTTGCTGTTTGGTGGGTGTAGCCTAGGGATTGGATGAACCACGTTAAATCTTGGTGCCTTGTGTTCATTTTTGTGTGATCTATTATTTATTGTTATTGATTATATTTGCATCTAGTTTTTTATTTCTGTCCATGGTTTATCCTAACACTCACAACTTGGTTAGAACTAGATATTCACTATAGCTCAATTAAAAAATAAATTTAATATATTAATGTGCATTAACCTTTAGTGAATTAGTTGTAGAAAGATAAAGTAGTAAGAAAATAAGATGAACATATGAGACACCAAGATTTAATGCAGAAACCCAATTTGGGAAAACTACCAATGCAACTAGTTACAACTTTTTACTCTTTTGAAATGAGCCCTTTTAGGAGTCAACCCTATTAAAGGTTACAAAACACACTGTTAGGTGTGACCCTATCAAAGGACTTAAATAAACCTATTAGGAGTGGCCTTATTAGAAGTCTTAGGACACTTCAATCTAGAAATTCCACCTAGTTAGATGATTTACAAAATGATTGTTAAGTCAACTCTATTAAGATATTTCTTCACTCCTACAAGTGTTAGAGAGTGACAATGATTGACCTAATTTATGAAGCAACTAGATTACATATTCAAATCATTGTTCTACCTTATCCTCTAGATCCTCCTTGATCAAAATATTTTTTGCATCTTCTTGGGTACTCTATTCTTAATTAGATATCCTTCTCTATTCACATCTTATCTTCTTCAACACTTTCATACTATTCAATCTACATCTTGTCCTCTCATATATATGAAATCCAATGTCAAGTTAACTTGAATACCTTTATAAAAAAAAAATAGCATTCACTAAGTCAGCTTGCATAAACCAACTAATGAATAAAACTAATATGTTGAAGGTCAACTTAGACTAAAAAACTAGGTCACTCGATTACCACTAAGTTTCTTCATAACTAACCTGACTTGGTTTACAATAAACTCCTTTAGTAATTGATATTGCTTGGTTTACATAGAAATTCCTGATCTTGGCTTATTCTTAACTTTTTCTTGGCAAATACTAGTCTTCTAAACTTGGTTCCAATTGGTAGTGCTCGATAAGAGTATACCATTTGTGTAACATCAATGATAGTATACAATTGAATAATTATTATCATCAATCTCCCTCTTTGGAATTGATGGAAACACAACATGTCATTATGCAAAGAAAACTTAGAGCAATCAAATGATTTATAAGATTTTATAATATCCTTAGTTTCATTTTGTTTCTCTATCTATCCGTGAGAACTCCCTCTGAGATTCTCCCTCTGCCATCTTATCTTTAGACTCCATTAGATCAAGTTCTCCCTCATGTAAATCACTACCTTTGATTATTCTCTGATTATGTAAATCTCTCTTAATAAATATATGACATGATTCTCTCCCTCTTTGACATCAAATGTCAAAGACTTGACATGGTGCTTTCATAATGTACCTGATGTACTGATTCATATGTAATGAGATTTGACTTCTTTGAATTAATTTGATAGTTCTTCAATGAAGCTTGATTGATGCATCACTAATCGTACTCTAGTGATCATCAAGTCTAGGAATGACCCCTAGCTTTCTTTTTAGATAAAAAAAATGCATCCTTAGGTAATGGTTTGGTAAATATGTCAGTAACCTACTTCTTTGTGTTAACATATTCCAATCTAACCTCTTTATCTTGGATGAATTCTCTTAGAAAATGATACTTGATTGCAATATGTTTTTTCTTGGTGTGCATCACTAGATTTTTAGATATATTGATTGCACTTGTGTTATCCCAATAGATAACTACTGGATCCTTGATTTCTTCCTTCATTCCCAATAATAGTTTCTTGAGCCACATTATGTTGGAGCAATTAACTATTGCAACAACTTATTATACCTTTGTTGTAGACTGAGAGATGCAATTTTTTTTCTTACTTGTCCAAGATACTAACCTCTTTCCAATAAATAATTATCCTCCATTGGTGCTCTTCCTATCAATAATGCTTCCATCCTAGTTAGCATTAGTAAAGGATTTCAACTTGAAGTTCCCTCCTTTCTTGTAACATAGACCATAGTCTTGAGTACCTTTTAGATATCTCATAATCCTTTTGATTTTCTCTAGGATTTGTAGAGAACCTTGCAACTATACCAACTGCTAATGAAATATTAGGTCTTGTGTGAACAACATACTGAATTTTTCCAATCATAGATCTATAGGTAGTCTAATTTACCTCTTTTGAATGATCATCCTTGGATAACTTGTGTCTAGTAGACATAGGTGTTCCAATTGGTTTGGATTCTTCCAATCCAAAGGTCTTGGATATCTCCTTGATATATTTTCATTGAGTTATGTAAATTTTTTCCTTCATTTGATGAACTTGTAAATTAACAAAGAATTTTATTTCTCCAAACATTGGCATTTCAAACTCTTTCCTCATTTCTTTAGAGAATGAATTGCATAAGTCATCATGACCTATAAAGAGGATATCATCCACAAATATTTATGCTAACAAAATCTTGTTCTATGGCCCCTCTTTAATATATAAACTATTGTTATCATTGGTTCTTTGAAAACTGATCTTTAGTAGATATCCATGAAGTTTCTCATACCATGCTCTATGAGCTTCTTCAAACCATATAAAGCTTTGTGTAACTTACAGACCGTGTCTCTTTTGTTTGCATCATTGAAAACTTTAGGCTGATCAATGTAGACTTATTCTTGTAGAATTCCATTTAAGAAAACTAATTTTACATCCATTTGATACACTTTGAACTTTTTAAATGTAGCATATGAAATTAGTGTTCTAACTCCTTCAAGTCTAACTATAGGAGTAAATATTTCTCCATAGTCTATGCCTTCTTCTTGAGTTTAACCTTTGCACACTAGTCTTTCCTTATTCCTTGATACTTCACCATTTTTATTCAATTTATTTTTGAATACCCACTTTATACCAATTACATTTATATCCTTAGGTCTAGGAACAAGAGTCCAAGTGTTGTTTCTTTCAATTTTCTCAATCTCTTCATTTGTTGCCTCTATCCAACTTTGATTTTTCAATGCATCATTAATAGTTCTAGGTTCAAATTTAGTAAGTAAACATGTACCTTTTAGTTTTTTCCTTGTCATTGTGCCTTTTTTCTAATCTCCAATTATTTTTTAGGTGCATGATGCCTTCTAACATATCTAGCAAGGACAGGTATCTTTCTTCTAGATTTTTGGACTGGATTCACTTGGTTCACCATGCTCAAATGTTCTATGAATTTCCAAATTTTTCTCTATTTCTACTATCTAAGACTCGATTCCCATACACTATGAATCAAATAACTCTATCTAAGCCTTAGTTCAAATTGCTTCCAACTCAGGTTGCACTAGTTGCAACTTAGTTGACATTTCAGACTTAGGTGACTTGGGTGGGGTAATCTGCTAAATGTTGGGTAATGTATCAGGTTCAAAGTAGAAAAAGTTTATGTAATCTTCAAGTTCTTTGTTTCTTTGTTCTTCATTCCTTTCTACAAACTCATCAATTTTTACATGTGCACCTTCTATAACCTTGTGAGTAGCAAGATTCAAAAATTTGTATGCTTTGCTCTTGTTGGAGTATCCTATGAAAATGCCTTCATCATTTTTCACATCAAATTTTTCTTTTCTTGACTCTTTTAGGATATAAAATTTTCTTCCAAATACTTTGAAATAATAGAAATTAGGTTTATAGCCATATCATAATTTATAAGGTGTTTGATAAGTACCTTTGCTTAGTTAAATTTGGTTCAAGGTATGAATTGTTGTGCTAATTACTTCCTTCTAGTATTTGGTTGTAACATTTTTCTCTACCATCATTGTTCTTGCACAATCCATGATGGATCTATTTCTTCTTTCTACTATGTCATTTTTTTGAGGTGTACCAGGTGTAAGTACCTATATTTTGATTCCTCTTTCATTGTAGAATTCATTGAATTCATTACAGATGAATTCTCCTCCTCTATCTAATCTTAAGCATTTTAACTTCTTGCCTATTTCTTTCTCAACTCTAGCCAGATACCACTTGAATTTTTGAAAAGCTTCAAATTTATCCTTTAACTACATTATTGTCATCATCCTAGAATAATCATCCAAAAAAATGAATAATTTGTCTCCAATGTAGCTCTCTATACCTATTGGTCCACAAAGATCTATATGAACTAGTTCCAAGACTTCTTCAGTATTATAATTCTTACTTTTGAAGTGAGTTTTACCCATCTTTTGAATTTGACATTGCTTGCATATGGCCATTTCAAGTTTCTTTAGATTTGGAATACCTCTTACTCTCTTTTTTTTTTCTCATAGTAACCATATTATCAAATTTTACATGACACATCCTTTTATGCCATAACCAACTTTCCTCTACATGAGCCAAGAAGCATGAACTATCAGAGAGAGATCAAGATATAATAGATTACCTTTTGTCTAATTTCTAGTTCTAACTAGATTTTTTTTACCATCCAAAAGCCTGGCCTTCTCATTCATGAATTCTACTTTGAATCCAATATTGTTCAATTGTACGACACTTAAAAGATTGGGTCTCAGTCCTTCAACCTAGTAGGAATTATCACATTTGATTCCATTAGTCAATCCAATGTAGCATTTTCCTTTCACATAACATGGTTCATTGTTTCCAAATTTGACATTTCCACCATCATAGTGCTCCAAGTGTTCAAACTTTGTTTCATCACTAGTCATGTGATGAGAACAACCACTATCTATTATCCATGTGTCATTATTTCTTACATGAGAAATAAATGTCATCTTTTCATTATCCTTGTCATCTGATTCATCTTTAATAGAAATATATATCATTTCATCTTTATTATCACTATTATAATCTTTAGCAATATAACAAGATTTCTT
This sequence comes from Cupressus sempervirens, assembly GCA_028749045.1. Lineage (NCBI taxonomy): Eukaryota > Viridiplantae > Streptophyta > Pinopsida > Cupressales > Cupressaceae > Cupressus > Cupressus sempervirens. Next base: position 659,312,379 of record CM053789.1, read on the forward strand.
ACCTTTGTCTTTGTAGTCTTTATAGCTTTTGAAATCTTTCTTGCCTTTAAACTTGCTAGATTTTCTATCATCTTTACTTTCATTGTTTGGACACCTTGTAGAAATGCGACCAACTTCTTCACAAGCAAAAAAAATCAATGGAATTTTTCCTTTATATTTACATTTTCTTTTTGGTAACCTCCTTGAAAGTAGGGCTTCAATGGCTTCAAGATCATCATTAGATCCTTCATCTTCTTCACTACCAGGTTGTTTTCTTTTTTAGTTTCCTCCCTTTCTACCAAGGGTTATTTTTTCTTGGAATGTTGATTTTATGTTACAAGTTCTAGGAAGATAGTTATCAAAATTATCCAACTCAAACATTGTTAACCTTCCCACTAGTGCATCCAAAGTTATATCATTTTTGGGATCACATCTCATCTCTTGAATAGTTGAAACTCTAATTGCATAAATAGGTAGAAGACTTCCTAATACCTTGCTAACTATAGTTGCATCTTCAATTTTTCTTTGTAAGGCTCTAATTTCACTCACACTTGCTTTGATTCTTTCATTGTGTTCTACAATATTTTCATCTTCCCTCATCTTTAGCTGATGAAATTGACGTCTTAAACTTTCTACTTTGGCTCTCCTCACATTTTCATCTCCTCCATAGATATTTTGTAATTTTTCCACATTTCATGAGCAATAGGACAATCTTTGACTTCATCAAATTCAACATAATTGAGAGTAGAAGCAATGTCAATCATCATTGTGTTGTGATTCTTCTTTTCTACCATTTGTTCCATAGTTAAAGGATCAGGAGGTGACACATACTTTTTGTCTAGTAATTTTAGGCTTGTATCTCCAATAGTTTCCAAATGTAGCTTCATGAGATCTGTCATGCTTTGAAGTTATCTTTGTTCAACTTAGGAATCTGTCTTCTATAAGGCATCTTGATTTTTAGCTTACGTCCTTAAAACCTTTTTTGCAAGCACTAAAAGCTCTGATACCAATTTTTGAAAATATAAGAGTAACTAAGATGGAAGGGGTGAATCAATTACCACTAAAAAAATTCCAAATCCCTTAGATGTCAATACAAACTTCCTTGAAACTCACAACTTGGTTAGAACTAGATATTCATTGTAACTTGGTTAACAAAGAAATTTGATATATTCATGTGCATTAACCTTTAGTGACTTAGTTGCAAAAAGATAAAGTAGTAAGGAAATAACATGAACACATGAGACACCAAGATTTAATGTGGAAACCCAATTTGGGAAATCTACTAGTGCAACTAGTTACAAATTTTCACTCTTCTGAAGTGAGCCCTATTAGGAGCCAACCGTGTTAAAGATTACAAAACACCCTGTTAGGTGTGACCATGTTAAAGGATTTAAATAACCCTATTAGGAGTGACCTTGTTAGAGGTCTTAAGAAACTTCAATCTAGAAATGTCACCTAGTTATAATATTTTCAAAATGATTGTTAAGTCAACTATGTTAAGAGATTTCTTCACTGTTGCAATTGTTAGAGAGTAACAATGATTGACCTAATTTATGAAGCAACAGATTGCAGATTTAGATTACTATTTTGGCTTATCCTCTAGATCCTCCTTGATCATAATATTCTTTGCAACTCTTTGGATACTTTGTTCTTAATCATATATCCTTCTTTATTTGCATCTTATCTTCTTCAACACTTTCACACTATTTAGTCCACATCTTGACCTCTCATATATATGAAATCCAATGTCAAGTTGGCTTGAACACTTTTATAAACAAACAAATAACATTCACTGAGTGGGCTTGCATAAACCAACTAATGAATAAAACTAATCTATTGAAGGTTGGCTTAGACTGAAAAATTGGGTCATTCGGTTACCACTAAGTTCCTTGGCAACCGACCTGACTTGGTTTACACTGAACTCCTTTAGTAACTGACATGACTTAGTTTACATAGGAATTCATTAACTTGGCTTCTTCTAAAAAATTTCTCAGCAAATACTGGAGTCTTATGAACTCAGTTCCAATTGACAATGCTCAATAAGAGTATAACATTTGTGTAACATCAATGACAATATACAATTGAATAATTAATATCAACAAGTTATTCATTGGTAGTATTTTTTATTGGTCGAGTTAGTGATTGGTGGTTTTATTTTATTGATGATAGTTGTTATCTATTGTTTATTGTGCTTGTGACACTTGACATTGATTTGAAGGTGGTTGTATCTTTTTGGTTTTGCTATTTAATTTGTACTTAGTATCAATTATTGATTTTGGCATGTGAAGTTGGTTTGAATGAGTGTCTACAAATTCTATTGATGTACTTAGTTCAAGAAGAGATCATCATATTGTTCCTATATAGTGTTTTGTCTCACATGAGTGCACTTTCTATGGCCTTGCAATTTGATGAAAAGTGAAACATCTTACAGTTACTAAATTCCCATCAATGATTTCATTAGTGGAATTAAGGAAGAAATGCTCCTATATTCATTGGTTACCTACCGATCTTTTTGAAAGCTTGACTCATAGATGTGTTGCTTCTATAGCTTATCTCTGTTAGGATTTACTTTCCATGTTATTTTCTTAAATTTCTTATTTCCCTATCTTTGTTATTTGCTTTACTAACCCCTTGGTTAAATATGGAATTCATATAGTTGCATTGTTAGATTGCATTCATTATAAAAATTAAAAAATACAAAAAATATATCCCTTTTTGTGTGATTATTCTTTTGACAACAAGTAGATTCTATATCTTATATGAATCATTTTACAACCAGCAAAGACCTCCTCGTGAACATTCACATTTATCTTCAACTAAGTTCTAGTAGGTCACAAGATCACCTAAAACCTTGGAGTTAATCCTCAAATTAGCTTTTCAATAGAGGAGTTCAAAAGGATTATTGTCGTTAAGCATCGTGCAAAATGACAGCTCAACACTATCATCATGAAATAATTGAAATCACTATATGAAATATACAAAGCATCATCATCAGCAGAATAACCATGAACATATGAAATATCTGAGTATAAAGGATCTCATCAAATATATAATCTAAGTATGAAAATAACATCAACCAAATTAGGTAACCAAGTGTCACTAAATCATGTCACATAACCATGAAAATTGGTCTATAAGTATTTTCCAATATAACATAAAAAGAAAACTAGGGGTAGGTACTACATCCTCCCCTCCTAGACTTAGGCTTACTCCTAGAAGCCTACAAGAAAGATAAAACTAAAGAACTCAATGTGTAGGTTACATTGGACCCTTCCACCCTTTTAGGAGGATAAGACTCTACTACAAACACCCTCTAAGATCTACCCATATCTCCAACTGTGGGTTCTAAAATTGTAGGTCTTTGATTTGAGAACCGTGATTCCAATTTGGAATAACGAGATGACTTATGCCCACATTTTCCACATGAAAAAATTCTCCAAAAAAGATTACTTACACTCTCAGTGCACTAGACTACTGAAAGCTACCCCTACTAGCAAAAGAATGAGTACTATATGATGGTTGATTGTACTGATTATGCATGTTGTGCTGAGAGTAATGAGAATCCCTAGAGTGTGAACCACTCCCACCACTTTGTGCTAGAGAATAAGATCATCCCTACTTTTTTTTTTTTGATTGCCTCCAAATGAAGGAGGCTTCTTATTACTACTTCCTCCTTGATTTTGTGTGCCCCTAGACTTTGATGGTGCATGTCCACTGGTAGGTGCACCCACAAAGTCACCATGTCCTGAAGTGATAGTATGCTCAACAAGTATGGCTTGACAAACTACTTCCTTAAGGGTCTTAGGATAGAATACCTTCACACCCCAAATGAAACTATTATTTAGTCCCCATATAAAGTGTTGTACCATAAGTGGTGAACTTTCACTGATCCCTGTGTAGGGCATGAGTTCAAAGAACTTCCACTCATACTCTACCATGGTCAGGGTATACTATCTTAGATTATGAAAATCATATGTTCTCTGATAACTCCACTCATCAGGTAAGAAACGTTCATAAAAGTATTCCAAAAATAAATCCCATGTGACTTCTTCATATCTATACTTAGCTTCTTCTCCTCAATCTTCTGCCAAGTTGCTACAAAGATCTCCAAGTGGGTAATGACATACCTTGCTTTGACATTTATGTCAAATTCTTGCATTGAAAAACATATATCTAGTATTATCAACTAGTCCTTTGCATAATACTTAGTATTAGCTCATGTACAAACCTTAAGCATAACTCTTAGGATATCATTCTTGGCTTTGGTAGCCTCTAGCTTGACCCCTATATGACCTCTCCTAAGACTCTGGTGCAAGAGTACCTAGGGTAAGGTAAGACCCTAAGTCAAGTTTTGGTTTGTAAATGGTCTAACCAACCATTGAGTTAATAAGGACTCAATATAAAGTCCCAAGATAGGTTTAGGAGGTATGGTTAAGTAGCAGCTGAGTGTGAAGACCAATTAAGTCCTGATAGGCAAAAATTGCTCCAAATTGTTCTATAAGGAAAAACATTGAAAAATGTCTTAAAAGGGGAAAGAAGTGTTAAAAATAGTTCCTTAGGTTTTTTAGGTTCATTTTATGAGGTTTAAAAACAAACTAGTCAAGGTTGGAAGCTTGAATTGCAAAATTACAAAAGTTGTCAAAAAGTTGCTCATTGTCAACTTTGCGATTTTTGGACAATTTTTTAAAAGAGGTAACGTTGGTAGTTATGGTTTGAACCTAGGTACAATTTGGTTAGGAGAAACTATAAGAACACCTTCCAACTCATCTTTAGGGGTTGGACATATAGTTGTATGGACAACATATGAGTAAAGGAGAGTTTACTTGATAGAAAACAAAGTTTTTAGGATTCAGTAAAGGAACTTGATTGATTAGCTTACTATTTTGAATGGAATAACTTATTGGGTTGATGTATTGATTCCATGTAAGTTTTTTTATATCATTGGTTATCATTTGTCTAGGTTTGCAAAATTAGTTAGATTCTTCATTCCTATTGTCCAGTTTTGACAAGGTTCCATTAAAATGACAAAAGCTTGAGTTCCTATAGTTGAAAACCCATGGCACTTTGGAATCAAGTAATGGCTTGTATATACTTTTTAAATATCCATTTTGGAGAGTGTGGGAGTCTATTGGCCATTTTTGTAAGTGAGACCTATGCAAGCAAGAAAGGTTTGGCAAGGTTCAATGAACACTTGTAAGTGAGGTTTACTTGAAATAGAGGATTGAAATGAGAAAATATTGGATGGGAAATGATAGAGTAGAGTGTTGGGTTTCCATAGAACAAAGGAGAAGGTATGGTGCAAGAGTGCATTTGATAGGTTATTTGTTGTCATTGCCCATAGAACCCTCAAAATAAGGGTAAACTAGGATCATACACTATGGACGCCAAAAAGGCCTAAGACCTAGAAAATATTCAATCTTAGGTCATTAGAGATCAAAGTCCTAAAGGCACCAACTGGCCTTGTTAAGAGGTGTTGAGAGTTATTAATAGTTCCTTGTTTTTAGGAAGGCTAATAGGGGCTCTTTAGGCTACAAGGGCAAATAGGGAAAGTTAGGCTTCTAGGAGTGTGAAACTTAGAAAAATTATGTAGAATGACATGAAATGTGACAATAACCATGGAAGGATGGTCTAAACTTTATTTTGGCCCTTTAGGTGCACTTGGTGGAGTTTTGGCAAAATACGTCAAAAAGTGCATTGTTGGTGATCTGAAGGTAGAGGATGAAAACATGAATTGATTGGAGAGTTTATTAGTGAAAGGGGATTAGGAAGGAGTCCTCTAGGTTGGAGTTTGCAATAGTATCCCTAGGTAGGATAGGAGTAACCTTGGTAGAGAAAGAAAGATCTAGAGTGATGAAGCTCCCCATCAGATTCTTGGATCTCTACACTCATCATTCCTAGAATGATGTGACTCCCCTCACTTAGCTCTCTCTTGGTTAGGTAGGCACTCTAGAGTAATCTTTGGTAGTTGGCTACTACCAAATTCCTCAGAGTCTATATTTTTATCTCCATTTTTCTCCTCCCTATTCTCTTCCTAAATGGGACTCTCATGTCTAGTCACATGCAGGTTGATATCTCTACCTCACCCACAACCTCTACCTCTACTTGAGCTATGATCTGTCACAATTGATCCAGTCTTGGACACCATCCTCCTACAACATCCAAGAAAGAATGATAAAAAGGAAACAAAATCAACAAACTCATACTACCTTAAAGCATAAACATAAGAATAATATGTTTTGAAAACCAAATCAAGAGTTATTCAAGTTTACCTTTTTCTATGTTTTAGTATTAAAATTTGAAGTTCAAGTTTTTCAAGTTGAAATATATTAATATAGTTGTTCAAGTTTGTTTCAAGTTGAATAGTTTTTATCTAGTGGTGTTCTAATATACCCATAGCTCCCAATGTAGAAACTTGAGCTCTAATACCATATGCAACGCCTTGCCAGGGAACCTAGGAGAAATTAACCTATAATGTCACTAAGTTTGCTAAACATTTTTTTTGAAAGATTAAAAAAAACAAGAGATAGCATAGAAAAATTCATAACTTATATACATAATAAGAAATAAAATAAAATTTTCATCCCTCAATGGTTCTATGATGTTGAATCACACACATAAGTTTTAATAAGATTAAGTTTGATAAGTAAACAAGGTTCATGTTATAAAATAACCATAGGTACAAAATCATATGAAAGAATATACAATTACATAAGATGCCATATGACATTATCATCCTCTGTACAAGTCATAGGGTATGAAATGCTAAAATAATATACATCATGATAAGATATAACATCTCATAGGAACTCAAATAATCAAAGTAAAATATACCAAAATATGACCATAGAGCATAATGATGAGATAGGGAGAATAAAACAACTACATAAGGTATATCTAGCTTGTTGATCTCAAATTGGTTTTGATAAGTGATAGTCAACATACTTAAGCCATTTACTTAGTTCATGTCAAACTAGTAATACATGCTGAGCACAACATAAAAATAATAGACCATGCTGATTTGCAATGAGTGCCAAGTGACTCATGTGTCAAGTTACTCAAGTGCCAAGCAGATAGACCATGCCGAGTGATTTAGGAGCCAAGTAAACAATGGATGTTGAGTAATGTAGGTACTGAGTTAGAAGCAAAAATACAATGTAGGCCAAGCATTAGTGACTTCATATGTTGAGTGAAATAATTTTGACATATTTTTTTGTAATGGCACAAACAACTATGTAAACCATTTTAAAGGTGACTTAAGGATATATTATGATCTTTTGAAGATAAGGGCGAATCTATATTTGGATTCACTATGTAATTACATGTAGCCAATTAGAAAATAGGAAGGTTTATGTGGAAAAATGGATGAATCTCAACTGTAGATTCATACCTAACCCTAAGCCACTAGAGTCTTCTTAAGGAGGACGAAGCCCTAAACTCTTTACAGTGTATGATGGGTGAATGATTGAATTGGAAGAGAAAATAAGATAGTTTACAAAGCATTCAAGGTGACTTAAAATTAAGAGTGAATTGCATAATTAGTTAGAGAAGAAGAAAGGATAGAGAAGGATATAGCGTTGATACATTAGATCATGAAGGATAAAAAAGGACATTGTGTAGAGGTGATCTGTTATCAAGCAAGCAAGTGCCAACCAAATGATCTATGCTGATACATTTTAATAGGTTATTTTAGTTAAATCTCTTAATAGAGTAGTCCTAATAGGCTATATGAAATGCTTTAATAGGGTGCTTACTTAATTGTAAGTTGAACTCTTCTAACCGAGCACACTTATTGAAATCCTCTAACAAGGTAAGACCTAATAGTCTTTGTAAGCCTTTAAAAGGGTAGGCCTTTCATAGGGTAGAACATAATTCATGCTCAAATCATTATAACCTTCATTGGATACACTTTATTGCTCCAGTAGTGAAGATTTGTGGGTGTCATCCCTACCCCAGTTTTACCTTCTCACTTGGAGGGTTTCTGGGTGATAATATCTGGTGTTATGTGTGTGATTGATTACATGTCTACTTGATTTAGAAGCATATGCTTTACATGTTATTTCAGTTTACATATTGAATGTATATGATGAATGTATGGTGAAAGTTATATGGATCCAAGTTTGAACTCTCGATTCACCCCCCCAACCTCAAAATTTTACTCTTCCAACTTGTAATTCTAATAATTGGTATCAGATGCTTGTTCTCTAAAAGGGAAGCTTTGCAACTTTGAGGAAAGATCTTGAAATGGAAGTCTACAAGCTAGGAAAGACTATTAAGAACCAGGAGATTGAAATACATCTCATACTACATTGACTAAATGAGGTAAGAGAGAAACTAAATAAATCCTTGAAGAGAAGGAAAGAAATTGCTATTGTAGAGAATGACACACTATACAAAGAGATATATACTACCAAGCTATTTGCAGAAGGAACCACCAATGAATTTGAAGTAAAAGTTTCATATCTAATGGAAAAGAACAAAATTTAAGTAGAGGAAATAAAAAATCTCAAGCTAGAGCAAGAATCACAAGCTATACTACTATGTGAGGTGACTAAACAGAAGAAGAAAGTTATAGAAGACAAATCCATGATTGAAGAAGAAAAAAGAATTTTGGCAAATAGATTAGAAGAGAAGTAAACAAAGCTAACCAAGATCTCCAACATGCAATTGGATACTCTAAGTCAAATGATGAATGCTAACTACGGATAGAATGTCAAGGACATTGAGATAACTACATTAAAATTGTAGAATGAACAATTTGCAGAGTGACCTGAAAAGAGAAAAGGAATTTGTTGAAAGTCTCAACAAACCAAATGAAACCATCAAATACTTTGAAAAATTAATAAGATACCCTAGATCCAAAAAAAATACATTAGGATTGGGCTACACAAGCACTGAAGAAGGAGAATCATCCAAAATTGCTAAAGAAAGAATCATAAAAGGTAAGAATTCCAAACCTACTTTTCATAATTGCGGTAAAAAAGGACATACTGCTAATGTATGTAGGAGAAATAATACAAATTAGAATGTCAAGCCTAAGAACATGACTCATTGTCATATGTGCAACAAACAAGGTCATCAAGTACATGAATGCAGAACTAGGACTATGAATAAACAAAGATTTGAAGGATATTGCTACAACTATTAGTGTGTGCTTAAAATGTGAGCACACTTCAAAGAGTCATTATATCTAAGATTGCTCAAGAATGAGGTCTTGAATAGTGGCTCATAGCTCTCTATTCATGGAGTGCAAGAGTTTGTAATGAAGGCCCTTAGTTTTGACCTAGTTTGTGCACATGCAAGTATACCATAAAATGAGAGATTCAAAGATCCAATATGCATGCAAATGGAGATGAAAGCTAATCTATATGATAAACATGAAAAACAATGCAATATCTAAGTTAATATGAAAATGCATGGATGCGATATGATAATGGAAGCCATGGATGCATGAGAGAAGAAGACAAGAAGATAGAATTTCTCCACAAAAAGCTTTATTATTCAAACTCCTTTTAAAATTGCTCTCCAAACCTGCAGCATAACAATAGCATAGAGTGTGTGTATGTAAAATGAGGAGAGGGCTCTCCCTTATAAAGAAGATTGGACGATCAAGTTTAAGAGGAAAAAAGATTTAATCAAGGGTGGAGAAAGAATGATCCATGTGAAATAAAGATCCACCAATGAGAAAATAGGAAAAAAATTAAATGGAATCTGAATTAGAAATGTGTGCATTTAAGTATAGAAAAAATTTTAACTTATATTTATTTTATTTCCTCTTTAAGTGAGGATTTATTTAATTAAAAGGGAGCAAGTTCTTTTAATTAAATAGAAAATATTTAATTAAATTAAAAGAGGGGTTTTCCTCTTAATTAATTAAATGTGGATGAATTATTTAATTAAAAGAGAGGTTTTATTTTAATTAAATGGGGACTTATTTTATTTAATTAAAAGGAAGATATTCTTTTAATTAAATAAGACTTAGGATAAAATGATCAATCTTAGAAAATATTGAAATAATCAAATTTGATCAAGAAAATTGATTTGAATTGATTTAATAAAATATTGCAAACCATATATTCAAGAAATTGACAAATTGAATAATGAGGGCCCATAGTCTAGGTGACCATTTTAGGGTGCATACATTTGCCCCTCTTTGACTAATGTGTGATCTATTTGGGAACACATGTAGTAAAAGAAAGAAATTGAAGTGTGAGGTCGATTCTGGATCACAAAACAACCCAGATGTGTGGTCAATTTAAAAACACATCAAAACAAAGTATACAAATAAATTTTGACTTGAAAATGTCAAGGATAAAATTGATAAAACTAAATCAAAGATTGAAGTTTGGTAAGTACTACCCCTCATGATCAAAATTGAAATGAGATAGAGGAGAAATAGAAAATTGATCAAATTGATCAAATCAAACTAAAGATAAGGCTCTTGATGTAAGATGAAGGATAACAAAATCAAAAAACTAAGATAGATTGTCAAGCATGAAATATTATGCCCTAAATTTGAATCAAAAGAAAAGATGTGGGGTGAAAGTAAATGGAAGATAAAAAATTAGAAGAGATGGAAAGAAATGGAAAGAAGAAAGAGAATGCTCCAAAATCAATCAACTGTTTAATATAGAAAATTTTGATTGAGATCACGAAAGAAGATAAGGAAATGAAGATCAAAACATGACCATAGTTGATTAAAAGTCCACAAGAAATATAAAGGGAAAACCCTCTCAAACTCATAATGCAACCTAAAATTGCAAACTAACATGAAGCCTAACAATGCAAGCTACATGAGAATGCAAAGGTGTACTTGCAATAGAACAACTATAATATAGGATTTTGTGTTCATCATTCATTAGATAATGTAAACGAACTTATTTTCATCATTGAGTCATTATTAACAGACATCTAAAAATCACACAATCATTAGTAGTCACAAGTGCAACTATGAAGATATGAATGTGATTTATATTAGATTGGAATGTGGAAAGATTCTAACATAAGCATCAAAGACATAAAGGTCAAGATGACTTCGATGCTAGCTTACCCAATTTAATGTAGCAAATAAAACATATGCCTCATGCCCCAAGTCCTCTAGATATGCATCTAAAAGAGGAGACTTAGAAACAATGACACTCAATGAAAATCAACAATAGTCAGCACACAAAGAAAAGATCATGACATAGCTCAAACATTAAGTATTTATGTTTAAAAATTTAAGTGTGTTAACTAATATCAAGTTCCAAGGATAAGGATTGAATGCTTGTAGATAGGTAAGATTGCATGAAAAAATTGGGTAAGACCAAACTAATAAGTGTTGAAAAACACTCAATGTCAAGGGTTGTATTGAAAAATACAATTGGGGTGGTGTTGAAAAACATCATTTGCAAGGTGTCCTAAAGACTAACACAACCAAGAGATCGAAGCTAACATAGTTATGCCCCCTAGACAAAGACCAATTCCAAACTAAGGCAACAAGGACAAGACATCATGAAGAAAGGCTAAGTGTCAAGGATGTGCACGAAGAAACAGGGGTGAAAAAGCCTCAAGTAGTGCCCATTTCTAGGTTTTCCCTACCTGGATTTTTTTTTTAAGGACTTTTTTTTTTTAAAATTGTATTTTTGCTACCACAACACTTGTTCCAGGTTTTCACCAAGGCACTTTTTCTATTTTTTTGAATTTTTGAATTTTTAATTTTTTTTTTGTACATTTATAATATATAATTTTTTTTTTGAGATACGTCAAAGCACCTATTGTTAGGTTTTCACTAAGATGATCATTTTTTTAGGGCATTTTTCAATTTTTAGAATTTTCACAATATATTATTTTTTGGATTTTTAAAATATATGATTTTTTTGAATTTTGCAGGATCAATAAATATGTACCAAGATATACGATGCCCTCAAACAAAAACAAGGACCAAACTCTCAAGCAAGATCACACTGTGTAGTCCTAATGTCTAGAAAGGTGGACACGAGTGATTAGCAAGTTGGTGGAAGAAATAAAAGACAAGAGAATGAAGGAGAACAAAGGGAAGAAATCCTCAAGGGATAACTCCTTAACAGTACCCAAGCTAGGGAAAAATTGTCATGTAAAGCACACTTGGACAAGAAATGAAAGGCCAACATAGGATAAATCATGAAAGCATAATGTAAAAGTGGAAAAGATGCAATCCAAAGGAGTAGATATATCAAGAGACTTCATAGCATCATATTTTACTCTTTTTTATTAGATCAAGACCAAAGGGGTAAATGGGAAAAGGATAGTGAAAGACTAGAATGAATGGAGGAAAATAGATGTGAAGGCTAAACATGAAAGAAATAAAAACAAGATCATCATAAGATAGTTCACAAGATAGCCAAATGTTTGTGTATAGGTCAACATTGTCAAGATCAAAGAGAGAAGATGGAATGGATGAAAGATATAGAAAGATTATACATGATGCTTGATTGTCAGGTTTTCATCATGGTACTTATCCAAGGTGCCACAAGGGAGTGGTTTTCACCATAGGATTAATTAATTTCTCTTTACTATTGCTACCAAGGTGCCTAATTACCAGGTTTTCACCAAGGCACATTTTCAAATTTTTTTCATTTTTTTACTTTTTTTAAATTGTTTTTTTTTGAAGTAAAGCTTTTTAGATAATTCTCCTTGAAAGTTTAAACCATGACATGCAAAGGAGTTGAAATGAAATGCTCAAATATGTTGATAGGGAAAGGAATATGGAAAACAAAAATGGAGGATATGGCTTTATGCATAGCAAGTGAGAATGGAAAATGGAAATGAAGGCAAGATCAACGTCAACACACACCTTGAAAGGTGGCAAGAGGATAGAGAAAATGTGAATGAAGGAATATGGTGAGTGGATAGAAGAGGTTTTGGTTTAGGCGCATGGAATGGAAGAATGCTTTTGGAAGAAGATGAAGTGGAATTCTTTGGAAGCTTGAATGTCAACTTCAATTGTTGTTCAACATTAGACTCTCTCAAGAGAGGCTTTGGAATAGATATATCCATAGGCCTCTTTTCATTTCTTTTTGATGATTTAGAGATAATATCTTCAATGATGGATTTTGGAACCCATACTTGTCTTATAATTTTTTTGTTAGATATCTCTTTTGAATTTATGCCCCCATGTCGATTAGAGGAGACATGGTGGTCTTCTTTTTTATATGGATTATTGAATTGCTTCATTTTCTTGTATTGAACATTCTGGTTACTTCCAAAAGACTTGGGGCTTGTGATATGACTGGTTTAGGTGAGTGGGATGTAAGGACCCAAGATGGATGATGAATTAGGAGAGTTGGGAGGGGAAAGTAAAGGGACATAAGGAACCAAGATGGAAGAAAGACATGAAGCATTTAGTATTGGTGGGGGAGGTCCAAGGATGGATGTGGAATATGCAAAAGGGTAATCAATAAGTTCATCAACATCTATATGACAATCAAGGACATCAGCATCATTAGAGTGAGCATTAGGATTTCCAATAGTATCATGAACATATTGAATAGGAGAAACTTCTTTGATAAGAGTACTTGAATCTTGAGAAGACTCAGGAAGAGTAGAAAGTGGAAGGGAACATGGAGTGGTAGAACAAGAAGATGGAAGACTTTGATCTTGACAAGGATCTTTAGATAGCATAAGTGTAGAGTTTTTGTCTTGATTTTCAATAGGCTCAACATTGATAGTAACAACTCTATTTTTAATAACTTTAATGGAAGTATCATCTTTGGAAGGTGCAATTGTATTAAGGTCATTTTGATTATCAATAAGCTCAGCAATTTAATTAGTAGCTTGAGCTTGCTTAGGAGAAGACTTAAGACATGGTGGAATGAATGAGGAAGGGCATGGAGGATGAAAAGAATCATGAAATGGATCAGAGACATCATTAAAATAATTGGATGGCATGGAGGGTTATTGATCTTAATCTTTCTTTATATTCTTTTCTTTATCATTTTTTGAGTCCTCTTGACATGAAGCCACTCCTAAGGAGAAGGAAGCATGTTGGAATTGTATGGAAGACTTTGGAATAGATGATGAAGGACTAGTTGAAGTAGGCATTAAGTGCATGAATGATTAGGCTCTTTAGGTTTAGCCTTATCAAAATTATTTTCATCCAAGTGAAGGTTGGATTGAGTTTCTTTGAGAGGTAGCCTTTGAGGATAACTATAGGGAACCACATGAAAAGCATTAGGATCTTTGTTGGATGAAGGATTGGTAGAAGATTTGAGAGACTCAGAATCTTTAGGGGATGTATGCATAGTGGAGGAAGTAGAAGATGGAAGGGGAGCATTAGAAGACAAAGGTTCAACATTAATATGATCTTGCTCAAGTGTGTAATCTTTATTTTCAGCATGAGGGTTCTTAGAAGAGAAACTCTTATGGCATTGATGTTTTATTTCAGCACAAAAAAAAATGCTTTCTCTTCCTCAAAAAATGAAAATTTATCATTTAAGTATTGTTCACAAAATTTATCAATGTTGTTTTCAAAATTTGAGTCATATGGATTACAATCAATATCTATCTATGAATCATCCCCTTTAAGCAAAAGCATAGGACTAGGAGGACTTTTAGGACTCATAGGAATATAATAATTGTCATCGTCATAATAATAATTTTCACTATAGACATTATGGATAGGCATATTGCAAGAATTTTCATGTTGTTCATTATGGTATGTCTCAATAAGAGGAATAATACTCTTGGTAGAAGTAAAAGAAGAATGATATCATGAAGAAGAGGTAGGTGAAGACCTATACGAATGATATTTAGAAGAATTATGGTAAGACTTGGAATATGAAGAATGTGAATGATATTTAGAAGAATCATGATAAGACTTGGAAGATGAAGAATGTGAATGATATTTAGAAGAATCGTGATAAGACTTAGAAGATGAGAAATGTGAATGATATCTAGAAGAATCATGGTGAGACTTAGAAGATAAAGAATATTTGGAAGAAGGATATTGTGATATGATCTTGCATATGATCCTAGCAAGAATGTTTGATTTCTTCCCTTTTTCTATCATTTTTGTCACAAGGCTAGCATCTATATATCTATTAGAGTAACAACACTTTTCAAATTCAATAAGGACGTTGAGTTCATCTATGCTCAAACGAGGGTCCCTAACAAGGTATTCAAGATCCATGGTTCTAGAAGAAGAAGAATCAAGCATGGAAGAAGATAAAGGATGAATAGAAGAAGGTAGACTATATGATAGTAGGAGGAAAAGAATCAAGAAGACATGACGAATGGAAATGGGAGACTAGAAAGGTATGGAAGATGAATAAGAAAGAAGACCAAGAGTCATTCTATGAAACTTGAGACCATTTTAGTTCATTTGAATGTTAAGAAACATGTAATAGCACTTGTAACTAACATGAAAGAAAAGGTACTAATTGATAAGATAACCCTAAGAAATGTTGGTACCAAACTAGGATAGAAAAAGCACTCACTTGTCCAAAAGAGAAATGATAAGATAAAATATTGATATAGGTATAAACCAACATTGCTATAGAGGTGTCCACAACTTTGGGTGAATACCCTAGCACATATGGACCTGAAAGCTAAATTTTAATTAATTGAAATTGAATTTTGATGAAAGTGGATGGACAAGGGATTATAAGACTCTCCAAGTGTAATATCAAAGAATCCAAGGTATATCTTTCTCAACAAGGATGGTCTCTAACTCACTAACTCCAAACAAGGTCACTTGTGAAATCAATGATTACTCATTCAAGAGGTCAAGGCACAACAACCCAAGGTGCAAAAAATCTTCTAACAATGGGTTAAGTAACCTAATCTAAACTGGATCAACCTAGGGAGATTGGAAATAATAGTACAACAAAGTAGTTTGATTGTAAAGTTTCAACTCAGGAACTCAAATTTTGTTCATTTTAAATGTCCCACTGGGTGTATCAATAGATTTTTAATCATGAACTAGGCACGCAAGACAAAAATTAGAGATTTCAAGAAAATCTCTTCAAATAATGAGTAAGGGACAAAGAAACCGTGTACATGAACAAGAATAGTGTCATAGTATCAATCTAATCCCTAGAACCACTACCATGTATGTTCTCAAAATGTTTTCCAATCATGTACATAGTCCTAAAAAAGAAAATTTTGTAGCACTATGGTTCTTAGTAATGTTCAACTTTGCAGCTCTTGCAATCTATAGTGGGCAAAATCTAATACCAACACACTAGAGTTTTGACATATTCTAAGAATTTAATCAATCAGAGATACTAAGGAGATTTGACAACCCAACAAAAGACTACACCCATGATGATTTCCCCCACAAGGATATTTATATAGAAGTTGCTACTACCACATCAAAATGGCTATTAATGCTTGAAGTTTTGTCCACATAGTTGACCCAATAAAGGGAATGTCCACTATGGTTAGCCCTCTCTAATCAAAGAAGACTCATAAAGTTGTACCACATAGGGACTTGGTTTAGATTCAAGGGTTCTAAGTTTTTGATGTGCCCAAAATGGAACAAAGTATACTACTCTAGCCTCTTCACCTTACCCAAACATAGAAAATAAGATTCTTTGACATGCTAATTCAAAATCATCTCACCAAATTTTTAAAAAATCCAACAACAAATACCACCAATCTCAAAAGAGAAAGTAGTAATGGATGTTGACAACAAATCCAAGTGAAATAGTGAGATAATAACAAATATCCTTCCCTACCTACAAGGGAATCTGTTATCAAGAGGAGCTTCACATGTAAAGTAATTGAATGAAGCTCAATCTCTCAAGATCTCTCAAATAGTGTTCATAGGGCCTAATTACTATATGAAACATAGATGTGTGAAAGCAAATCTAGATCCAATTTTAGAGCACCAAATGAAGTGTGAATCTATGAAAACATGTAAAAGCACTCAAGCCAAACACATGAGATGTTCATTTTAGTTCCAAATCCAAATGTTACAGAGATCCAAAAAAATACTTGATAATTATTTTAACACATCTTTTCTCTATTGTACCTTTCATTTATGCTTGAATCTTTGCTCACAATGAACAAAGCAACAAACAAAACAAACAAACACAAAATATGCAATATATATCCAACTTATGCAAAAATAGGGTTAGATCTAAAAATATAATTTTTAAGAGTGATAATAACCAGAAAATAACCTAAATGAAAGCTCACATCATGCATTGATCCATTGTGAAAATTAAATGCAATCTATTCATTAAATGCCCTTTCTTAATATCAATTTTTGACCTAGTCATCAAGATTGGACCTACATGATATGATTTTAAATCCAAAACCCTAAATACAAAAAAAATAATCCCTATAAAAAATTAGAGAGCTTTCCAAAAATGTTAGAATTTTGAAAATATCTTTTCACTTGTGCCCTAAGGAGCCATTTTGTGGAAATAGACTATTTTTTGCAAATCAAATTATTGAGCCTTAATATGATCTCTAAAATCAAAATACAAAGAACCAATCCTATTTAGAATTTATAGACCTTTCCAAAAATGATTTTTTTTTGAAAAATGTGCTAATTTATGCTCTAAAATGATTTTTCATGAAAA
This sequence comes from Cupressus sempervirens, assembly GCA_028749045.1. Classification (NCBI taxonomy): domain Eukaryota; kingdom Viridiplantae; phylum Streptophyta; class Pinopsida; order Cupressales; family Cupressaceae; genus Cupressus; species Cupressus sempervirens. Next base: position 659,329,904 of record CM053789.1, read on the forward strand.
ATCAAGAAAAAATAATAAAAAATAGAAAATATCTCTAAAAAATGTAAAAATTTTAGTGAAGCTTCTCGGATGTGCCTCCAACCTAAAAAAAAAATTCAAACCAAAACACCAAGCATTTTGAGAGATATGATCAAATCTTTAAGATCTAGGGTTTTTTTGTCTCCAAACAAATTTGTATAAGGGGGTTAGATCTAAAAATGTCCAAAACCAACAAGTAAAGGTGGGTTGCCCCATGGTGGGTGCCAAAAATGTGTGCTTAAAATGTGAGCACACCTCTATAAGTCATTATCTCCAAGATTGCTCAAGAATGAGGTCTTGAATAGTGGCTCATAGCTCTCTATTCATGGAGTGCAAGAGTTTGTAATGAAGGCCCTCATTTTTGACCTAGTTTGTACCCATGCAAGCACACCATAAAATGAGAGATTCAAAAATCCAATATGCATACAAATGAAGATGAAAGCTAATCTATATGATAACAATGTACAAAAATGCAAGATCTAATCTATCAATGCAAGATCTAAGCTAATATTAAAATGCATAGATTCGATATGATAATGGAAGCTATGGATGCATGAAAGAAGAAGACAAAAAGATAGAAGTTCTTCAAAAAAAGATTTAGTATTCAAACTCTTTCAAAAATCACTCTCCAAACCTACAGCATAACAATAGCATAGAGTGTGTGTATGTAAAATGAGGAGAGGGCTCTTCTTTATAAAGAAGATTGGACGATCAAGATTAAGAGGCAAAAAGATTTAATCAAGGGTGGAGAAAGAATGATTCATGTAAAATAAAGATCCACTAATGAAAAAATAGGAAAATAATTAAATGGAATCCCACTTAGAAATATGTGCATTTAAGTGTACAAGAATTTTTAATATTTAATTATTTTATTTCCTCTTTAAGTGGGGATTTATTTAATTAAAAGGGAGCAAGTTCTTTTAATTAAATTAAAAGAGGGATTTTTCTCTTAATTAATTAAATGTGGATGAATAATTTAATTAAAAGAGAGGTTTTATTTTAATTAAATGGGGACTTATTTTATTTAATTAAAAGGGAGATTTTCTTTTAATTAAATAAGATTTAGGATAAAATTATCAACCTTAGAAAATATTGAAATAATCGAATTTGATCAAGGAAATTGATTTGAATTGATTTGATAAAATATTGCAAATCATTGATTCAGGAAATTGATAAATTGATAAATTGAATAATGGAGGCCCATAGTCTAGGTGACCTTTTTAGGGTGCATATAGTCAAAAGAATGGACATAGAGCCTTTGAATGTAGATCCAAATTCATGTGGTCATCAAACAAGCTAGCAAAGGTAAGAAGCTATGGGTACTTTCATAATTGGGATTATAATACAAGATATAGTTGTCATTATTGTCAAGAATATGGACATATTCCTAAGAACTATATTAGGATACATTTCAGTGGCATCTACAAAAGGTGGTTGAGTCAAACTACATGTTTTAGTTGTTTGAAGATTGGTCACATCAGTAAGCATTGTCCAACTAGGTCAAAGGCACCAAGTTGTGAATTTGATAAAGGAAAAGGCAAGATAGATGTTGAACACATCAGAGATGATATGAACAAGACATGGAAAAGAAGGATGATTGCAACATATCAAATGGAGAAGGGGTCACTTCACTCAATGGGTCAGGTGATCACACCTCATCAAACTAGGCAATAAAGAGGTATATGGGACTAATATTCAAGTGTTATATCATACATCAGATCCAAAGGAGATAATACTGAATAGACTACATTAGCATGAATAAAGATGCAAGATGTTGTTGAAAATTCAAGTTAAATATTTGAGATTTTCATTTTGTTGCTGAGCATGAAATGTTTCTTGTGTGTGCAAAGTAGAATGTTAGTTGATGTCAAGCTACTAAGTGATGGAAATATCAATAGATGCTGAGTGATTCTAAAAATGGTTGATACCAAGCTTATAGCTATGTAAGCACTAAGCATTAAATGCAAGATTTTCGAAGGGTATATGATCAATTTCTACTCATTATTCATCATTTCAAAGTCAAGCAAGAGCAAGAAAAGTAAAAGGTGATTCAAAAACTTGTTCAAGGAATTCACAAATATTTTAGTGACAATGTCATGCCAACATATAGATTTCACAAAGTATTTATCATAAGTTGAGTTATGCAGTTTACTTTTGTATAAACCCTAGATTGATAGAATGGTATCTAGTTCAAAAAATGTAGAAGGGAAAGAAGTTTTGAATGTTCAGCTTATTAGTAATGAAGTGAAGTGACCAATATTTAAGGCCATTCATGACATTCCCTATAAACAAGATCCTTTTGGCACTTTGTCAATGATCTTGTCGAACATTATTATGGTGCAAGATGTTAGGAAGTGTTACAATTGTAAAATAGGAGATATAGGAAATATGAAAATTAGAGGTGCATATGAAAGATAATGTCAAAATGGTGTTTTGAAGGAGGAATACAAAATCATTGAGAAAAAGGGTTTAACACGAGCCCTATATTTTTTGAATCTATTTAAAATTGAGTGGATACAAATTGTTCTAAACAAAATTCATGATGGTTCTTTATGGCTAGAAGGAGGACGTATTAAGATCACCAAAAGAATAATTCATAGGGTAACTAGCTATCCAACCCTAGATCAACCAAAGACACTCAGAAGTGACTCCAAGGAAGTGAATGAGAAGAACACTAGAGTAGTTTGGAATAAAAGAGGTATGACTATAGATACCATCATTGATCCACTACTAAACTTTGTTGTAAGGGTAATATCTCATAAATTCTATCAATCTAGTAGATTGAATAGTATACTCTACATAGCTATAGATGTTGGCTATAATATTGTGAAGAAAGATCATACATATGATCTGGCTGAGCTTCAATTACAAAAACTAATGGAAAATCTTGGAGCTATTAGAAAGACCAAGAGTACTCAATGCAAATTTAGTTCAATTATAGTCTACATATTCTTTTATGTGCAGAATATATTTCCATCTTTTGATACTATAGGATGGAAGAACAATAGGTCAATTGTAGTGAAAATCAATGAGTTTATTGTAGAGATAGAAGAAAACTTAGAAACATTGATGACAAGTTATTTTGATGATTTTAAGAAATCAATGAAAGAAAGAATGAGGATACTAGTTTCATTGGTTGAACAAAATTACAATGGTATATTCTTTTTGGTTGATGCTGATTACACCATTATGAAAGCTATGACACCAAGAGTAAGATGGTTAAGACCTCTTGGGTATGAAATTAATGTTGATGAAGGTTTAGTAGCCATCATTGCACTCCTAGTAGAGGAAGTAGATAAAAGTGAAAAGATATTTGGCAACTATGAAATGGTAAAATCAAAGATTATCATGGAGTTGAAAATTGCCTCTACAGTCAAGAAGAAAGATAAGTTGGTCAAGAAGCTAAAAGCTAAATTTGGAGGAGCAAAGGAAGAGGAAGAAGAAGAAGAGGAAGAAGATGAAGAAAAAGCACAAGCACAAGAACCTCTTGCATTGACTCAAGGCATGGGAGAGGATAAGGAAGAGGAGGAAACTAAAGGTGCCAAGGGAGAAGAAGCTGAGGAAACACATACTCCTGCTGAGCCAAAGAAGAGAAAGGCTAAGGCACATCCAGTGGTAAAGGCAAAGAAAATTGTCAATATAAGTCCAACCAAGCCTACAACTCTTACCACTAGAGTAAGCACACATGCCACAAAATAGAAGCCCAAGGAAAAGCCTAAGAAAATAGAGAAAGGTGGCCAAGACTAGAAAAGAAAAAGAAGAAAACATGTGTCACAACCTAATTCAAATGAAGAAAAGATAGAATCAGATTAAAATAACCAATTTAAAGTGGTAAGTCATAATCCTGTATCTGATCTTGAAAATTTATGTGAAAATATCAAAAGTAATGCAAATTTATCTGGTTTAAAACACATTGATTTTGATAAACTTGGGAAAGTAGAGAAAAGTCAAGTGGAAGAGGCATTATATGCCATGATGTCTAAGTTTAAGAACACTCTACTAGAATTTACCAACACAATACCAAAAGGTTTATATGATATTGTTGAGCAAAAGTGGCATTATTGTTTAAATTTGGAAAAACAAATCAGAGAACAACATTAGCTCAAGTGATGCTAGAGCTAACAAAGGAATAGATTGCTAAGGCTATCAAGAGAGATTTTTTTAGGTTTACACCTAAATATAGAGCCTTTAACATTCTTCAAAATAATATTTAAGATTTGGTCAAGAAATCAACCCAAATATGGAAACTAATATATGGGTTTACCACTATGAAACAAGAAGCTAACCCTTTAGAGGGTAACAAAGATGATAAGGGTGAGGACAATGATGATGAGAAAGAAAAAGATGATAAGAAAAATGATACAGTTGGGGAGGAAATTGAAAAGCAAACAAATGACAAGGCACCAGCTGAATAGTAGCAAAATGAACAGAGTGTGTAGGACACACAAGTGTCGAGTGTTAGTCCCCCTCATGATACAAGTGAAACAACTAAGACCATAACTATAAAAGATGTTTCTAATGCTTTAGCTCAAAAAATTAATCCACTTACTATAGAAGACCTACAAAAGATTCTAGACCAATATACACTCCAAGAAAAACTCTATGAAAATCCAATTTTAGTTAGTATAGAAGAATTGAAAAAGCAGTAACTAAGGTCACAAGGGAAAAGGTGAATAAAAAAGAACCACCTTCTATCATCCCTTCAATTACAAGTGTACAACCTTTGGTTCAAACTATATTAGATACATCTACTAAGGTTGATACTGGTGATAAAGTTGATACTATTGAGAAAAAGAAAGCAAAAGAGAAAGATACAACTACAGGTCAACAATAGAAAATAGGACAGATAGATTCATATGTACCTAAAGCACAAGAGCAAGGTGCTATTCAAGTCATAGTAATAGATTATGGAAAGCTTGAAGATCATGAGAAAACACCTAAGGTGAAGGAATAGGAAGCCATCCAAACATTAGTAATTCTATCAACATTTCACAGTCCTTCTATATAGGTTCTTCAAAAACCAAGCACATAAGCCATTCCATTACAAATCTCAGTGCCAAGTCCTAGCTCATCAAAGGTTGACAAGCTAACTCAGTATGGAGAGATAAACCTTGATGAAGAAATAGTGATTCGAAAATTTGACTATGACACATGACATTGGAACAAATAGTCATTTTTCAACAGGCCTTAGAAAGGAAAAAGCATCAAGAAATGCTAAGGAGAGAACGTAGGCAAAAACAAGCACTCCAAGACATTAAAGACATCTTTTTAGATGCATTCAACCTACCAACTCTTGAAGAGAACAAGCCACTAATAGAAAAGTTGACAAATATCATAAAAAAGGTTAGTAATGAAGACCTTGATACTACTGCAAAACTTTTAGAATGGTCTAAGAAGAAGTTCCAAGGAAAAGTGAATGAAAAGATATCTGGTGAGATAGCATAGACTCAAGTTGCATTGGAAACTAAGGTTGGAGATGTGAAGAAGGTACTTGAAAATATATTCTCAATATACACCGAGCTATGTGATCCTACACTCTTCACTCAAGAGACCAGGAGTCATATTTTGAGTTTGGAGAGAAATCTCAACATATTAGGTACTAAGCTACCTCAAAACCCAACTCAAAGTGAGAAGCACTTTAGAATATTACTTCAAACATAAAATCAATTAGCTATACTAATAGCAGATGAGGCTAGCATAAGATCCAAATTGAAATGTATACATGCATCCCTTACCCCACAAATGGAGATACTACACAAGGAACTAGGTTATGTCAAGATTCTACTGAAGAAAGACCCCAATCTTTGTACCTTAGATGGCCTAGTGCACCTTGTTGTCAAGCTTGCAATCCAGATCAAGTCATTGGATGTTGCATGTGATAATTGGGATACAACCCTCAAAATCATAATGGAAGTCCATAAACCCTTTTTGGACAAACACACTATAAGTGTATAGCCCATTTGACATAAGTGTCAAAACACTAGTACAAAAGCAACAATATATTACTAAATAAACTACTAAAAATTGTAGATATGTGACTAATTTTGATCATGTGACCAATGGTAGTTTATTGCTAGACATTTATCTCCCAACCAAATTTATGACTAAACTATTTGAATCATTGATTAGGTCATTGATTTAGTCATTTATTGTTGTTACTTAGTAGTTTATCTAGTAATTTTGGTAGTTTATTTGGTAGTTTTTTGGGTAGTATATTTGGTAGTTGATTTCGTAGTATATTTGGTAGTTGATTTCGTAGTATATTTGGTAGTTTATTTGGTAATTTATTTAATCATTAATTTAGTCATATTAAGGCACAATGGAATTGAACCACCATCCTCCTACTTATAAAGCAGGTGCTCTTCCATTGAGCTAGTACCCTTTAAAGAATAATGTAAAAAATTGACAAAGTTGTCTTCCCAACATTAGATCTACTAGGATCATGGTCACTATAACATGATATACTCTTCTCAAAGAACACAAATTTTAGTTCTTATGAAAACCAATAATCTAAATCTTTATCAATAACAATTCAAAAATTTTAAATTCTTTTGTTTAAGCATTTTAAAATTATATTTCATGTCAATTACACTTCTCTAAATTATTGTAGATATAGAATCTTATAAAATATAATTTGGAGCACTTTGGCCACACACAAGTATTGTTTCTTGTGCTAACTTCTCAGAAAAGATACAAATGATTATGCAATTTATGTCAAGAAAATAGACCTTTGCATTAAATAAACATCAAACCCCATTAAAAAATAACATCAAACCAACTCTTTTTTCTTTTCATAGTCTCTACAATAATTGAGATTAGCTTATGTGTATTGCAAAAATAGAGTCACTTGTTGTAATGACGAGATATAATCATCATAATAATAAAAATGTCAAGAGCATGCAAAAGCTATGTATAGTGGATGTAATGAGAATGCATTGAACTGTGTCAATTCCTGCCAAGATCTTAGAGACTATTTTTTGGTAGGAAATTTTTGTGAGGAAAAAACAAAAAACTACTGAAAAAATTGATCCAACACGCTTCAACTCCAAGAATGAAAAAACTTTGATAGAATAAATAAAGGAGCTCTCTCATAAGCAATTGAGATCCTACCATTGATGATTTATTATCACAATTTAGTATTTAAATAAGTTTGGTCAATTAGTTATTAATTATATTTTATAAACTATCTTATCAATTAATTATTTCCATATTTATCTTATAACTTTGTTTCATAATAATAATTTAATATTAATTTATCAATTTCCAAATAAATTGATGCTTAAATGATTCAAGTATTCTTTTAATTTTTTGTACACAATTTTTATGGAAGCTATGTTCTTAAAAATTGAGTTTTTATTATATCGAGGAAGCTTCTATCTAATTATTAAAAAATAATCTCTCTATATGATTCAAGCATTCTTTTAATTTTTTGTACACAATTTTTATGGAAACTATGTTCTTAAAAATTGAGTTTTTTTATTATATCAAGGAAACTTCTTTGTCTATTTATTAAAAAATAGTCTCTCTTGCCCCATGTACAAAAAAAACCAATACTTCAAAGTAACATTGAATCTAAAGTGAACTTCATTTTGATGAAACCAATACTTTGCCTCTTAAAAATCCTGATAGAATAAGTTGCTTGAGGCAGAAAAACTTGACAGCTAGACAATGAATAGTTAGAATTTTAAATGTCATAAAGCAATCCACCAATAAGAGTCAAAAAAAGAGATGTCTAGCTTGCATGAGTTAATTTTCCATTCACTTGCAAGAATGCTAAATTTGATTAGTAACTAAGACTTGAACTCACCCACCTTGAAGATTGAGGATTCAATTTTCATTCTTCCAATATATTGTATATTGCAAGAAATGCAAGATTGAGTTTGCCTCAAAAAATACATAGTTTAATCCTAATAGCAATATCACAAATTGACTTGCTATGGAAATTATCTCCTACTTATCATACAAATATTTGATGTAAGTATAAAATATTCCCAAGGTATTGTATGCTATCTTTGGATTTGCGATCTTTGTAAAAATAATTATTTGAGCTCATACAATTGAATGAAAAGCCATTTGAGGGAAATTCCTTAACATGGTTATCAGCCCAAATTAGTCACAACAGACACAATATACCAATACAAGAGCAACTACCATTAAGAAAATTATTGTAGATGACATTTGGTGGCATCATGTTAAGTATCACATCTAGGAAGGAATGAAATTGTATGTAAAATGTAGGTCTTGATTACAAGGGGAAAACTCATCATCAACAGACCATAAGTGTTATATATTTTGTTTACATGCTTATATTCTTGCCTGTAAGGAATCTATGTAGCTTCTTTAGATTCATACATTAAACATTCATGCTTAATTATAAGCTTCATCATTATAAGATTGCAAACATATGTTGCTTTTATAACCAATAAAACCATATAGAGAAATGAATGTCGGCATCTAAAAAAATAGTAAACACTTTATGCATTTACATTGAGATTTTCATGCAAAGATTTATTTTAAATATATGGTGCAGAAGATACAGATTGAATATTCAGGATAGCATACAAGATGAAAATGAAGTTCCTTACCATGTTGACATTGTTCACATACCAATGAAGCCTTTCAACCACCTTTGTCAAATAGATTAAGTTAACAATCATCCAAAAATATTCAAAACATCACATCAACAAGGAAATAGAATTAAAAAACAAATGCAGTCTTCAACCATATGAAGATTGTTGAAGACAACTGCTTCTTGAGATCCAAAGCAATGATCTAAAATTTATACTCTTTTTATGACTTACCTATAGTGCAATAAACTACATTAACACAATGTATGGGAGAAATAATTTCATCTTTGTGGACAAATTTAGTCTGTAACAACAAATTGATCCAGCTTTTGGAGGATTTTCCTATAAGTTTATTTAGTCAAGAAATATTATTTGTTTAGTAAGTCGATGTTACACTAGAAATAGAGACCTCATAACATTCAAGTATCTGAGATGGATTGCAATGAACTATCACAATGATAAAACAAAAATCAGTCTTCAGCAAGATACAACAGGTTGGAGTATCTCTCAATGGAGAATTTTTAAAATGAATGTAAACTGAAAACCATTTCCCACTACCACATCCCCTTCTACTCGACGCCACAAAATTAGGTGTATTTTCACTAATCGCTTTCTAATCACTATAAATAATCAAATTTGCAATGATCTCCAATGAAATGATGGACATCATTTCTTCCTGTAAGGAAACTTGGCAATAAAGAATATAACTGTTTCCACATAACCCATAATAGATCTAAAATAAATACGAAATTAAAATCCACATGCAAGAGAATAGAAAACATACCCACAAAATGTGACACAAGATATACCCTGGGAAACCCTCATTGAGGGAAAAACCTAGCCTCCAAAAGCATCCATCACTATGTATTATTCAGAAAAAATACCATTGCCATATAACCATGGAAGCTTTCATGGCCATAGCCACAACCGAGCAAACTATGTGAACAAGCATGAATTCACACATCCCATGCCATGCTTCCAACCTTCACAAATGCTCCCTTGGCTAACCTGTCAAGCCTTGTCCCACTCGACTCTTGCCTTTTGTCTTCTCCTTGTCACTCTTTTTTTTCTCTACAACAACTACCCTTGTGGCTGCTTATATAGTAGCAAGTCCCACAAAACCACCAAGTGGTATTACATAAACCATGTGCTAAAACCATGTGCTACCTAACCCACTGACCCCACATTTAATATTGGGCATTTAATTCTTTTCCCCCAATATTAAATAATTACATAAAATATTTTCACAATGTTACAATACAACTCAGCAAGAATATTCTATGGGAATCTTTACATGTTGCACGTCCATCTAGGCACAACATTAAATAAAATAATAAAATAATAAAATAATAAAATAACAATATTATGCAATGTGTGCAACACCCATTATCTCAACAATCTCCCACTTGTTGTACACATTGCACAGGGTCAACCCGTAGCCACATAAATGAACAAGGGAACAATCCCTCCCAGCACATCCACCATCATGGATCAAAATACACCAAGTGCTCCATCTTAGTACCCACAACAAAATAAAAGTATCCAGCATCTCAAACATGAATGATGCCACCTCCTATTATGCCACTCCCACTGGACATACATAGAAGCCATCCAAAGAGAAAGCCACCCAACCTGTCGCATTAGAAGATCATAAAATCATGTACCAACTGAAATTCCAAGCACAAAAAACCTGATCCAAAGGTAATCACATGTATCCGTAGTTGTCAAAAATATCCATAGCTGAAATAGCACCCACAACAAGTGCCAAACCCATCCAACTATCCATACCTCAAAGGTATAACAAGTGAATCTCATATCACCGACATATCCAATCTATAACCTGCAATCACAAGCCTCAAGAGCAATACCTACCACATATATACCAAGAAGCTCCCACTGCAAAAGATAATGTCAAATCTATAACCAATCCACTCAACACATCTCAAAGAAGTGAATCTATGTAGTATCAAGGACATCCACAATACATAAACTGATATCTTGCAAGAACAATTCTCGTAACAAGTCTCCAATGCTCTCCCAAGTTCACCACAACCAACAGAGGAAAGAGAAAAAAATAACCATGTCATCTCTCACATGACATACATGAGCACAAACTAGTGATCACAATCTCTAACCAATCTCAAATCCAATGTAGGAAAAACTAAACATCCAAGAAGATAACCAAGACCAGAGAAACCATGCAAATCATAACCTGTATCATGTCCTTCTACACACACCTCTAGATGTAAATTGTGCAAGTATGATCTCCTCCTTTAAAAAAACCCCAACAAGAAGCCTCAACAACACCCAAACCATACCATATAACTAATCATGGATGTAAGCCTCTCACAAGAAGATCAAACTCAATAAACCATTCCTAAACCAAGGAAAATGCCCAATATAAAACCATCTCCCAAACTCAACCAGCATAACAATATATGCACATGGAGATAACCAATGCTTAACCATCTCTCAAATGAACCCTCCAGAACTAACTCATGTACCATAGCTCAAGATCCATATCCATGAAAGACAAGCATAAATATAATGCAACTGAGAGAAACAATGGGCTATACCTCTCAAGTAGCAAACCGCCAAGTAGACCAAGAGTGGGGAATGAGAATGCTTATCAAGATACCCAAGTCTCCAACCAAGACTCATCTAAGAACAATCTCCTCTCAAGTCCATATTAGATGACTGCCCCTCAGACTTCTTGCTGAAACCATCAACTGTCCCAACAAATACTTCTCTAATCTAAGAGAAATCAGCGTCACCACCGTCTCTAAGTATCCATGAGCACTTGTAACCAATCAATCCATGCCAACTCCAAATGCAACATAGCAATATCATGAAGTATCCAGCTTATGATTAGTGTACTCAATACCAAGAAACTAAACCAAGATCAATGTCAAAGTTCCAACCATGGCCTCAGGAACATAAACATGACAACATGATCTTACCATCTCAACTAAAGAGATAACATGCTCCACATGAACACACCATAACATGTCACAACTCTAAATGCGTATCAAGAGTATACCATGATATAATAATGAAACCATCCTCACACCAAGGATAACCTACCAAATAAAAGCATAAACCACACCTTTGCCAAGAACTCTATGAGTCCTCAAGATGCAACCATCTCCACACACTATGAAAAAAACCATCTCCACATACCAGGAAGAACCATCTCCATACACCATGAAGATAACCAAGAACTCCATGAGTCCTCAAGATCTAACCATCTTCAAACACCATGAAGATAACAAGTGCACCATGCAAATGTCAAAGACGCTTCTGCAACAACAGGATCTAAGACAAACCTCCAACATCTACAAACACTCAATAAATATATCAATACCAACAACTCCCACTCAACCGTGGTACCAAGTCACCTATGGCATCATAAAATCCATCTCCTATATGAAGATCCAAATCAAACTAGGAACTAATCTTGCACTGTCACCCCATCACTGTCACAAGCTCCCACTGAACCATGTATCCAAGCTATCCATGACATCATGATGAAAACCCATCCTCTAACCATGAGAATCAACCAAGGAATCAAACTATCAAAGAACTCAAAGTGCACATCATGAGCTCCTCAAAAGAAACCAAATAACCATGATCCTCAACCAAGAAGATATACCACCATAACCAAATCAAAAAATCCAAGCTAATGAACATTAAGGATGTACCTATATAACCAATCATGTCATGCCAAAATTCATGACACCATGATCACATCCATGAACTGAGCATCAGGCTCTCAATATGTCCAACCTGTTAGCATAAAATAGTCAACCACAATCCTCCACCATGACTATACTTGGTAACAACATCTCATCCCTTCTACATGAAGAAATCAATAAATCATGTGACTTAGGGCATAGACAACCCAAATCCAAGCCACCAATCTGAATATGCATCAATAATAAAAGATCAATGGGCAAAGACAACCCATAACCAAGCTATAAATGCAACCTGTAAGTATAGACCACTTACAACACTGCACAACTTGTAGATCCAACGAGTCATCATGCATATCCAAACCAAACACTGATAACCATATCATCATGAGACCAATCTGAAATATGAACTGAGTATACAATGACATCAAAACTTAAATCTCCAATGCCATAAACTCACAATGTTACCATAGTCAAAACATATCTATAAACTGTTCAGATAAATATATCACCAAATAAATCATGTCAAACTTGCACCAAATCTGAACCAATGTGTAGAGCTCTCCAAGAGCTTTCCGTTGACTACTCGAAGTCCAAAATCCAACTCCGTATGCCCAAGTTATGCCCTAATCCATGCTCAAAATAAATAACATCTGACTTTAGGGCTCTTAAAACCTTAAAAATTTTCAAAATCACAGAACCAAACCTATACCATGTTGTAGTGCTCTGAATTAGCTTTCCAATGTCTATAAGAACTCTGAAATTCGATATTCTGAGAGAAAGTTATGGCCATTTTACTAAGATAGTCTTTTTACCATTTTTAGTACGATTTTTCATTTTTTATTTTTTCAGTGATGAAAATTCTGACGGGATTAAATTTGATGGCCATCATGGGCTGAAACCAAAAACCTCTTTCATTTCCTCTGAACATGGCCAAACTAGGGCATATTATATATCAAAATTTATGGAAATGTCGACCCGGATCCAATGGTGAGGTCTATTTTTATCTAGGAGGTCATTTCTGCATGCTACCCCTCAAAACCCTTATTTAAATGAAACATCCAAAAAACTCTTTTGTCCAACAATTTCACATGCCCAAATATTTTAACATCCCATCATAACAACAAATCCAAAACCCTTAGATCTGCAATAAATCATTCATATATCTTGCCCTTTTCTTTTATCCTCTCATGCATTCCCATGGACTCAATCTAGGGTTACAATAATAAAATCATAGCTCTGATACCACTTGTAAGGAAACTTGGCAATAAAGAATATAACTATTTCCACATAACCCATAATAGATCTAAAATAAATATGAAATTAAAATCCACATGCAAGAGAATAGACAACATACCCACAAAATGTGACACAAGATATACCCTGGGAAACCCTCATTAAGGGAAAAACCCAGCCTCCAAAAGCATCCATCACTATGTATTATTTAGCAAAAATACCATTGCCATATAACCATGGAAGCTTTCATGGCCATGGCCACAACCGAGCAAACTATGTGAACAAGCATGAATCCACACATCCCATGCCATGCTTCCAACCTTCACAAATGCTCCCTTGGCTAACCTGTCAAGCCTTGTCCCGCTCGACTCTTGCCTTTTGTCTTCTCCTTGTCACTCTTTTTTTTCTCTACAAAAACTACCCTTGTGGCTGCTTATATAGTAGCAAGTCCCACAAAACCACCAAGCGGTATTACATAAACCATGTGCTAAAACCATGTGCTACCTAACCCACTGACCCCACATTTAATATTGGGCATTTAATTCTTTTTTCCCAATATTAAATAATTACATAAAATATTTTCACAATGTTACAATACAACTCAGCAAGAATATTCTATGGGAATCTTTACATGTTGCACGTCCATCTAGGCACAACATTACATAAAATAATAAAATAATAAAATAACAATATTATGCAATGTGTGCAACACCCATTATCTCAACACTTCCTTCTAAGGAGTAGTAAACAAGATAAAGTAAATGTCTCAAGGAAATCATCAGGTGTGTAACTTGGAAACTGACATGTGAATTTTGTCCTAAAATCCAGTTACTTTATTAAAATCTTTCCAATTTGGTCTCATAACTAACTAATTATTACAGTCAATAGTATTTTGATTTTGTGATTTCCTTTTTTCAAAATACCCACCTAGCTAAGAGCTTCTTGGTTACATGAGAGAGGAAGTAATTAACATTTTTTCTTCCCTTTTGCTTATGCTTTATCTTGCCAATACCAGTGAGTATTGGGCCATTATTTTTTGAACCTATTTGTTTATTTTCTCCAAGAGTTCTGTGAACACATTTCTAGCTTTCTGTGGTGCATTAGGAGATCAAATTACACTCTGCTCAACTCCAATGTATAAGGGTTTCATATAAGTAGTGATGAATGAAAATATCACTGTCCATATAATATTTAACATATTTGACAAATATAATTCATATCTTAGAATTTAGTATTTGCAAATTCACTATTTTACAAATTTGACAAAGCTACATTTGAAATGTAATTCATATACATCTTTTCACAACTAGTTTTTCAAGTACCTTGTACCGGTCATGTATTGACCTATCATTAATACAAAAAATATACATATAAATAGTTGTGTGTGAGATTCTCATGCCTTTAACCTCATGAGGACCACTTCCAGTAGACAGGTGTGTAGGAGACTCCCAGCTCAGCAAATAGAGGGAAAGTGATCAAGTGATGATCTCCCTCTTGCAGATACTGTCAGATTTGTGATACAATTCAGTCTTGTAGGATAAAAGGTGACTCTAAACCTTTTCTCCTTCCTAAAAATTATGTAGAGTGTTTCCTATGTTATGGATGTCCTGTAGAGAACTGAAAAGATAGGAACTGTGATGATTGAATTCTAACAATTTAGAATTTCCCTTAATATGTTATGTTGAAATTCTCTTACACAATAAATGATCATCAGAAAGATAGAAAAAAATCATCAGTTAATTTTTCACATCTATATATTATATGCTACTTGGCTTACATCAATAGTCTGATGCTAAGATTACAGCTATTGAAGGCAGATCTTTATAGTATAAACAGATGCATAAGTAATAAGAATTGTAAATCAAAATTTGCATACATGTAAAGTTAAAACTATAAACATTAAAAACTAGGTATGCTACCATATTTTTTTGATAGTTTTCTTGGATTTGTTTCAAAAAATTCATAGCTACTAGTACCAAACTATAAATAAAATTTGAGTATGCTACCATATATCCAAATTTAGGTATGCCATCATAAGCTACTAGGTAAATCTGACAGAAAAGATGTCCCTCAATCATAAATTACCAAACAAAACTAAATAGGACGAATACAAAACCAATTAGTCTTCAACTTATGCTACAACTAGTTAAATTAGAACAGTGCCAATGAAAATACTATACCACTCAACAATACAGAATTTGAAAAGATCATGAATCATCTGATTCAGAAATGTGCATAAAAATAAATGAGGTGAACTAGAATAAAGACCAAGAAAATGTGCAAAAAAAATTAGGACACAACCCACAACTATGTAGAATCTTAAACTCATTTCAAATTGTAACAAGATATTAAGAGTTTAGAGGACTTCAAAGGGAACATCAAATATCCAAAGATTAGATTGGATCAAAAAATGGAAGTTGTCCATAAGTGTTATGAGTTGTATGCAATAAAGTGTAAGGCAATGCATTCATGACATTGTGAAGTTTTGTTAGGACGTGTATGTTTATGATACATTTTCAAAGAATAAGATAGACTAGACCATCAAAATAACACTGATCTTTTGAAAATATGAAATAAAATAAAAATAGAAAATGCTTTAAAAAAAATATCAGATATCAAGTGCAGGCTACATGTCAGACAATATCAGAGGCTGCTAGTATCCTTGTGTTGGCTATACATTTCTAATATGGGGTGCAATGGGACAGTTTCTAGTACAACATGCAAAATTTCATAGAAACTAATATATCATGACTTTCTTTTAAAATCATTCAATTTGACAAGAACCTACTTAAATACTTATTTTATTCTGAAGGATTAGAATGTGTGAGCTTTAATATAGAGAATTAGTGCCCTTACATTATGTGGGTCGTAGGGGCTCTATTTGTGTGAGGTAAAGAGTCTAGGAAAGCTCATTCATGGTGAGCGAATATGCTCATCAATGCAAAGGGAATATTTTGGGGTCATACAGGCTATTCCTTAAACGCTACTGATCGAGGAATGTATAACACTGGAAACTATAGTGGTGACACATTAAGGCATCTTCTACCCATAAGGACCAAAAATAACATCAAGGTGAATCAGGCATATTACCCTAGTATCTTATATGTCTATCGCAAGTTTTTCAGGAAGAATACACAAAAGATTAGTAGGGATACCGAGTGCTTTTCTAGGTAATCCTCTGCAATTGGACGGGCATCACCTATGACCAATCATCTCCAACTTTTGTAATTAGATAGGCGTCACCTGTAACCATTCCAATCAAACCATTATCATCCTCAATCTCCAAAACAGAGCCATCTCTGGCATCTCACTAGATTGAATCTTTCCACCAATCATATAATTGGCCAAATCCCCTACTCTGCCTTTGCTTCCTACTCTGATCTCACTTTGCTTTCTCTCGGCTGCAACAATCTCACAGGCACACTTTCGTTATCTCTCTTCAACTGTTTCACCCTTAAAATCCTTGGCCTATCTTTTAACAAGCTTATCGGCCCTATGCCTTCTAACCTTTCTAAGCTATCCAAGCTAGAGCAGCTCATCCTCACTGATAACAACTTCATAGGCTAAATACCTAATTCCCTATCGAATTGTTCCAGTCTTCTAACCCTTGATTTATTATTTAATTACTTAATCCATGGATCTATACCTGAACAACTCAGTCATCTCACTCGACTGCAAAACCTGGCTCTAATTGCCAATCATCTCTCTGGTCCATTACCTGCAGTTGTCATCTCCAATCTGACTCAGCTCTAGATCATAGATGTTCTAAAGATTCATACTCTATCACCTTTGCATACAAGGGTAGCTAGGATTTTAAAAAATGCTTCATCCCATTTTAATGTGGTGTTGGATAAGGATATTTTCTATGAGACTGTAGGAAATGATTTTTTTTTTTACTATCAAAGGTTTTCTAGGGAGATTCAACGGATCTTGTGGATTTATTAGGGTTTCAATAAAACAAAAATAAATCAATTAAAAGGCTTGTAAATTACCTTGGACATAACAGTAATTTCTTTCAAACTGAGTGCTCCATCCCAAATCTAATTCCATGCAATGCATAGTGTTTTCCTAGCTATCACGGACTACTCTAGGGGAGTATGATTGATGCTACCAAGTAACAATGAAACTTTTATTAATTTAAAATTTTCTTTCTAAAAGTTTAAACTTTTTATATTTAGTAAATTATATTAAAAGATAGAAATGACATAGCTATGTTCTTTAAAAGAATTAATTTTGATTCTTAGTATAATTATATTAAAAGATAGAAATGAGATAGGTTGTGTGCTCTATAAAAGTTAGAACTTTTCGTAAGTTGAATTTTATGTTTTTCTTACATTAAAAAGCAATTTGAAGTACATTAGGTAGAAAATATTATGATGTAAAATATATATATTTTTGACATTTTGTAAAATAAACTATCTATCAAGATGGGTCAAATTTAATTTTGAAATATTAAGTTAAATCTACAAAACTTTATTTTAAGAAAAGAAAATGGATGGTTTTATTGAGATTGTGATGCAAATGGCCAATATTTGTAGAGATGAATTCAAAAAGGACAAATATGTTACCCAATAATACAAATCTTATAATCACATTATATAATGAATAATTTTTTTAAAAATTAAACATATAAATTATCATTAAAAGTATTGAATGTATATTTAACTATTAATATATTATTAAAATAATATTTTAACTTATTAAAAACTTCAATCTATTTATTTAAGATCTAATTTTAACTTCCAAACAACTTTAATTATCATCAATTTTAAAATAAATTAGCAAAACACGCACACATAATAATTTTAGATAATTATTTTGTACATCAATCTTTCACTATATCTCTCCCTATTTATTTTTTAAGAAACCCTATTTTTCCACTACCCATAAAATATTAGTATTAAGAAAAAATAATTAATTATTTGTTTTTCAAGGCCAAACATATAATATAAAAGATGTGAAAATTAGAGGAAGAGTCTTAAAATGATACATCATACATCATAACTTTTATTTGTGTATTCTATCATCGTGATGGTGGATCATAGAGTGATCCAAAATGTTGACACTAAAAAACCTTACACAATCGAATCCATAAATAAAATTCACATAAATAATTGTTCATCTAGTCATCCTTGTGTGGGTAACTAATTATTTAGTCATTTATTTGCTCATTTATTTAATCATTTTAATTTATCTAATCTTGTGATTTTACTCAATGCCCAAATTAGTCATTTATGTAGTCATTTATACTTATGAAATGTAATAAAATAGTAAAATTTGATCACTTTTAGTCATGTGACTAAAATTTTTAGTTACATGACTAAATGTTTAGTCACGTGGTCATTTATTTTCCCAAATTCTACTAGTGAAAAGGGAGAGATAAAGCAAGGGGTAGAAATATATCATGGGGGAGAAATATAACATGGGGAAGGTATAATATAGGGGCAGAATAAAAATAAAATAAAGGAAGAGATAGAACATGAGAAACATATTTGGGGGAGTATGAATAATAGCAGAGCATAATATCAAGTTATATCATTGGGATGATATATATTTTTGAGATACATCATTGAAGAAATTAGTAAACAGATATAGATATCAGCCAAGATAGGACATATTAGATGAAAGAGTATTAGATATCACACATTGAAGTTAGAGAGAAGCATAGATTTTGGATAAAAAATAGACACATTAACTTAGTGAGAGTTATCAATTTTGAGGTATATAGGTTATAGTAGAATTTTGAAATTTTGAAGTTTTGTATATAATTCGAGTCATTGATATGTTATGCCCAAGAAGTTAAGGATAATATTATATATTTAAGTGTTTTTGACACTCATGTCAAAGGAGGAGATTGTTGATCTTAGATTGGTATTGACAAGTGAGTGTCAACACACTTAAGCCATTTACTTAGTTCATGTTGAACTAGTAATACATGTTGAGCACAACATGTAAATAATAGACCATGCCAAGTTGCAATGAGTGTTGAGTCACTCATATGCTGAGTCAATCAAGTGTCAAACAGATAGACCATGTTGAGTGATTTAGGAGACAAATAAATAGTGCATGCCAAGTATTATAGGTTCTAAGTCAGAAGTAGAAACATAGTGCATGTTGAGCAATTGTTACTTCATATGCCGAGTGAAATAGTTTTGACATATTTGTTTGTAATGGAACAAACAAATATTTAAACTATTTTAAAGTTGACTTAAGGATAGATTATGATCTTTTGAAGATAAGGATGAATCTATATTTGGATTCCCTATGTAATTACATGCAACCAATTATAAAATGGGGAGGTTTAAGTGGAAAAAAGGATGAATTTCAGCCATAGATTCATACCTAACCCTAAGCCACCAGAGTCTTCTTAAGAAAGACAAAGCCCTAAACTCTTTACAGTGTATAATGGGTGAATGATCAAATTGGATTTATGTTTCTGTATCAGTTGCTTTGATTATGCTTTTGACTGATCTATGAGATTATGATTTGATTTATGGTTCACTGAGGTTTGTGCCAATTCTTACTAGGATTGATGTGGTATCATGAGGTTGTTCCATGATTACCCTGAGATGTGTGCAAAGATTGCACTATGTACTATTACCATGCTAAACTGGACTAGGTTCCTATAGCAGTGATTAGTCATGTTTATGACTATGTTTTCTTATGCATTTTAAGTGCCTTTTTAATGTTGTTTAAACAATCATTATTAAATTCCTAAGTAATTAAAATGGGTTTTTCTTGTTGGATTCTTTGGTTATGTGTTGCAGACATTTACCTTGTTATATTTTGATCTGAGAGTTATGTCTTACTTTGTGATGATTTACATTTGAGATGACCTGAGGGTCAGATGTTATACCTTGATTTCAGTATCATAGATATTAGACTTCTATGCTATTCAGTTAATCATATTGCATGATGATGACATTTTGAGATGACAGTGTGTTTTATGATGATATCTGGTTATCTAGTATTTGGACATACCTTTGATTATGTTAGGTGATGGATTTAATGCTATGGTTATTTACTTCATTCATGCGTTGTTATGCTTTATGCGAACATGAGTGATGTAAATATATTATTTTAATATAATTAAATAAATAGTTAA
Organism: Cupressus sempervirens; assembly: GCA_028749045.1. NCBI lineage: Eukaryota > Viridiplantae > Streptophyta > Pinopsida > Cupressales > Cupressaceae > Cupressus > Cupressus sempervirens. Next base: position 659,350,522 of record CM053789.1, read on the forward strand.
ATTAGGTGATTTAATGCATTTATTGCTTCGACTATGTTATTATATGCAATTGCACTTGATCATGTTGTTTAGTGTGCAGGATTTATATCCCTAGCAATGGCACATGGAGTTAGTGATTCATCCATTCATATTTTACCAATGTTGTCCTTGTATGGTCGACATATCCTTATTTTAATTATTTAATTAAACCTTTTAGTGATTATTAAATTTGAACTCATTTTCATTATGTGATTAGACCAGTAAGTGTGTCTGTGCATTTAGAGGTTCACATTGTCACGAAAGTTATTAAGGAGATTTATGTGTTTTTGGGTTTTTAGGCTTTTTAATTGATTTATTTTAATTTTTGGCAACTTTTCCATAGATGATTCCTATTTCTATGAATAGCCTATTTTTGTTTGTGTCAATTCAAGGTTTAACTAGGTTGGTTGGTTATTTTCCCTAATCGATTATTCACTCGAAAAGTGAATAAGTATCCAAAAAGGAATTTAATTCCTCACTTCTCACTTTTGAATTAAAAAGTTGGAGAGTAAAACCCAAGATCCTCTTCATGAGGATTTATTGTTTTGTTCATTGTGGGAGCTATGGGAGTGGGATCATCATGAGGTTGAGCTCGTTGGATCCAGCTTGGAGAAACCTTGGATTGCCGTAATTTTCAGCCATTTTTGTGGGCATTTTGTTTTCTGGTTCAAATTTCCATTTTGCCCTTTTGGCTGTGAGGTAGGGCTTTCTCATTTTATTTTTTCTACTCTATTTCTGCTTCTATTTTTGGTAGCCATTTGTTTGGAGGCTGAGAACTAGTGTTCCCCTCTATTTTTGTATGTTAGTTCTACCTGATTGGGTGAGTACGAACATTTCCCTATTTTTCGGGATGAGGGTTTGGGTTTTTGGGCCATTATGCTGGCCATTTTTACATACAATGTCTAATTCCTTTTATTTTTTGATTTTTTTGATTTTTGAACCCAAAGGCCAAATGGGTTTTAATTTTGCAATTTTTCCAAAATTTGGGGTTTTTACCTCGTTTTGCATGCCGCCCTATTTTCTCAAGTTTTCTTGGCACAATTTGGGTCGTGGACCTTGATGATCCATTTAGATATCAGTTAGATGACTATTAAACTTTTATGTTTCATTGGGATGCATGTTGCATCTGTACTCCCGACATTGTGTTTGGTTGAGTGATTTTATACCTAGTGTTATTATTTCTTTTAGACCTTTTCTTTTGTTTCATGAGCGCTAGGATTTGTGTAGAATCCATACTCTCAGATTGAGGCTAGTTGAGTAAGTTCATGATGTTTGGTCTTGTTGCATCATTGGGATTTGTGTAGAATCCATACTCTTAGATTGAGGCCAATTGAGTGATTTCATGATGTATGGTTTTATTGGCTTTGGGATTCATGTAGAATCCATCCTTCTTGTGTTTCTTTCAGTTGGGTTTTTTCTTTGCATTGTGTTCTCATTCCTATCCTTGTGTTTTGATCTTCATGATGGTGGTGTGCCACACATGAGTATAGGCATGTACATTTTTTGGGTGACTTGCGAGGCCTGATCTTCCATGGTACTTCCAAAAGTTATGATCATTGGGGTTGGGATGGGAGTATGCATGCCCACGAGCACTTGTCATAGGATGAACATGGGTAGGGTAGGGTAACATATGGAGGGGGCTTCTATCTCATAGCCTGGTGACCTCAATCCCATAGGGTTGGTAGAGGAAGTTTTAAATAAGTGATAATTAAAGAAAATGTGTGACTAGTAATAAAACTTAAGATAATAAAATTTGTGTGCAGGGCCCTCCATTGAGGAGTTGAAATGCTCGATCTAAGCTTGGGCTTGTTGATGCCAAGAAACTCTCCATGATGTCAACCCCTACTTAGTAGCCTATTGAGTGTGTAACCAAGACATGTACTCCTTGCATTATCTTAGGTTCTTGGTTGTAGCCATCATACTGTCAGGCATGAGTGTTAGCCATGGATGTTGTTTTTGTGTGTTTGTGGTTGGATCATTATCTCCATTAGCATGGTGGGTGTGGACCTATGGGTTCCATGTGGTTGGGAGGCGTAGCTACCTTCACCACTGCTAGGGATCGGTGTACAAAGATGATCTTTTGTCCTAGTGCAACTATTGCTGGATATTTTCACTTAGTACTTCAGGTTTCGAAGTATGCTTTCTTGTGATTTATGATTTCATTGAAATGCTTGGATATCATGTTTAGATAATGTTAGTTTATTTGAAGCATTCCCATATTATGATGTTTAGCATATGATTAGATGATGTGAATTGTTGTAGTAGCATATCTATTGCTTATTGATATTTTTCATGTGATAGGTGATGTTATCTACTATAGGATTATCTTATGCTTTTCTAATAGCATGTTATATTTCCTTATGCTTATATTATAGCATGTTTAGTAGTGATGTCCCTATTATGATAGTATCGACGATCGAATGGATGACTTGGGATGTTACATGCAGGGGATGGCTAGGACCCATGATGGTCTTATGATGTTATTGATGGTTGGGAGGAACCACATACTTATTTGGTTGTTTTTTTATTTGGATATTATCTTTGTACATCATGATATTGCTTATGTTCACTTTGATGTTGCTTTTAGTGCGTTCTTTTCTGATGTAGTTGTAGATGGATAGATGTATCTCCTTGATCATGGTATCTTGTTGATTTTGCACTCGAGTGTTCACTCCTTGATCTATGTGGATTTGATACTCCCCAGTGTGGAGGTTCTAAACTCAATTTTTCTATGTTTTAGCTTGTTGTTTGTCCTTAAAGTTTTTGTGCTTTTTCCCTAGGCAACCATGTTTCAGCATGGTGCGAAACAATATAGTGTCGCATGCCCATTTGAGGAATGTCGTATGATGCTTTAAAGTATCGCACACCCTCTAAAGAAATTTTGTATGATACACTTTCAGTATCACATGCTCTTTGGAGAAGTTTCACCCAATCCCTAATTATATCACCCTCCTTCTAGAGAATTGTTGCATGATATTGGTAAAGTATCGCACAGTGCTGATAAAGTGTCACACAATTTTTTATGAAACTTGAGGGGTGGGTAGCGGGAACTTTTGAGTCCAATCCAAATTTTTTAGGGATGGTTCAGGGTACCCTCTTAGGTGTTCGTCAATCTCTTGGTGGTGCAAGTTGAATTTCAGGTTGTTTTCTTTCAGTTCCTTTTTGTGTGTTTCTGTTGTAGTCCTTTGGGGTTTAAAATATATCGTTTAAGTATAAGTTGAGATATATTTTAATATATGTGAAAAATCTTTTGAGATAGGTTTCAAATGTCTCAGAAATGAGATAAAGATTCTAGGAAGTTTTAGGGCTTGAGAAATCTAGACTTAGCCAATTTTTAGGGCTTCAAGATTTTAGACTTAGCCAAATTTTAGGTTTCTGCATTCTACCCCAGCTTGTGTTTTGTTTATGAGTGATCATTTCTAGAGCCCTCATCTTGTGCATTGTTGTTGCTGGCTTGTTTTTGTGTGTTAGTTTGGTAGTGGCATTTGGAGATTCATTGATTGTCAGGATTGTGGTGAAGTCTTCCATTGCGATCATTGTGATCCCTGTATGATGTTGTCATGTGCATTCGTACTTGTAAAAAAAAAAAAATTGGCTTTTATTTCATCCTTGTTTCCAAGGATATCCAAGTGGGGCATTACAAAAAGTGTCATCACATGAGTCAACTCTAAGGTTACCTAGCAGCCTCTCTAGACTCCACCCCCCAGTGACTCTATATGACATTATTATTATTTCTTATGGAAAAGGGATTCTAATGAAGCAAGGTCACAATTGAGAATCCTCCCTACTCTCATCCTAGCCTATACTAGCACTCAAGGCATGGGTGAGGTAATACACTAACTCTTATTAATTCATTTTAACCCCATTAATGAGATATTATCACTTATTAATAAAACTTACAATTGGTTTCCCAGATAGCCTCTTTAGGGTTCTAGCCTCCATTACAAGTCACTTCCCAACATACACAAAGATAACCTACCCTAAGCTCATGACAAAAATATCTCATAAAATCACAATAACCACATCAGTCCTATACGAGTAATTGAAAATTACAATAGATAACTATTAACCCTAAAATGTTATAACACAAAAATCACAACATGAGCTTACATAATAGAATAGGTTTCCACCACAGAAAGTGTGAATGCATCACAATGGTTGGGAATGAAATTGTTGGTGTAAATAATTATTTACTATTTACACTTTACTTAAGATTACTTAGGTCAATGCATTAGTATATTAGTTGTCATGTAGACACCTAGGAGTTTGCATATTCACATGAGTTGTCATGTTGACAACATAGTAGTTTGTACTCCAATTGAGCACATGTTGTCTACTAAATCTCTTTACGAGATACACCTTTGCATTCTTATCCTCTCATTGTTGCATGTACATTTATGCACAATGGAGGATAATCCACTCTTGGTGGACATGTGTTTATTTGGTATGCTTATCTCTTTGCTAACTCCTAGTCATATCAGTTTCCTTTATATACAAGGCACTTCTATGTTGTATTCATCCAATTATCTGAGATCTAATCATTTGATATCCATTTTCATTTTATCATAATTTGTCTCTCTTGTGCTATCTACTGAGCTTTTTGATCTTGGCATTGAATTATTGCCTTAGGAAAATTCTTACATGGTATCAGAGCCACAAGAGTTTCATTACATAGCCATTGAAGAGATTTTTTTTTGCAAGTCAAGGTTGGAGCTTCCTGGTGCAAAATAGATATTGGTATCACATTCAAAAGGTCAAAAAACCCCAAAATCAACTTTTGTTTCATCAAAATCAGACATCTAAGGTGAAATCTAGAGTCATTTGATTTTTGGAGGTGCAATGACTGTGATTCAAGAAAAAAAATTACAAAGGTGATTTTCAAATAGAAATATCTCCCTCATATGGACTCCTTTTTTTGAGCAATTTTTTTGTTTTGGGGTAGAATTTCATGATCTACACATTGATGTAGGTTGTGTGTGATCGCTATCCCTGAATTTTTCTAAAAATTGTCAATCCCAATTTTTACAACTTCAAAGGCTTCATTCAGACTCATATGGACACATATTCAGGTGCTATTTTTTTTGAAAGTGCATAATTTTTTGTCTACTTTCCAGATCTGATATTAGTTTGGAGTAATTTTGAGTGGACATAGTGTCGGCGCTCAAAATTGCATTCTCATTTTGAGCATCTATTTGGAATTTTGAGTCAAATCAAGCCCCATAAATGCATATGTACCTTGTTGTACCTTTGAGGCCCCTGAGGTGTTTAATGCTTCTAACACCTTCCATTCAGTATATTCACTCATTCCATGAAGTTAAATTTCTATTCTGAGTCATTTTGTGAAGTCTTGTTTTGAGCATTTGTCAAATCTGCATTTTACCGAGTGTCAAACAGCGACAGGAGGCCATGTTTGCATCTGAATTTCTAGCACCCAGAAATGTTTTGTGACTTGCTGCTTTGGGAGTGTTTAATTTCCATACTCGAAAACTTATGTTTTAGATTTTGAGTCATTTTGAATCCGTTTGACTAGGTTTTGAATCCCTCAAAGTTGGTAGTTTACTGTTTTCATGCTTTTGCAAAATATTCAAAATTTTGGGAAGCCCTATTTGACGTATTATAATTTTGACCCAGTTGACCAAAATGCTAAACTTCCTTTTTTGTTGCATTGTAGACATTAGAGACTTGTTATGTTTCAAGTTTCAGCTCATGATGAATCTGTTTGATATTTTTTCAAATGCGATTCCAAATGGAATTTTTATCTTTTTACTGGTGTCAGCATTTGCAGATTTTTTAGAACCCCTGTTCGTGATGTCATATCTTGAAATCTGTGATAGGTGAGATTGAATGGATTGTACCACTGCATTATATTCCAAAAATACTTTAAGTGTGACAATGTGCAGGTCATGACAAATCCATCTGCACACTTTCCTAGGCCAATTTCGTTTGTAAAAAATGCTTTTCTGTCAGTGTTTCCAGTCTGCAAAATCCAAGTAGCCCACATTGACCGCTCGCCACACACATCCAGTTATTCGTCATGAGCCCAAATCATAGATCCATATTGTCCTCATGACAAAGAATCAATGCCCTAGTTCTTGCCTTCCCAAGTGTCAGTTTACCCAATTTTTGAAGCCAATTCCAAATGCAATTTATGGTTTTTTGACATGTTTTCTTGTAGGTAGTTCTAAGAGGTCAACTTTGACAGTGAATATCTTTTGACCCCAAATTTTTCATGAGACAAGATTTGACAGGGTGCAAGAATGTGGAACAGAGATTTAGTGTGCCATATTTCAAAGCTTGATCAAGTGTTCTAGTCAATTTTTAAGGCTAGTCAATAGACCTTTTGGCACCAATTTGGTAGTTTGTAGATAAGTGAAAGTAAGCTCTAATTAATGGTTCAGTGATTGAACTTAATCCTAATCAGTTCGACATGGTTAATGAATTAGTTACAATTATTAATTGTTCGAAAACAAAATAAAAATTTAGCTAGACCCACTTTGGCGCCCGACTAACTCCTGTCAGATTGTTAAATGTTTGGGCATTGAAAGTTGCATTTAGAGTTACAATATTTGTATTAGTCAAAATTTAGTTACTTTCTTCCTTTTGGAATTAAAAAGAAGATATGGATTGTATATGTGACTTCTGTGAAGCATTTTGTGCCATTCAAAATGTTGCCTCAAAAATCATTGCTATGCATGCCCACTAACTAATGCAGCATGCATTGAATGTGAGAGGACTATTTAGGAACATGGTGGAAGAACGTTCAGATGTTTTTCATGTGATCAGTGGTTATGTGAGGATGATCAGTTCGAGCATCAAGCATCTTGCCAATAACTTGAGAGTGAGACTTTCAACTGTCTATTTTGCAACCAACTTGGGATATATACATGTTTACATTTCAAAATTTTCTTTTGTGATGATCATGTAAGAAGTGCGAACAATGTAGTCAAAGGAGGTAGGAACTCTAACAAAGAAGCCCCAGTCAAGCATTAAAAGTTGCCCAAAGCAAGAAGTGAAGAAATCAATTGAAGAATGAGAGTGGTTTTCTTTTGCAATCAGAGTTTAAAAAGGGCCCAAGTAGATAAAAAAGAAAGGGAAGTTCAAGCCAATTCAAAACAGAGGAAACTTTGGCTATACATGATGCTAAAGAAGGAATAGGGAAGATCCAAGTTGAAGTCATAGTTTTGAATGAAAGAAAGCTAAGCTAGGAACACACAAGCAAGTAGCACAGAACAAGAAGGAAGCCCATAAATCTGAAGGGAAGTTGCCAAGGTCTGAGGTAGCTGCATTGCATCAGACAAGCAATCCAACACAATAGACAACCTTATGCATTGAGAAAAGGAAAATCCAGTCACATGTAAAAGGAAGCAGAGAGTAGTATGTAGATATTGAAAGCCACCAAAGAGCTATCTCATGCCAAAAAGCCAATGACCCATGTGAGGAGAAGAAGATATGTTCTAATGCCAGGAAGAGGAACCATTTAAAATGTTGCCCACACAATCTAAGAACTAAGTCCCATCCATGTGAAGGGAAGTCCAAGGTAGACAACATGTCAAAAGGGTAGCATATGAAAGCAAGAGACAAAAACTCATGCAAAAGAAATAGAGAAAGCGCTGCCAAAATAGAGAAGATACTCCATGTTGAGCAAATAAAAGCTCACATAATGAAAAAAGATACTTCATGCCATGTAGTCAAATGAAGTAGCAAAAAGACCAGCTTGTAAAGGAGAAAGTTCACATGTAAAAAGAAGAAGCCTATGCCAAACAATGGATGAATATCATGCATAAGACAGTGGGAGGCGAACAGTATATTGAGGGAGGCCTTTCATGCATGATCAAACTCACAAAAGCTCCAAGCCATGGTCAAGGAAGAGAAAGACCACGTGGTTCAGTAAAAAAGGCCTGCAAGAATTATCCCACATTGGACACAAGATGGGATTTTTAATTCTTTAAATACTATCCATCACAAAAGAGTAGTGTCTAGCAAGACATAGCCTTTTATAAGGAAAAGCTAATGTAAGTGGGTCCTAGCTAGTACGAGGAAGGAGGAAAATTTTAAATGAAAAAGTAAATGTGCTGATGTGGAGGTGGAGTGCTCAAAGGTTGCCATGTGTCCAATCAAACGGCAGGGGTATACTTGCAAGATAAAGATGCACACCAGTTAGGTAATGTGGGTAAGCGGGCTACTACCATGTGGCAGTGGGTCCTGCTCAGAGATGATGTGGCACCAGACAAAAGATCAAATGATAGATGGTTAAGATTGTGACATGTGTCCTCATCTGACAACGTGTGCATCCTCGCAAGATTGAAGTGCTCAGGAGTTAAGCAAAGTGGGTATGCAAGCATGTGACACATGGCACTAGGCCTACCCAGTGATGACATGGCACTATGTTTGAGAGGTTGACCAACCAACAAGGGCCATGTGGCCTTGGTCAAACCAAGTTTGACCCAAATTCAAATGGGTAGGGAGAAAATTGAAAGAATAATTTAAAAAAATATTGTTTTTTTTAATCAAAAAAGTGCATGTTCAGATAAGTTTAAATTCAAATGGGCTATTTTCCTAAATTTTGAACTTTAGGACATTTTAAATTTTTGAAATTTAAAATATCAAAGTTGCATGCCTGAGTCTTCTACCAAGGGGTACTTTTCAAACTGAGATTTAGGAGGTTTCTAAGAGGCTAACATGGTGATATTATATATCGCCAAAATCATGAGAAACTAAATTTTACAATTCAGGAGTTAGTTTTTACACAAGAAGCAGTTTGTTTGAGCTATTCAAGGTTTTCTCTCAAGTTCTCAATTTGCAACTACATTTAGGTATCAAAGTTTAGTTCTAATTTTTGACATGGTAATGACTTGAATGTGATTAAAAGGAAATGAAAATGTAGTTTGAGGCAAATTTAACCACTTTCAAATCAATAAAAAATCAAATTTTACTAGCATTTTTAGTAGGATTTCAGATATTTTGATGAAACAAAAGGGTTTTCATCATTTCATCAAAGATATTTTCAAATCAGTTACAAAGAAATGATGAAAACAAAATTAGATCAAAATGGTAGAAAGAGAAAAGAAGTTTTCAGTTGCAGAAGATTGAATTCCAAGTGGACACATGTCAGGAAAAGATCAAATTCGAGAACTCATCTTCTCTTATATCTTTCTTTCTTTGTAGCTATTGGCATTTTTCTTTGGGTAATACCAGCAGGGTTCCAATGTTTTACTATGCAACCATTCTTTCAACATTTTCTCTCTTGTATGAATAGCAGTAGGAAGATAAATACAGATAGTTCAAATCTATTAGGTTCTTTATGAGTTAATTTCATGCATCTGGCTATATTGTTTCATGAAAATGAATACAAATGAACAAGAATTTTATTAGTTTCATTCTAATTCTCGTCTCCTGTCTTAATGAATTTTAAATGTTTTATGGTCTTTGAACAAAGAGCCTAGGTCATAGTTGTAGTCCCTTAAGACTGTATGTTGTTTCATTGTTTCTTATAACACAAGGGGTTATGTAAATGCTTCAAAGAATCCAATAGGGTTGCAAGTTTACTAAGGGGGATATCATGTAAGAATGAGGTTCAGATTGAGCATAGATGTTTATTTACAAGGTAAATAGATAGATCGTATATCTGAATATATAAATAAGTATCAGATATCCATATGTATGCATTTGATTCATGGATTTTCCTAATGGTTAAGGCACTAATCAATTACAAGATCATTAAGTCTTATTGCTGCATATCTGAGGGTTTGTTGAATTCAACATTATTAATCAAATGTGTTTTACCCTTTTATGTTGAAGAGCTATCAAAGTTTAACCCTCTCTCAACTTATGAATTTCATAGATTTGCACCTAGCTACCATAGATCTATGATTATTACATGAGTCATTAGGAGAAATAAGGGTAAAATCTACAGTAAATAGATTCAGGGATATGTTTTGCACTGGTATGATATTGATTGAATTTGAGATCTACCCACCTAGATTTTGCAGAGCCTGAAGTAGAAGAAGGGTCAACCCTTATAGTTGGCTCGGTGTCTGAAATGATGTGTTGAAAATGGGAGTTAGCTGCCCCTAGATATGTCATATTCTCATTGGGATAATTGAAAACCCTCCAGTGTTTTCAAACACCAACACATAGTACTTTTAGCATTTTTTCATTTTTGGCCTATTTTGGCACTTATAATTAATTAGATCCTTAAGATATCTTGTGTCTTATCTTGTTGAGTCATATATAGCTTCATATTTTCAATTGTAAATATCAAAAAATTAGAATTCCACTTTGGCCTAAAATTAGCAAGTGGCTATTGTACCCACACTAAATATAAAGTGCCAAAAGCATCACTTTTGGGGGGATTCTTTGATTGAGTGAAAAGGGGGGGTGTTTCTTGTGTTCTTGTGTCTCCCTTTCTCTCTTGTGCTCTTTTAATTTTTTGCATCATGGGTTCACATAAAACTCCACTTTTAACTTCACACAATTATACTACATGGAAAGATATTGTATGGAGTAGACTAATGGAAAAAGTTTTAAATATATATGTTGATGGTATAATTGTAAAAGCCATTAATGTTGATGCACAAGTTGATTGGAAAGTTAAAGACAATTAGGCTTTAGGAATTGTACACTAAGAAGAGTGCAGTTCCCTAAACCCTTCTATCCAAGGTTTTCCATGGATTGAAAAGCTTGAATGTCGGCTTAGGGCTCCCTAGTCATGGAGTGCAAGAGGCATACAAATGAGCATAAGGAGAGCTCTCAGCTAAGCCTTAGAAACATAGCCCTTGCTAGTAAACCATGAGATGGGAGATTCTTTGAGCAAGAGAAAGAATGCTAGTGTCAAAGAACTCTTGAGCATGCAATGCAAGAATGAAACTATGCTAAGATGAGATACAGAATGCAAGCTATGCTAAACAATATGGGAATGTTACAATCCAACTATTAGACTATGTGACTTAAACTATTGTAAGAATGAAAGCTAAGCTACATGCAACATGATTTAATCTATATGTAAAAAGAAAAGCTAAGCTAAGCTAGAATGCCATGGATGAGAGAATGTATACAAGAAAGAGAAGTTCTCCTCAAAGCTCCAAGAAACTTGTAGCATAACAATACTCAAAAGATGGATGGATCCTTTGAGGGGGAAAGGTCTCTCCCTTTTAAAGCCATACAAATGGTAGAGATCAAGACTAATATAGTGGATGATCAAAGGTTGAATTCAAAAATGGGAGGGCTCCGTGTGCACACACAAGTCAACCAATAGAAAATGAGTTGACTTGTAATATAAGACAAAAGTCTCAAAAGCCTTTTCTTTTAATTATAAAATAGAAAAGAACTTTGTGTGCACTTTAAGTGGGTTAGAAGAATGGGGTCTTTTATTTAATTAAAAGGGGACATGTTCTTCTAATCAAATAATGAACTTAGGATAGCATATTCAAACCATAGGTTATAATCAAATTAATTAATTGTTACAATTTGATCTAGGTAAATGATTAATTAAATTAGCCAAAATGCTAACAAGGGGGCTAATAGTCTAGATGACCATTTTTAGGTGATTATATTTGCCCCTCTTTGACTAATGTGTGATCGATTTGGGAACACATTATGTCAAAGAAAATAGAAGCCAAGTAGGCAACAATAGATATAGATATCTGATTCTAGAGAATGAAATGTAGAAAGAGATAGAAAACTCTAAATGTACAACCTGATAGCGATAGTACTGAACACTAGGAAAAGAATGACGATGTCAGAATCCAAGAAGGATGCTAACACCTAGCAAAGTAGATAGATCAAGAGCAAGCGAAAAGATCAATCATTTGCTCCTAAGAAATAGACAGTTGTAGTAAGCAATGATAGAGTATTTCTAAATCAAAATGAGGTAAGGGGGATGCAGAAACAAGCTAGATATGAATAAATCAAGATATAGCAATGTCTAAGGTGATAGATAAATGATTAAAAGACCAAAGTTGACCACAAAGGATAAAGCATAAAAATTAGGTCAAATTGAGTAGAAAAGTGATTTTAGACATGAAAATGTGAATAGAAGTAGATATGAAGCATAGCAATGGTGAATACATGAAGAAATGAAGATGCCCCAGTGATGATTTAGAGATTAGACCTTACAAGGTTAGCTAATTGCTTAGAAGAGGTAGAATTTTAAAATGCAATTTTGACTATCAAGATGAACTCAAATTTCAATTTCGATCCTAAAAAATGGATCTAGAATGTCAAAATTATGCAAGAGGTAAAAAGATTATAGATGTGATGATAGGATAGAAAAGAATAGAGATGAAGCAAAAGATCAAGAAGGTGAAAAGACATGATAAAGAAGAAAGCAAAGAAAGATATGAAAGTAGTTAGCCAATATGTTAAAAAAAAAGATGAAGAGAGAGCTCTCCCCATATGTAGGAATGCAAGACTAAGCTAGAAAATGAACCTATAATGCAAACTAATATGCAAAGCGGTTTACCATCAAGGGATGCATAACATTTAGACTCTAATTTCATCATTGAGCACTTATTAGGGACATCATGAGATCATACAACCATCACTAGTATAACTATGAGGATATGAATATGATCTATATCAAATAGGTATGTGAAAATCCAATCTAAGCATCAAAGTCACAGAAGTCAAGATGACTACGAGATTAGATTCCCTAAGTTTAGTATAGCAAGATTACACCTATACCAAGGCATAATCACTAGGATAACCCCCAAGTGCGGTCTTGTAAAAATAGTCAAGGATGATACATTTATAAGTCAAAGTGTCAAGTAGGACAAGCATAAATGCTTAAAACACTATAGGAAAATAAAGTATACCCACAAGCAAAAATCAAGAAAATATGCCCCATGCTCCTAGTCTTCTAGTCAATGACATCCTTGAGAGACTATTTAGGGAGGGAACACATAGTAAAGAAATCATCATAGACAGCACAAAAAGTAAATAAAGATCAACATAGCTTAATTGTTTAAGTGCTTAAGCGTGTGTGTGTGTGTGTAAATTACTTGGCCATTTCTTCAAGACTTGACTTTGATAGTGAGAAATATTGTGACATCGAAGACCATAGGTAAACTATCTGAAAAGTGTTGAGAAACACTTAACGTCAAGGTGGAGGTAGTGTTAAGAAACATTGTTTCATGAGTTGTCAAAGAAACCCTAATGCATAAGAATACCTCAATAGGCTAAGTAGCTATGCCCCCAAGATGAGGACAAGAAACAATCCCAAGCTAGGAAGTGTGTAGTGAAATGAGTGATTGAGACTAATAGACATAGGTGCAAGGGTTTCAAGCAGCACCTGTTTCCAAGTTTTCACCACTTGGCAAGTTTCCTTTTCAGGTCTCCTTTCAATTTTTTTGTATTTTTGAAATTTTTTATTTTTTTGGTGATACATCAAAGTGCCTATTGCTAGGTTTTCACTAAGATGATCATTTTTTCATGACTTTTTTTTATTTTTAGGATTTTTTTTAGCATCATATAAGTTTTTTTTTTGGATTTTTTAGAATGTTTTAGAGATTTAAAGCAAGATCACATCTTTTTCTCCCAATGTCTAACAAGGTATAGGACATGATGGAGAAATGAGATAGTAGATAAGCAAAGACATATAAGAAAGGAGTAGGAAGCAAGTGAAAGTGATCTTGAAGGACTAACTCCTCAAGAGTACCTAAGCTAGGGAAAGAGGTGAAATAGTTAGATGAAGTATGTTTTGGATAAGCAATGGAAGTAACAAGAAAGATAGCATGTAGGATAAGCAGTAAAGCCAACAAGTGAGATAGCATGAAGTGTGTAGTCCAAAAGAATAGCCATGTCAAGACACCTAAGAGAACCATGTTTTATTTATTATGATCAAGACTAAAGGGTCAACTAGATAGAATAGTAATGGGATAGAGCAATAAGAATAAAATTCAAGATGGAGGCTATGAGTGAATGAGAGATCACAATAGAAAATATCTTGGATAAGATAGCCAATACGCAAAGATAGCTCAACATTATCAGGATCAAAGATAGAAGAGGGGATAGATGGATGATGGAAGAATTACACATGATGCCTGTTTACCAAGTTTTCATCATGGTACTTATCCAAGGTGCCACAAGAAGCAGTTTTTACCATAGGATGAATTTTATTTCTCTTTACTTTTGCTACCAAGGTGCCACAAGAGGTGGTTTTCACCAGGCACATTTTCATTTTTTTTAGCTTTTTTTCTTTTTCCATTTTTTTTTGAATTTTTAGAAAGAGCTCAAGTTGTTTGAATGTAGAAGGTGCTCCTATAGGAAAGATAAGTCATGATAAGCCAAGACCATACAAAGGTATGCTCAAAGATGTTGATAGGGTGATGAAAGAGAAATGATAGTAGGAAGAGTATATGGAGGATAAGAGTTCATGTATAGAAAGTCAACGTAAGCGTTAGAGGATTTCATGAGGGTAGCTAAAATATTAGGCAAGATCAACACTGACACACACCTTGAAGGGTGTTGGAATGATGGAGGAATCATGGATGAAATAGCTTGAGGTTTAGATGTATGAGGTGGCAGAAGAAATTTGGAAAAAAGTGGAGTGGAAGGCTTTGGAATATTTTTAGGAAGATTTTTGGAAGAAGATGGAATGCAAGTCTTTGGAAGCTTGAATGTCAACTTTGAAGTATTTTCAATATTCAAGTCTTTCAAAAGGGACTTGGGAATCCATATAGCTTTAGATTTTTCTTTGGATACTTTAGAGCATATTTCTTCAATAATGGGCTTAGGAACCCATATTTTCTTTGATTTAGCTCTCTTCATAGTGGACCTTTGTGGTCCCTTTTGTGCATTTTCCTTCTTAGCATTCAAATGCCATTTGGATGGGACATAGTGATCTTCATTTTTCAATGCATTCTTATGTTTATTCTCACTTCAAAAGGACTTGGGATTTGTGGATGAATAAGGCTGATATGACTGGTTTAGATGGATAGAGGGGTGGAAATTCATTAAGGATGAGTGTCTTTGTTGATATTGAGGTATGATGGGAGAGCTAGGAGTGGAAAATGTAAGAGATGAAGGAACATAAGGTCCCAATATAGATGGAAGGTTTGAAGGCTTTAGCTTTGATGGATGAGGACCAAGGATAGAATTAGGATATGCAAATGGATAGTGGAAAGCAATATTAACATCTTTAGAGTGAGCAACATGGTCAAATCCATCAATAGAATCATGAGTAGCTTTGATAGGAATAACATTTTTAATAGGACCACTTGAAGCTTCAGCACACTTTTGAAGTGGATATGGAGAAGTAGAACATGAGGGGATGCTTTGATCTTGAAAAGTAGCTTTGGATAGCATAGAAAGAGAAATTTTCTCATAATTTTTAATAAGCTCAAGGGAGATAATAGAAGTGATATCTTCATCATACTTGGGGGATGGAAAAGACATAGGATATGGAGGAGTGAAATTTTGAAGGAGATGAAAGGGTGCTTGATCTTGATCTTTCTTGACATGGAGCAACTTCTAAGGACAAGGGAGAATTAAGAGTGAGTGGAGTAGTGCTTGGATCTTTAGGCTTAGTAGCATGGAAAAGGTTTGCAGCCAAGTGAAGGTTAGCTTGAGTTTCTTTTAGAGGTAGCCCTTGAGGATAGGCATAGTGTACATGAAAATCATTAGGTTCTTTATTTGATAGAGGCATATTGGAAAGATTTGAAGTATTGGAAGGTGCATGAGTGTTGGAATAAGTGGACATATCAAGGAAACCATCACTAGACATAGGTTCACTAATATGATCTTTCTCAAGAAAAGTATCCTCATGACATGAATCATTAGAGGTATCAATAATTCCATTATCAATAAGATCTTGGATTTTATGTTTCAACTCAATTCAATTTGAAGTACTATGCTCATAATTTCAATGATAAGAACAATAGATATCCAAGAATAGGTTTCCATATGAGCTAGACTTAGGTAATGTGATGAGCTTGGTCCCAAGAAGTGTTTGCAAAGTGTCATCATAAGAATCTTCCAAGGGAGAAAAAGTTCTATCAAAAGTACATCTAGATTCCTTTTGTTTCTTCTCAAGTGAATAGCATGCATCCATGTCTTCATCATTTTGTTGGTCAAAGATAGGTTTATCATGAAATTTTGGCATAGGCTCAAAGGAGGTATCACTTGCTTGTTCTCTAAAGAGGTCTTTAGATCTAGAAGATGAAGACATTTGATGTCTTGAAGTAGATCATGTAGACCTAGAAAAAGAGGATGACCTCAAAGAAGGTGACTCACATTCATGTAAAGATATTAAGGAAGATTCATGTAATGATGAAATCTTCTCCTCTAACCTTTTCTCAATTTTAGACTTCATTTTTATCATGCACTTAGAGAGATGAAGGTAAGAAAGATCATTTGTCTCTTCTAGTTCTTTGTATTGAGAATATAGATCTTGAAACTCTTTAGTGGCATGGAGGATATCATGATTATCTAGATTTGGTTGAGGTTTGGTAGCACAAGATTTGAATGCCATAATGGTAGAAAAATAGTCAATCATGAAGGAGACTAGAGGAAGCTAATAAGGTGACACAAGATAACTTGATGTCCAAACTAGAGAGGTAGATTATTCACTTTCCAATATATTAAAGATAGAATAATATGACTTGTCAAGCAAGGTGTCCAAAAAACTTATGACACTAGTGACTCAAGTCAAGAGCTAGGCAAGAAGCCAAATAGCCAAATAGATAGAGCAAGCAAGGTGACAAGTGAACAACTTTCCCAACCCAAGAGTGTAGTCAATAAATCAAGGTAACCATTTCATCAAAAAGATAACTAGAAAGCAGACATAGACCATGAATATAGAAATACCAAGAGCACCAAGACCAAAGAGCCACTTTAAGCATGTTTATGCACTAGAGACATAACAAATTAAAGCCAAATGATGAAACTCCCATTAGTAAGAAACACAAGAACAATTTTGAACTTTAAATTTTGACTTGGTTGATGAAGTTTGACAACAATTGATAGCATAGCAAGTTTGATGTTCAAAAGCAATTTCCTTCCAAGCAAGATGGTGACACATGGAGTAGTCTTCAAACAATCAAGAAAGGGACAAAAAAACCTTGCATGGTACAAGCATATGTGAGGTCTCAAAAGAAATCCCTAGAACTATCATTATGTGTTCAAAATATTTCCACAAGTTTAGCACATTCGAGAACACATCAAGCAATATCTACCTAAAAGTCATGGTTTATTACTCAACAACTTGGCCCACACTTGATGCTCCTTCACCTCACACCAAGTGGTTTCCCACAAGATATATTTTCTTTTTCATGGAAGTGTCTTAGGCACAACCAAGGGAATAGATATGGTGAGTGTAAATCTTGGGGTGATCCGGGTAGTCCACTAGGATCGATCCTTGCACTAAGAAGTTGAGCGGAAAAATAGGGTAGATACTAACCTAGGGTGTCTTGAAAGGGTTTCCATTCATAGCACTCCTCTTTCTTGTAATTCAGGACACCTCACCTTGCAATGAGTAACCGGTCGTGTGACCACAAGAGTACCTTAAGCATTTCTCCCTAGTGATCTCCTCATAGTCGCAATCACACTAGGTAAGACAAATGCTATGTCTACCAAGGTTTTGTGTCCTTGATAGCTTTAATATTAAAGTGGGTTGGAATAGCCAAGTAATTTTCTTGTCCCCACTTTGGTCATTCCTCTTAGGTTGTCCAAGAGTAGGCCCTCTAAAGGATCCTAACCACCACAAAATGGATCCACTCTCAAGAGTCAAGATTTTTGATTCACTTCAAGGGTGAAGAGCATACTCTTCTATATTGATTGTTGCCCCAAACATGCCAAGAAGCTTCAATTATCTTCTTGCTTTCAAAATCCAAAGGTGGGTCAAGATTTATGATTCACCACAAGGATGAAGAGCATACTCTCCTATCACCGAGAAATCCCAATTGTAAGTTTAATGTGTCTAGAAAATGAAACAACTAGTCGATGCCACACATGAAATAAAAGAAAAAAGCAAGAAATTTTTATTTTTATGTGTTGGGAAACCCTACAACAAAACATTAGTTTCCCTTGTGCATTTGAATCTTTGATATGCATTTTTTTTTGCTATGTTTTTATTTTTTTTGCCTTTGACATGCATTCCCTACAAAAACCATAAGTTAGAGCACATGAAAGTAAATAACAAACATGAGAGCTTGACTATGGGAAAAAAAATTAACTTTTTTTGTCATTTTTTATACATGTAAAACAACTTAGAAAAGGCCAAATCCTATGGAACCATCAAAAGTCAAATTTCATTTTATACTCTCTTTTTTTTTCAAGTATACCACAAGTTAATCCCAAAATAGTAGCAAAAAAAAATTGTAAAGAAACCTTTGTCAGATAGTCATAGACCTATAAAATCTAATAAGTAGTAAGTAGCAACTAAAAAACTGACAAAATCACCCAAATAACCATCAAATTTAGGCTAGGTGATAGTTTATGCTGGAAGACTATCGTATGATACTTCTCAGCATGCCCATGTGAAAAATTTTCTTCGTGCAATATTTTTTCTTAATCCAAGTGACAAAATTTACTATACCAAGGTGATAGTTTTTAGTATATCCATGTGACACTATTTCCAAAAAAATTATCACCCAATAGTTATAAGAATTTTTGTATGAAACTAGAAAAATGTCACTCGAAAACTGGGACTAAAAAAAAGAAACTTGTAGACATAATGCAAAAAATGTAGCTAAAAGTAGAGCAAAACTAAGATTTTCTACCCCATGGTGGGTGCCAAAAAAATGTACAATAAGAAGAGTGCACTTCCCCAAACCCTTCTATCCAAGGTTTTCCATGGATTGGAAAGCTTGAATGCCGGCTTAGGGCTCCCTAGTTATGGAGTGCAAGAGACATACAAATGAGCATAAGGAAAGCTCTCAGCTGAGCCTTAGAAACATAGCCCTTTCTATTAAACCATGAGATGGGAGATTATTTGAGCAAGAAAAATAATGCTAGTGTCAAATAACTCTTGAGCATGCAATACAAGAATGAAAATATGCTAAGATGAGATACACAATGCAAGTTATGCTAAACAAGATGAGAATGTTACAATCCAACTATTAGACTATGTGACTTAAACTATTGCAAGAATGAAAGCTAAACTACATGTAACATGATTTAATCTATATGTAAAAATGAAAGCTAAGTTAAGCTAGAATGCCATGGATGAGAGAATGTAGACAAGAAAGAGAAGTTCTCCTCAAAGCTCCAAGAAACCTATCAGAAAACTTGTAGCATAACAATACTCAAAACATGGATGGATCCTTTGAGGGGGAAAGCTCTCTCCCTTTTAAAGCCATATAGATGGTAGAGATCAAGATTGAGATGGTGGATGATCAATGGTTGAATTCAAAAATGGGAGAGATCTATGTGTATACACAAGTCAACCAATGGAAAATGAGTTGACTTGTCATATAAGACAAAAGTCTCACAAGCCTTTTCTTTTAATTACAAAATAGAAAAGAACTTTATGTGTGCACTTTAAGTGGGTTGGAAGAATGGGTTTTTTTATTTAATTAAAAGAGGACATGTTCTTTTTATCAAATAATGAACTTAGGATAGCATAGTCAAACCATAGTTATAATCAAATTAATTAATTAATAGCAATTTGGTCTGTGTAAATGATTAATTAAATTAGCCAAAATGCTAAGAAGGGGGCTAATAATATAGATGACCATTTTTAGGTGATTACGGGAATTATTAGGAGTTTTTTTCATAGAGATCTTTCTTCCACATTTCTAGCTTTAAGGATGCCAAGGGTGCTTGGGACAAACTTGAAGCGTTGCATGGTAAGATGGATGAAGAAAAGGGATTCCAATTTGAGGATGACCTACTTCTCTTGGATCCTAAGAATTTTGACACAATTCAAGACTATGTCAACAAAGCCAATGAGTTGAGATCACTACTTAAGGATTGTGGTAATCCCATGAAGGATGATAGATTGATTCATCACATCTTGAAGAGGCTACCTTCAAAGTATGCATCTTTTATTTCAAGTTACAATACTCACAAGTTAACAATGGGAAGTGTCTTCACTAAGCCTTCATTTGATGTATTTTTAGAAATGTTGATGTTGGAACAATCCAAGTTGATAGATATGAAAATTCTCAACTCATCAAAGTCTAAAGAATTGTTGGCTAGTAATGAGAACCAAACAAATCAAGGTAGCAAAAGTTTCACCAACAACAAGAAAAATTAGTGGAAGCCAAAATCACAATCAAAGACACAACAATATTCCTCCTCACAACAAGGAAATTCTTCTTCCAACAAGAAGGGAAACAAAAACAAGAAGAATAAACTATTTTTTACATATTGCAAGAAACAAAATCATGATGAGCATCATTGCAAGACTAAGAGAATAGATGAGTTGGAAAACTTACTTAGGAAGAACAAAATCAATGTGCCAAATGCTTCCAAGTATTCAAATCCATCCACTTCAAAGGGAAAAGGACAAGTACTTATGACAAGTTCAAGTTCTTCAAGGGAATGGATTCTTGAATCAAGTGCCTCACATCATATGGGTTCTTCAAAAGGACAATTTTTATCATTGGAGCAATCTAAGGTACCTCACATCTTTGTAGGGAATGATACGTAAGTGGAAGTTGAAGGAAAAGGACAAGTTGAGGTGGAAAATGGAGAGTTCAAAGATGTTCTCTATGTTCCTAACCTTGCACTAATCTCCTTTCAATTTAACAAATCACTCACTATGGAGGTGGAAATAAAGTTTAATTCCTTCCTGATTCATTGGTTGTAGTGGGTAAAGTTTATCATGCCACAAGGCTTTATTATTTCTCCCACTTTGTTCCTAAGTCTCCTTCACATGCCTTGTTGACACATTCACAATCATAAAGTAAATCATGCAATGAGTGGCATGGATATCTTGCCTTCCACTATCTTCATCAACTTAGCTCAAAAAATATGATCAAAGGTTTACCTACAATAAACTTTTCTAAGGGTGAATGTTCAACTTGTTTAATGGATATGAATCTAGAAGAGAAGTTTGAGAAAGAAAAATTTGTGAGAGAATCAATAGTTCTTGATTTGGTTCACATTTTTCTACTAGGCCCTTTTCCAATGACATAAATTAGCAAGGGTTTCTATGTCCTCATTTTCACTGATGACTTTTCATGCTACACATGGGTCTACTTTCTTGATCACAAGAATGAAGTGTTTGATAATTTTCTAGCCTTCAAGAGTCATGCTGAGAAGCAATAAAGTAAAGCCATCAAGGTTCTTCATATGTACAATGAAAGTAGATATTTGAACTCAAGAATTAGAGAATTTTGTGAACATGAGGATATTGATCTTCAAAATCTTGTAGCATTTAGTCCACAAAAGAAAAGTGTTGCAGCAATGAGGATTAGAACTCTTAAGTCAATGGCAAGTTGTATGATTCAAGCTAAGTCTTTTGATCCATCACTTGAGGTAGAAGCTATAAGTAGTGCCAATCACATCCTTAATAGGTCTCCTCATATTGTCTTAGATGGAATGAGTCCTTTTGAAGCATGGTGTGGAAGAAAACCAGTTGTGAAACACTTCATAGATTTTGGTTGTCTAGCATGGCCACACATATCTTCAAGGTAGTGCAAGGCACCACCACCAAGGCCTTGTACTTTCATTCGATATGAAAAAATCATGAATTATGGATCCTAAGACTCATGAGATATTCATAAAGATGAATATTCACTTTGAGGAAAGTTCACTTAGCTTATCTTCTAATCCTCTCCATACTTCTTACATTTTGGAAACTAATAGTGACAAAAATGATAGTGATTCAATAGGCTCACTTGTGGAGGATCCTTATAACATATATAGGATGAGGTCAAAACATTAGCAAATTCCACATGCATACATTTCTACAATGATAGGTCCATGTAATTCAACACAGTTGGGTACACCTTGTCTTCCAGTTCTAGCATCAAGGGATGTCTACTTGAAAAATATTTTAGGTTTGTTTGTGGAGTCCTACATAGCAGATTTGGGAGACATTATTGATGATATACATCTTTTATTTGACTAAGAAGATCCTTCTTTAGTTTTTGTGAGAGAAGACTCTAACCCTCTTGTCCATTCTCTACATGATTAGTCTTACAAGGTTGATATGATTGTGGATCCTTATGTACAACTATTGCACAAGGTCTCTTTATCATTCGAGGAGATAGTTGGCTCTTTGGGATATGTTCTACATCCATCCTTGCTAGATCTAAAATTTTTCTTTTTAGTAGTGTTGGAAGGGGTGACCATCAGTATCAACACAGGGACAATTGAGCAATTTTCAAAGACACCATTCATCTTGAGGATTCTTTCTACACATTGAGGAAGCATCTCATATGTACCTTTGGCATTGTTTCTTCCTAAGGGGAGGAACATTATTTAGCAGTCATGGATCAGGTTCTACATTAGTCTTGGAGTAGTTATCACTAATGGGCATTCTACATTGAGGGGGGACTACCTTGTCTCCTTTCTTCTTGTTCTACTTCTTCTCTCTTATGGGGGTACCTTTTCCTCTTCTAAGATTGTGTCCTTCTAATACTTCTCTATTGTATATACATGATGTATGTTGTAATGGGGGGAGTCTTAATTACTCCATCCATACATGCATCTTGTTTTTTCATCTCGCTTTTTGGGGAGGGTTTTTCCCATGAGGTTTTCTCTCTTTCTCCAGTTTATGAGAGCTTTCAATCTTATTGCATTTTTTACATGGGTACCTAACATGGCTTAGTAGTTGGACCCATCTTGCATTATCATCTAGCTTTTTTGAGCTTAAGTGCTTTCCTTAAGTTGTACTTAAGGGGGGGTGTTGGTTTAAATAAGTATTTACTATTTACACTTTACTTAAAATTACTTAGTTTAATGCATTAGCATATTAGTTGTCATGTAGACACCTAGAATTTTTCATATTTACATGAGTTGTCATGTTGACAAAATAGTAGTTTGTACTCCAATTGAGCACATGTTGTCTACTACATCTCTTTACAAGATACACCTTTGTATTCTTATCCTCTCATTTTTGCACGTACATTTTTGCACAATGGAGGATAATCCACTCTTGGTGTACATGTGCTTAGTTGGTATCCTTATCTCTTTGTTGACTCTTATTCATATCAATTTCCTTTATATACAAGGCATTTCTATGTTGAATTCATCCAATTATCTAAGATCCAATCATCTAATATCCATTTTCATTCAATCATCATTTGTCTCTCTTGTGCTATCTACTGAGCTTCTTGATCTTGGCATTGAATTATTTCCTTAGGAAAATTCTTACATGGTATCAAAGCTACACCAAATTCTTATAGAAATAATCATGACTAAACATCATATAATAGCATCATAAAACAATCACTTGCCAAGCCTTTGGTAAACATGTCTACCTAGTCAAAATACTAGGTTTCCTCAAACTCGTCACAAGATAAAACACAAAACCTCAATAGGTATATAAAATAAGTATAGTTATTTAATTATTTTGGTTTACAATATAAATCCAGTAAAAAACATTTTACATAAAATCTAGGTTTTCATTTGTAAAGGTCTTCATAGTATATGTGTCTCCAAAATTTAGATTATCATAATATAATTTCCTAATTTCATAGTTTAAAAGAACCCATTCAATAAAACTATATTTTTTATCTTATTATTATTTAATCATTATTCTTTTAAAATGATAATAATTAATACCTATATATATACCACTTTAAAAAAACATTAATTAATAAAACTCAATTTCATAGGTATATTAATTACTAATTATGCATATCCCTCGACCCTTAACAAGGATATCATTAGGGGAGATGAAGGATGAAAACTACACTATTGCCTTAGGCTATGAAACCATGCAAAACATTGAAACAATCCTTGTTTGGGCCAAAGCTTGGTATCCTAGCCTTATTCCCAAAATAAACTTTTTTTTTTTGGATAGTGCTCTAAAACTGTATCTTGACAGTGAACAACCTTACCAAGAGAGGGAATTTGATGCCTAATAGATGCATTCTATCCAAAAACCATAGTGAGAGTGTAGACCATATCATTATTCACTACCACTTCACTAGAGACATATGGTCTTATTTCCTATCTTTCTTCAAGGTGACCTAGTATTTTCCCAATAATGTTATAGAACTCTTTGAACAATGGCACCATGGCATTATTGGTGATGTGAATAAGGGCTTGTGGGAATGGACTTTGCCTCATGCCTATTGGGGACTATGGAAGGAGTGGAATAATAGAATTTTTAGGGAGAAAGAAACTAATGCCAAAGTTGTCTTCCACAAAAGCCTTAATGCTTTGTTACAAAACTATACTATTAATAAAGGTTATAACCCTCTTCTCAGCACAAAGGAGATTGATAGAAATAGGAGGGAGAACTACAGATGGAATCTCTCACCTGATGGTTAGTGTAAAGAAAACTTTGATGGGGCTACTAAAGGCAACCTTGGTAAGGCTGGGGTGGGGGGAATCATCAAAAATGCAAATGATAAAGGAATTACTGCTATTTTTTCACGTCTAGGGTTGAAAACTAATCACTATGTGGAGGTGACTATGGCACATCAATCCATCAAACTTGCTCAGGATATTGGAGTCAAAAATCTATGGTTGGAAGGAGATTCTGAGAATATAATATAATATCTTAACAAGAAGAATGAGCCTACATGGATGATTGTGAATATCAATGAAGAGTTCATTTAGATCCTTAAGTCCTTTAATAATATATAGGTGGCTCATGAGTATAGGGAAGCTATTTAAGTGGCTGACAGGCTGGCCAACTAGGAAATCAAGAATGATGAAATGAAAAGATGGATGGACAGACAAAATATTTTATTGGAAATCTTAGATTTGATAGAAAGGGAGAGGATCTTAGGTAGAAACATTAAAGATCAATTATGAAATGTTATGTGGTATGGGAAGTGTACCAAAAAATGATGTAATTACGATAACCAA
This sequence comes from Cupressus sempervirens, assembly GCA_028749045.1. NCBI lineage: Eukaryota > Viridiplantae > Streptophyta > Pinopsida > Cupressales > Cupressaceae > Cupressus > Cupressus sempervirens. Next base: position 659,375,470 of record CM053789.1, read on the forward strand.
AGTATGAAACACATTATTAATATTCATCAAAACACTTTGAGGCCTGATTTGGGTATAATTTGCATGAGGCTAAAAGAAGTTTCATGAAAATAATACATATTAATTGGAATTAGGCTTCAAAAGATATCACTACCAAAAGAAAAGATTACAAAGAGGACAAAAGTATGGTAGGGGAAAGACATAGGAGAGAACTTGAGGATGAAGTAGATAAGTGGTATTGGTGCTCTAAGGTGTGGAGCATTTTGAAAAAAGGTGAAGTTACCATGTTCATTGAATGGCTTCATGGGTGGAATCCCTCTATTACATGTATCATGGTTAAGAGTTGTAATGAGGGGATTGTCAAAATTTATGGTGTGGATTTCATGGTGACAAAGGAGGTTATCTTTGTAGTGATGGACATACCCATTATTGGGAAGAAATTCTACAGATATAGATGTATTTATGGGCAATTTGTGATTGAATTTACCAAGGATTTGGAGGAAAAGAAGGATTAAGTGAAGAAAGGTGCCTACTACCTGTCAAGCTCTATCAAGCCACTATAAAGGTTTGTGTTGAGGGGTATTATCAAGTACATCTCCATGGACATGAGATTTGACTACCTCTGCACTCACCACTTGCTCTTAACCATTTTAGGTATGGGGCAAAGATTTCAATACCTTTTTTCCTATATTCATCAATTAATGAGAACATTAATGACTATAGGAGAAGTCCATTTCTAACCCCACTTTCCATGAGGGGAATTTTCTGTTAATTTATGAATTTTTTAAGGCTAGCACAATGGGGAAAGAAATTAAGAATAGAAAGGTGGGCAAGGAGGGTAAAGATGAGTCAAATGAGTTGGGTGAAGATTATATACCATTCAATACTGAGGACAGTCAATAGATGCATTCAGATACAGATGAGGATGCTACCCCACAACACAAAAAGAGGGGAAAAATTCAAAATGGAGAAAAAAGAGACTCTCAACCCTAAAAAAAGCATTGAGATCTCATCTAAAAAAGACTACAATGAGAGGGTAGAGGGCATGGATACAAAGGGTGATAGCATTGATGGGGTGGAAGATACAAATTTTAGAGAAGAGGGAAATAAGGAGAAGACGGGAGGAAAGAGAAAAATTACTATTAAGATGCCTGTCAACAGAGACAAGGATTATGCTAGGAAGCCTTTTAGGAGGCTAAAAAGAGGGAAAGATATCAAAAAAAAAATTCATGGAGAAAAGGCAAGAGGATGGGAAGGATAGGGATGAGGAAGAGGAGAATCAGGGGAATGGGGAAGAGAATGAGAAAGTTTTTGAGGAATATGGATCTAGCCATTACACTTACAAGATTTTGGGAAATTAAAAGAATGTGGTTTGAAGGAATTTTGGTAATATTTCTATGGGGATGGGGCTCAATAGAGAGATAATGAAAACTCTAGTTAAGGAGAATAAGGAGGGAAAAATTCAAATGGAGGAGCTTATTGATCCTACCCTTGTTATTTTGAGTGACATCACTAAGGAGAACCCTCAAATGGATGTGCTTGATAATGCAAAGAACAAACAATTGATAGCTATAGAACCACAAAATGGACTTACTATGAAATCTAGGAGCTTATATATAGAGTGGGTAGATTGGAGAGGGATAATTGCAGCAATAAGAATAGGAAAATTGAGAAGGAAAAGGATATGGAAAAGAGAGTGGAGGAAGTGAAGAGGAGAGTTTAGAGCATGGAGAGAACCCTATAGAAAATCATTGAGAAAAGCTATAACATTCTTAAAGCTTCTAATGACAACATAAAGTTTTGATAAACAAAATTGAGGAACACAGGGTTAGTAAGGAGGAAGACCATTCTCCCAACAATGGTAAGGATAAGTCTCCCAAGGACGGATTGAGGAAGAGGACCATATCTAGCACAAAATAAAAGGACACATAGGAACCTGATAAAGATCTTTCTAACCTTAAGGAGGTAGCTAGGAGAGTATCTGAGCTGTAGATTTTTGTTGTAGAAATTCTCAGAGAAATTGCCTGAGTTGTTCTCCTGGCTATGGGCCTTTCTTGGTTTTTTGGTCTGCTTCCCTATTTTCTTTTTCTTGTTTTATCTGGATATCTTGGGAGGTTGTTGTTTTTATCTTGTGGCTATTACGTTATTGATACTTTAAGTACTTTATCTATGTTAATCTTTTAGTTATGAAGGGTTTCAAGGGCCCATCAAAACTTGTTTTCCTTAATCAAAAATTATTGATTACATTAAAAAATCAAATTAACTTTAATTACTAATCAACATTAAATTGTATTTAATAACTAATATCTAATATTATAATAGATATTTTTATTTAATTAAAAAATAGTAAATAAATCAAAAAGTTACCAAATTTTTGTTTTTAAGGCTTGAAGCCCAATTGTGACAGTAGCCCATAAGACAGCTGAGCAGTTCTCATGGCTATCATGTAGCCCATGAATTATTGGTAGCAGCTCTTATAGTTGCTAATAGAAATGTGAGATGATCTCATTCTCATAGCCACAAGGCACAAAGGGGGGGCAAGGTAGCGGAGGTGGTGGCCTCGCCTCCCATCAATATATACTTTTAAATTATATTTTTAAAATAAAAAAGTTCCCTTTCATAACAATAAAATCCCATTACAATTATTAAATTATCACAGTATTAAATACTATGGTAATTTAATTCATATAAATTTATTTACTTTATAGATTGTTACCAAATAGCTTGATAGGGAATGTAATTTCAAACAATCGAATTTTCTCAATTCAATTTTGGTTCTCATTTTCAAATTCTATCTTTATTTTTGTTTTCTAAAATCAAATCTTCTAATAAGGGTTTCAATTTTTTTTCTCTTAGATGATTCAATAATGAGGAATGATTATTTCTAGTGCAAGGGTTTCAATATAAACTATGTTTTCATTAAAAAAATTGATATAACATGCTCAAAGAAGATAGGGGTATATCAAGAGATTTACTACGATAAATTCTATAGAATCCCTACCTCAATTTGATGCTATGATCTGACAAAGCACAATGATTGCAAAAATTCCTATCTCCCCAATCCTTCTAAAAATTGCTCCTCCAAAACCTATGTGTGTAGAAATCAGCTCGAATCTCTTAATAAAGAGTTAAACTTATCTTAGGGTTTTAGGTTTATGAACCTACAAAGGCCTCTTCTTTTATTATTTTAATTTATTTAATTCACTTGTGCACACTTTTAGCTTTAAATTAGAATAAACTTTATTTAAATTATTCCCACTTTGTTTATAATAAACAAGATGTTTTTAGAAAATATATTTATTAATTTAACTAATAATAATATTTAAAGTCCATTATTTAAATGCAAATTCTAAATTTATTATTATTAGATTAAATAAATATAATTGTGCCAAATTTAGTCATTTAATTAAATCTTTAAATTTATTTATTTCATTTAATTAATTTCTCAATTTATTAAATATCATAAAATTGATTTTTCTTTATAAATTTTTTGTTTAATTAAATCATTTAATAATCTCTTTGGTTAATTAAATTATATCCAAAAATCATAGCAAAACCACAAACTCAATAAGAAAACTCATCTAAATGGTAAAGTACGAACCAAACTCAAAGGTTAAAAATCTTGAATTTAGGTCACTTTGATGAATTTAGAAAGGTAAATAAATTAGATACTTGTCCTATATATTAGGACAATTACCTGAGGTTTAGGATTTGGACTTGACAACTATCTCCCCTCTTTTACCATTGAGATACTGTGATTGGGGACACTCATCCTGGCAATTTAAGGAAGCCAATGCCTGGTACCTACAATATGCATAAAAGTCAAAAATGTACACACACACACACACACACATATAAACTAAGCAAACAATGGTGGGGAGTGGTACATTGTGTAGATCCTGACTAGCAAGTGACTACAATTCTCTCCCTCAACCATATTAGATACATCAAACATAAAGTAAAACATACATGTACACCATACACATGCAAGTATGGGGTAAGTAACCATAAAACCACATAGAAATCTTCATATAACTATCATCATAAAACAATTGAAATCACTATATGAAATATACAAAGCATCATCATCAATAGAATAACCATGAAGATGAACTATCCAAGTGTAAAGAAACTCATCAAATATATTATCTAAGTATGAAAATAGCATCAACCAAACTAGGTAACCAAGTACCACTATATCATATCACATAACCATGAAAGCTGGCATAAAAGAATATGACAATATAACATAAAAAGAAAACTAGGGGTGGGCACTACACACTAATCATCTTAGACCTAATTATCTATGGAACTTGAAATATTAGTTATGAAATCATGTTTTAGTATAATATACCAAATTGAAATACTTGAACATAGAAAAATTACAAAACAAACCAAAAATGTTGAACCAAAATTACCTTAGACATGAAAAATTAGATGACTAATTCATATAAAATAGTTTGATTCAAAGAAAATTATATGTCGAGGATTATATCACAATGTAGAAGACCAAGGGAAAGAAGAATAAAAACAAATTTAGACACTACAATTAGAATTATAACATGCAATAGGAAGTTTTATTATTTAATAGGTATATAAAAGATTCAAGATCTTGGATATACAAATGCCCATGCTATATTCGTATTCAACCACTAAGCTAGCTAACTCACTGATTTAGTGTTTGTTGATAGTTGAATGGATGTTTCTCTTTGATTCAAAAACTAAAATACTATTTATATTTATAAGTAGATCATATCATAGATTGTAAAAAAGTATTATTATTAATATAGAAATACTATCAATAATGATGTTTAACCAAAGAAAAATACACATAATTAAACAAAGAAAAATACACATGATTAATGTGTTTTTCAATAAAGTTTCTAAGGACTCTATAATAGATTACAATGGGCACCTACATTGACATTGTCACAAATTCTTTGAGGGCACCAAAGGGTATTTCAAAGTGAGCACATGTGTTTCTATTGGCATAAATGTCTTGAAGGTTGGTTGATAGATAGAGTAGTAGACTTAGTTATCAGAGGTATTTTTTACTTGATGTCAAGATACATAATGGAACCAAGACATGTAGAGAGAAATGATTAGCAAAGAACATCAATTTCTAACTCTATTTTACATGGGTGATTAGAGAAGAGAAGAAATGGGGGCCTAACATAGCTAATGATAGAGGTGATCCATTTAGATAAAGTATGATAAGTAAAGTTTATGTGAGCGAAAGAGTGCCAAGAAGAAGGGAAAGTAGATCAACTAGTGGCCACAAAAGATGGTTTGGCCAAGTCAAAAAAGTGAGAATGGAGAAAGATACATGTGGCTACCAAGTCATGAAGAGGGTAGGGTACACTCAACATTGCATTTAATGGTGATGGGTGAATATATCAAGGAATAATCAAAAGAATTAAAATTTTTAAAAAAATCAACAAGAGAAAGTCATTGAGGACACATGATATCCATGGCTTTTGTATAAATATGCTACATTTGACAAGAGTGGTACACTATTATAATAGGAAGTGAAGTAATAGTAGGGGCAAGAATTAAAATTTTAAACTCATAGATTAGGGATTCCAAGTGAAGCTAGAAGAAAGTATAAAAGGAGACAAAGTTAAAGATAAAAGGTTAGATTTCCAAGTGATTTTCCATAGGTCCAAACAAGATGAGCTAAGTGGAATCTCAAGGTGTGAAGGAGAGTGATAAGAGAGAAGTCACTTTTGAAGAACTTATCATGTTGAGGAGAAGTGAGTAATCTTGAACAACACAAGGTTTATCATCTGCAAAAGCAAGGAGAGCCAAGCACACACGTGTTCAAGGTCTGAAGTTGTAGAGCCAAGAGAAGGTAGATCATAGTTCTATATGGATTAAGAGAGTTGAATAAGGATCTATTTCAAGCTAATTTTAGTAGCTACTTGTTAGATTATTGCCTATTGTTTACTAATCTTTGCAATAGTAAATCTCATCAAGGATAGACCCTAATAGGTTCTTTGTAAAAGTCCCCTAACATGGTGACACTTTAACTTGTGTTATAAAGTCCTTTAAGTTGGCTACTCCTAATAGGGAAAGACTTTAATAGGTCTTATTAAAATTCCTTAACCAAGTGGCACTTAGCAATGTCTTTGTAATCTTCTAAGAGAGATAATACTAGGCATACTTCAGGAGAGTGAAAACTTCATGAGGATTGACTCACACATAGTGGTTTTTACCCTAGATAGGTTTCCATAAGATAAATACTATGTTATATGTTTCTATTTTCATGTTTTTTTTTCTTAATCCTAACTGATTAAGTTGCAATTAGCACAAACTCATAGATAAGTGTGAACTATGATTAAGAGTAAAAGGTTGAAACTAGTGAGTATATTGATTCACCCCCACCCCCTACCCCCCACTCATTATATTGACATGTGGTAGGACCAACAGTTTCTCTTGAGTGTATTTGCTTTCTTTAGCAACAATGAGTTTACTTGGTCTAAAATGGTTCTAGGTATGAACATGATAATCTATATAGGGAGAAATTTTAACATGATCTTGGTGGAAGAAAAATACATTGATTTGAATTTTTAACATTTATAGAATTAGTATCAAAGATAATAGTCTTTATAGTTTATATGCTTAATTTTAAATGTGTATGTTTTATCTATCAAAATTTTATGATTGGGATTGTGTGTGTGTGTGTGTGTGTGTGTGTGTGTGTGTGAGAGAGAGAGAGAGAGAGAGATAATTACCATAAGAATTTATAAAGTTTTAGATTAATGAAAAATAGATTTTGAGGGGACCCAAAACCCCTTATAAAAGTGAAAGATAAATAGTAAGCTTCACCAGGTTTTACAAGGACCTAAAACCTAAATTTCACCGTAAAAAATCAAAAAGCTAGGTTTTACAAGGACTTGAAACCACAAGAGTAAAAAATAGAGGTAAACCTAGGTTTTACAAGGACCCAGAACCTAGAGTTAAAATAGAAAAAGCTGGAAACAACAAAAAAATAAAACTAGCAATCCAGCATGGAGTAGAAACTGACACTCCAGTGAACCTGACCAACAACTAAAGAAGCTCTTTGATGACCTTTGCTAACTCCTTGACTTCCTCTGTAGTGCTCAAGATGATGTGTTCCATTACAAACCCAAGAGCCTTAGGAGCCTGAACAACTTTATTCTTCATACTCTTCCTTGTTCTCTTACTTAGACCACTTGGACTCTTAGCCACAACTGTATCTAGAGACATAATCTCCTCATTAATTTTCTTCTCTAAACTAGTTGTAGTAGCACATAATCTGGAAGTAACAAGCTCCATTTTCTACCAACTATCCTTGATCAGTTGTCAAAGTTCCTATTCATACTCCTTAAGTCTCTCAAGAATATTTCCAACTTGGCTTTCTAGATGGGCTCTCAAAATTCTTTCATGATCCAAATCTTTCTTCATGTCACCCATTTTTTTCTTTAGCAGCATAATCTCATTATAGATCCAAAAGTCACCTTGAAGAGATGTGTCAGCTTTAAGCTTGGCTCTATGAAGGAAAGACAAGTCCACCTAATGAGAATCATCCCTAAGCCATTCAATAGACTTATTCCTAGAGTCATTATTAGTTTCTTAGTTTTCCTTGATATGGACCTTGTTCTTGTTGTTTAAGCCCTGCTTCTCCATAAGCTCCTCTTTATTCTCCTTATGCAAGTTGTGCTCTTTCATGACAAGAGCTTTTCCATCATTGTTCTTTTTAGTTTCCATATTCATAAGAGCCTTTAACCTTAGTAGAATCCATTTTAATGGGTGTAGGGTGAGCACTTTGGTTCCCCTCATTATGCCCCAAAGATTTAGAGCTAGTATTTGACTTTGTTTTCCTTTCTTTACTTGTTGCCATTTTTTGTCTCCTACCAAAAATTCAAATTTTTATGCCTAGCCTATCCAACGGCCACTTTCAATTTAATATTATTTAATGCCCTAGAAATATAAAAAATCAATGATCAAAACCTTAGGTTATTTCTTTATTTCCTAAGTGACTGCGCTTTAACATTTCTATGAACCCACAACTCTCCTGCCATTAGATCTTCTCAGGATCTATGGCCCTTGCCATGTCACTATGAGAAAATGCTCGACCATTACCCATAGTGAGATAGCAAGTTTTTGCCACGTGGATTAGTGGGCCCAGTTTGGCAGAGGTGGTTTGTTTTGTTTCTCTGGTGCTGAGTTTTGGATAAAGCCACCGATGCTCGCTACCTTGCTATCAAAAAACTCTAGCATCTCACCATTAGCGACATAGCGAGTATGGGACCCACCAATCTTCAAAATGCCTGATGTAGATTCTTCACCCTTGTATTGACCTTAGATCAATGGCTTTCGCTATCTCACTATGGGAAGTTGCTTGAAGGATATGTATAGCGAGATAGTGATTTGTTGCTGCATGTCTTTGTGGGGCCAAGTTTGTTCCATAAGCTACAAGGTGGACCTCAAACCAGTGATGTGTCAAGAATGAGTGTACAGATTAATGACATGTTGGCAGTTGGTTGATTTCTCATTAGCTAGGGTGATGATAGTGCAAAATGTGGGCTAGTCCCTTCAGTGCATCTTACTCACCATTAGATCTTTACGGATTGAGGGTTGGTGCTTGCTCGTGATATGAAAGTGCATGATTCTTAAACAATGCGAGTTAGCGAACTAGCAACACATGGATGGTGGGTCCATTTCCATCTTGTGGGTCGTAGGGTGAATAGGGTGGCTGGCTGAGCTGGCAATTCTATTGGTGCCCACTTCCAAGAATTTTGAGCTTTGTCAGACATTCTAACAATGTGAGAAAGCAGGTTGTTGAAATGCATCTAGGTGGTTTCATGAAGTGTAGTCATGCAGGTCTAGAAAGCACAAGTTACGAGCACCATTGGATCTTCATAGATCAAGGGCTCGCACTTTCCTACATTATGGAAGTGCAAGGAAGTTAAAAATGCAAAAAAGTGGGTGGAGGGCACATGTCCCAAATGACATCATTTGCCTACCCTCCTTGTAACTAGGTACTTGATGAGCCCTCACCGTCTAATGTGATCTGATCCACTGCTAAGGCTTTCCTACAAAATCAAGGTGCAAGCAAGATAAATAATATAGGAATGAGCTTTGCCGCCATGTGTCTCTATGAGACCAGTTTCTCTATGGATCACCAGTTAGATGCTAGGTTTTGTTCAGTGTGGTATGGTTGTTGAGTCAAATACCAAGTGATCCATGGGCCAAGAGGTCTTAAGGGAAAAGTGTAGTAATTCAGCGAGTCTTCACGATCGTCAGATCTGTTTGGGTCCATGATAGGCACTATCATGCTATGGGAAACTGCCTGATATATATGCATAGTGAGATAGTGACTCAGGGACACATGTCCTTGCTAGCCCAAGAAGGTAACTCTAGGTGTTAATAGTGAAGGTTGGCAGTTAGCAACACCGTTGCAGTTAGAGTTTGCAAGGAATTGGCGCAGTTAGTAAAGAAAGGTGGTCAACCATGTAAGACTCCCATGAGGTGGCAAAATAAAAGGAGGTTATTGGCCCACATGGCCCATTTTGGATGTAGATATTGGTTGACCTACTGATCATGCTGATTTATGAACCAAAAATAGGGGATATCGAGGTTTTTTGCACAAATCTGATCTTCATGATCGATCCCAACCACTAGAAGTGAATGCGAGACAAGGAAGAACACTCCATCGCCCCCCAGTTGATCCATCTAATTTATTAGAGCATAGTTATGGCACCATTTCTATCTTCTCAAGGTCTTGTTCCAGCCAAGATCAAAAATCATTATGTCTAGATACACATCCAAATCAAGTTTTCCCATGATTGTTCCCTGTAGGACTTAATGGTAGGTAGTTGTGAAGTAACTACAATTGAAGGACATCTTAGTTATGCTTGAACTATAAAGGAAATTTTTGTAAATTTAAAAAAGGTTGATCATTCTCTATTGTTCTCTGATGTTGCTCTACAACTCCAATGTAAAATCCCCTTTGCCTCTATATTGTATGATTTTCTATCTTACCTCCTTCAACCATTGTTATGAAAGTGCAAGAACTCTTTTCCTTTTCCATTGTTTTGTGAAAGTCTATAATCTACATGATTGTATCTCTTCTAGCCTATGAATGATATATAAGTGAATCTTCCCTTTCCTTGTGTCATTCATTCTTTTCTTTTTTTGATCTGCATGTGGTTGCTAGATTAAAGAAAGTCTAAATGTGTATATCCTTAGTTTCATTCTGGTTTAATAGTACATATATGGGCAGAGTTTGGTCTGAACACTCTATTTTGGTGCATCACCTATTTAGATTAGATTAGGTAGATTTTCTTTCATGTTCTCATTCTCCCTTTTTCTCTCCAAGAGTAGTTAGGTGCATCTTGATATTAAGAGGAATTCAGCCTTCTCCAAAGACTCAACCTCACAGTTCAAGTCCCATAGCTTGGAGGTTGTTTCCATGTTTCACTAGGTTTTCCTCATGCATAGGCTTTGGACAAGGGTGCAAACCTAAGTGACAATAATTTTTGGCATGCCCAGTGGGACAACATCTCAGAAAACTTCAAGCCTACTAGTGTCAAAAGAGAAGATTTCAAGATCAATACCGAGGAGATAGTACTAGCTTCAGTGTTTAAGCCTTCAAAAGGTTCATTCTTCAAAGTACTTGGCAACTCTGAGCTTAAATACATATCTAGTTCTAGACCAAAGTTGTAGTGATTCATGCCTAGAGCTGAAACAAGGGCATCTTCTAGAGGTAAGTTTCAGTATCAAGAGCTTTCATTTTCAAACCCTAGAAGAAGGAAGACTAGAGTATCATTATCACGAGTTAGGAGTGCAATAGTAACAAATACACCTACAAGATCTATCTCTACTCCTCCTACTATTAGATATCAGCCTAGACTGCTATCAATACATATCAATAGATTACTTGTCTATATGGCATTGCCTAGAGCTCATACTTTTTGCACCTTTAATGGTGGGAGTCCTCTCTTATTAGCCCAAAGACATGACATACCAATAGCTGCACTGAAAAGTATACTAGAGTTTACTGGTGAAACTTTTATCTCTCCCTCTGAACACATTCAAGAGGTTGCAAATGTTTACAATATCCATGGTATTACAGAGGATGATGTTGCAGTTAGGCTCTTAGCCTCATCCTTGAAAGGAAAAGCACTACAATGGTATAGAGGTTTAGCTCATGCTTCTATAACAGATTGGGATGGATTAGGAGTAGGATTGTGCAAACATTTTGAGGATAAAAGTGACTATTTGTCACTTTTAGAGCAGTTGACTACTATAAAAAGAGCCCCCCATGAATGTATGACTGATTTTAACTATAGATTTCAAAAAACATGGGATAGAATACCTACTATAGTAAAACCTACCCCTGGTAATGCCTTCTTGCATTACCTTAGAGCTTTTAACAGTGATATTGCCACTACAATCCAAACTATGGGAGGAGATACCTTTCCTAATTCTTATGACATCACAATAAAATCATAGCAAGGAGGTAAAATAGCTCCAAGGCCTCCTATGCCTTTCTTTCTTGATGTTCCAAATCATCAACCAGCAATGGCTCCTCTTCCCACAACTTCTACATCACAATCCCTTGTCCCAATCCCTCAAGCTTCTGCATCCTCAAATGGGATGGATGAAATCAAAGAGATGATGCAATATCTAATGCAGAACATGGACAAAAGAGAGAAGAACCTTGATAATAAATTGCAAGATCAAGGGAAGAAGTTAGAAGATCAAGGAAAGAGGCTAGAGGATAACTTCTCTATGATGCAGAAAGTGAGCAACAAGGTGGTGACTTTAGAAAGACCACAAGCTAAAGGTATTAAACCTCATCAATTACAATATCAAACTCCAAATGGTGGTATGCCTCCAAATCCTAATCATTGGAACAATTCTTTTGATCAGAGTAGGCAAGGTGGCCATGCTTCAACCTCAAATGTAAGCCAAAGTAGGGCCATAGTCCATCAAAACAATATGGCTCAAGATCAAGATTTTTGTCCCTCCTATAACTACTCCTATGCCTATTGTATGTTTCAAAAGGTTGAATAGTTTATGGCTTTGATAGTCCAAGAACCTGTAGCAAAATAATCATACAAAGAGGACCAATCTAAAGATACCTTAGATATGCAAAGACAGGGTGATTGCTCTTTTATGAATCATCAAATGGAGGAGCATTGTAATGTAAACTAGGATTCCATTTCTCATAACACTAGAAGAAAAAGAAGAGCCATGGAAGATGTTGTCCCTCCTCCTCCTAATCAGGCCTCAACTTCAAATGCAATATCTCATGAGCAAGCAACAAACAATCAATCAAGTACCTTTCAGCAGCAAAGGCAAAATCATGGCAGAAAAGATACAAGTGATCCGTAGGTTATTCCATCTCAACCTCATGCAATTGTAGCTCCCAAAGCTCCTACCAAAGCACCTACTATGCCATTTAGTGTGGTAGAGCAAATGAAGAAGGAAAATATGAATATCTCCATGTGGGATGTTGTTGCTACTATACCCATGCAAAAGAGGTTGCTGCAGCAAGAATTGGAAAGAATTGAACCAATGGATCAGACACCTAGTATGGAAAGTGCCACAAGCCTAGTACAACCATCAAGGGATGTAGAAAGAAGTAAAAAGGTTAGACCCCCTCCATTCTATGTTTCTCTAATTATAGGGGGCAAACTAGTCTGTAATTGCATGATTGATTCAGGAGCTAGCAGTTCAGTGATGCCTAGGTGTGTTGTTGATGCTTTGGGAATGAAATATGAGCCCATTGTTAAGGATGTATTATAGTTGGATGGTAGTACTATCAAGACTATAGGGATCTTTAGTAATGTGGAGATGGCCTTAAATGCATGCCCTAGTTTTACTATAACCCAAGATATCTCTATTGCTAAGGTCAAGCCATATTTTGCCATCTGTCTGTCAAGAGACTTCACTGCCCAAATAGGTGGTTACATATCTTCTGACTGGTCATATATGTTTTTTAGAACAAGATATGGAGCCAAATTTTCAATTAGAGTAGAGCCTCAAGCCCTCCATCATACTGAGCCCTACAGCCCTAATCTCATCAACATGAATTTCCCTATCCTAGAGATGGATGAGAATGACATAGTGAATGAGCCCACCATTCCCCTAGCTGAGATACCTAATTGTTTCTTGGATGAATGGGCTGATGCATATCAATTTGATTCTACATCAGAAATCCTTGAGATAGGTCTTAGTGCATATTTTATATTGGAGAGGGATGCTCTAGTTCCCAATCTTGTGGAGACTAAAGAAGATACTAGTGGGATATGGAGTATGTACTTTGATGGCTCAAGAGCTGGTGTGATGTTGATTTATCTTGCACAAGTAAGGTATTACTTCTCATTCAGGCTCCCGTTTAGTTGCACTAATAATGTAGCCAAGTATGAATCCTTGATTCAAGGCCTCCTACTTGCTCAAAAAAGAGGAATCTAAGCCTTAATAGTGTATGGAGATAGTGAGTTGGTGGTTAATCAAGTCAAAAATTAGAATACCACAAAGAATGGTTTGCTCAAGTCTTATAAAAATAGGGTATAAGATTTTCTTGATGGTTTTAATGCATTTAATAGTTAAAGAATCCCTAGAAAAGAAAATAGACATGCTAATAGACTTGTAGCAATAGGTGCATCTTATGATGTGCTAGGGAATATTGGAGAGTAGAAGAAGCAACAAATAAGAGTGGTAGTAAGGCCTGCTATCCCTGATAACAACATCCATTGGAAAGTGTTTGAGTTTGATGAGAAAATTGTGAGCTTCTTGCAGAATGAGGAAGAATTTTCAGGCAGAAATCAGTCAAGGTTGCAGGATTAGTATGGTGATCAGATTATTGATCTCAGTTCTAACAAGCTGCCTAAAGGTCTCATTACTCTAGAGAGTGTTTTTAATCCTGATGATCAAACAAGAGGCACGACCATGAACCTAGCTGTTGATGAAGATGATCACACTCCAGTCATGATTGCTAATGGAAAATCCTTAAACATGGGGAAGGTATGTTCTAAAATTGAACAAGAAAACTTTATTCATCTATGTCAAGAATTTAATAATGTATTTGCTTGGACATATGATGACTTAAAGGGTTTTGACCCAAGGTTGTTTCAGCATACCATAGATTTAGTTGATAATGTAAAACTAGTAAGACAAAAATAGAGACCAGTGAATCCCAAGATTGAACCCCTAATGAGAAAAGAGCTATCCAAATTGATTGAGGCCAATATAATTTTTCCCATCAAACACTCATCATGGGTAGAAAACCTTGTCCTTGTTAGGAAGAAGAATGGAGAAATTAGATTTTGTGTGGACTTTAGGGACCTTAACCAAGCTTCCCTTAAAGATCACAATCCTCTTCCTTCTATGGAGTAGATTTTGTCCATGGTTAGTGGTTCAAAGAGATTTTTATTTCTTGATGGATTTTTTGGCTACAATCAAGTGCCGGTTAAAGAGTCTAATAGATACAAGACTACATTTACCACTAAATGGGGTACCTATGTTTATTGTAAGATGCCATTTGGTCTAATCAATGCAGGTGCTACATTTCAGAAGGCAATGGAGATGGCCTTCAACAGATTGATTGACAAGTTTGTCTTAGTTTACCTTGATGATATCACTATGTATTCAAAGGATGTAGATGATCATTTTGGTCATCTCAAGCAGGTATTCTTAAGATGCAGAGATTTTGGGGTTTCCCTTAACCCAAGCAAGTGTGTCTTTGCTACTAACTAAAGAAAATTATTAGGACATATTGTATCTAAGGATGGCTTGACCATTGATCCAGAGAGAACAAAAGCAATACTTGCCCTCCCTCTTCCTAAACACAAGAGAAGGCTACAAATTTTCTTAGGTAGGATAAATTTTGTGAGAAGATTTATCCCTAATCTTGCTACCATGGTGAAACCTCTTACAGCTATGTTCAAGAAAGGTATGGTATTTGCATGGACCAAGGAAGCGAAGGAAAGTTTTGAAGAGATCAAGATAGCCATAGCCTTAGCCCCTACTCTCATGAATCTAGATTTTGAGAAGGATTTCATTCTTTATACCTTAGGTGGTGAGTCAAGTATCTCTGTTATCTTGACTCAAAGAAATGATAAGGATGAAGAGCAGCCCATAGCTTTCTTTAGTGAAGGGCTTAAGGAATATGAAGATAAATATAGCCATGTAGAGAAGCAGGCTCTTGCAGTCATCAGAGCTTTAAAGAAGTTTAGACACCTCCTATCTCATAGTAAGATTGATTTGTTAGTACCCCATGCCAGTGTGAAGGATTTCCTTTTGAACAAATATGTTAGTGAGAAAAGAGTTGGTTGGATTACAAAGGTAATGGAATATGATGTTGACATTCAGATTACAAAACTGGTAAGAGGGAGGGGGTTGTGTAAATAGATTTTATCATCTCAAGAACTTTATGAGGAAGTTGCTATGATACTAACAGAGCAACAAGAGATAAAAAAATGGCAACCCAAAGAATTGGATGGATGATATGATGAATTTCTTGCTACGCAATGGATACCCTCAAGGATTAGACAAAGCTAAAAGGAGATAGTATAGGCTACAGTCGATTCCTTATGTCATAATTGATCGTATCCTTTTCAGGAGAGATTTTAATGGAACCTTATTAAGATGTCTTGATATAGACTAGGCTAAAAGAATGATCAAAGAACTTCATGATGGTCCTGATGGTGGCCACTTCTCAGCAAGAACAACTACAATGAAGATCATGAGGGCTGGTTATTACTGGCCATCCTTGTTTCATGATTGTCATAGGTATGTGAGGAAGTGTGAGAAATGTTTTTTCTTCTCTGGAAAATAAAGGCTTGTAGCTCTTCCCCTCCATCCCATCCAGGTGGATCAACCCTTTGCTTAGTGGGGATTGGATTTCATAGGCCCCATTAATCCTCCTTCTAGTTCAGGTCACAAATAGATTTTAGCTCCTACAAATTACTTTACCAGATGGACAGAGGCAGTTGCATTGAAGCATTCTACTAAATCTTTAGTTGTGGAGTTCCTCGATGGAATTGTGACCAGGTTTGGGGCCCCTTCAACCATTATCTTAGATAATGCAAAGTCTTTTGTTGGAGCTTAGATTTTTGCATGGGCAGTGGACCATAACATCTATTTGAGAACATCCTCGAATTATTATCCTTAGGGTAATGGTTTGGCTAAGTCCTCCAACAAGAACCTGATCAAAATAATGAAAAGAACAATTGAGGATAACCAGAGGTGTTGGCATAAAAAACTAAAGACTACTTTGTGGGCTGATAGGATAACACCTAAAAGATCAATAGGGAATTCACCATTTGTATTGGTATATGGTAGAGAGGCAAGGCTTCCAATTTCATTGGAGTTCCCATCCCTAGAGCTAGCTCATCAATTGGAACTAATTGAAGATGATGTCATGATAGTGAGAATGGCAGAACTAATGGAGCTAGAAGAGAAAAGAAATCAGGCCATACAGACCCTAGAAACACATCAATGACAGGCAAAAAAGAGTTTTGACAGGAAGGCTAGGGTCAAGACTTTCAGAGAAGGTGATTTAGTTTTGAAATGGGATGTAGATAGGGTGAAACTAGGGAGGCACTCAAAATTTGACACACTATGGAGTGGTCCCTATCTAATTAAAAGTTGTAAATAGGCCAATACTTTCTAGTTAAGCAAGCCTGATGGTGAGATTTTTCCCATCCCAATCAATGGGATCTATCTCAAGCCATGTTTTTGAGGGTTTGAGATTCCATGTACATAGTTAGCTTAGTTTCATTTCTAGTTAGTTCCCTACTTTTCCAAGAAGTGCACGAGCACAAGATTATCTCCATGAGACAACAAGTTTTGAAATTTTGAAGGTTGCAGATGAAGGATTTGGTCTCTGGTTCCAGTTGCAGAGACAAGGGTTTTAGGGTTTCTCTCTCAAAGGTAGGGTTAGGGTTTCATTATATACATAGGATCTACATCTTTTGACTCTGTAACCCATTGGATGCTTTAAGCCACTAGTCTTATGCATAGCTAGCTTGCATCCCCTGTGAGTCGCCAAAAATGTTGCCATTTTTTGTCTCCCACCAAAAATTTAAATTTTTATGCCCAACCTGTTCAAAGGCCACTTCCAGTTTAATATTATTTAACACCCTAGAAATATCAAAAAATCAACGATCAAAACTTTAGGTTATTTCTTTATTTCCTAAGTGACTACACTTTAACATTTCTACGAACCCAGAACTCTCCTACCGTTGGATCTTCTTAGGATCTAAGGCCCTTGCCATGTCACTATGAGAAAATGCTCGACCATTACCCATACTAAGATAGCGAGTGTTTTCCATGTGGATCAGCGGGCCTAGTTTGGTAGAGGTGGTTCATTTTGTTTCTTTGGCATCGATTTTGGATAGAGCCATCGGCGCTCGCTACCTCACTATTAGAAAACTCAAGCATCTCGTTGTTAGCAACATAGTGAGTATGGGACCCACCAATCTTCAAAATGCCTGATGTAGTTTCTTCACCCTTGGATTGACCTCAGATCAATGGCTTTCGCTATCTCACTATGGCAAGTTGCTTGAAGGATATGTAAAGAGAGATAGTGATTCATTGCCGCATATCTTTGTGGAGCTAGGTTTTTTCCATAAGCTACAAGGTGGACCTCAAACTAGTGATGCATCAGGAATGAGTGTATAGATTAATGACATGTTGTAAATTGGTTGATTTCTCATTGGCTAGGGTGATAATAGTGCAAAATGTGGGCCAATCCCTTCAGTGTGTCTTACTCACCGTCAGATCTTCAGGGATCAAGGGCTAGCGCTTGCTCACAATATGAAAGTGCATGATTGTTAAATAATGCGAGTTAGTGACCTAGTGACACATGGATGGTGGGTCCATTTCTATCTTGTGGGCCACAGGGTGAACAAGGTGGCTGGCTAAGCTGGCAATTCTATTGGTGCCTGCTTCCCCGTATTTTGAGCTTTGTTAGACCTTCTAACAATGTGGGAAAGAGGGTTGTTGACATGCATCCAGGTGGTGTCACAGAGTGTATTCATATAGGTCTAGAAAGGACAAGTTATGGGCACCATCAGATCTCCACAAATCAAGGGTTGGCACTTTCCTACATTATGGAAGTGCAAGGAAGTTTAAAAATGCAAAAAAGAGGGTGGAGGGCATGTGTCCTAGATGATGTCATTCACCCACCCTCCTCACAACTAGGTACTTGATGAGCCCTCACCATCTGATGTGATCTGATCCATGGCTGAGGCTTTCTCGCAAAATCAAGGTGCAAGCAAGATAAATAATATGAGAATACACTTTGCCGCCACGTGTCTCTATGGGACCAATTTCTCCGTGGATCACCAGTTAGATGCCAGGTGTTGTTCAGTGTGGTACAGTTGTTGAGTCAAATTCCAAGTGATCCATGGGCCCAGAGGTCTTAAGGGAAAAGCACAATAATTTGGTGAGTCTTCATGATCATCAGATCTATTTGGATCCACGGCAAGTGCTATCGTGCTATGGGCAACTGCATGATATATGCATAGCAAGATAGTGACTTATGGACATGTGTCCTCATGGGCCTAGGAAGGAAATGCTAGGTATTAATAGTAAGGGCTGGCATTTAGCGAGATTGTTGCAGTTAGAGTTTGCAAGGAATTGGCGCAATTAGTAAAGAAAGGTGGTGAAACATGTAAAACTCCCACGAGGTGGCAAAATAAAAGGAGGTTATTGGCCCACGTGGCCCATTTTGGATGCAGAGTTTGGTTGACCTACTGATCATGCTAATTTACAAACCAAAAATAGGAGATATCAAGTTTTTTGCACAAATCTGATCTTCATGATCGATCCCAATCACCAGAAGTGAATGTGAGACAAGGAAGAACACTCCACCACCCCCCAGTTGATCCATCTACTTGATCAGAGCATAGTTATGGCACTGTTTCTATCTTCTCAAGGCCCTGTTCCAACCAAGATCAAAAATCATTACATCTAGATCCACATCCAAATCAAGTTTTTCCATGATTGTTCCCTGCAAGACTTAATGGCAGGTAGTTGCAAAGTAACTACAATTGAAGTACATCTCAATTATTCTTGAACTATAAAGTCAATTTTTGTAAATTAAAAAAAGGTCCATCATTCTCTATTGTTCTTTGTTGTTTCTCTACAACTCCAGTGTAAAATCCCCTTTGCCTCTAAACTGTATGATTTTCTATCTTACCTCCTTCAACCATTGTTATGAAAGAGCAAGAACTCTTTGCCTTTGCCATTGTTTTGTGAAAGTTTGTAATCTACATGATTGTATCTCTTCTAGCCTATGAATGATATATAAGTGAATCTTCTCTTTCCTTATGTCATTCATTCTTTTCTTTTTTTGATCTGCAGCTAGATTAAAGCAAGTTTGAATGTGTATATCCTTAGTTTCATTCTGGTTTAGTAGTGCATATATGGGCAGAGTTTGGTCTGAACACTCTATTTTGGTGCATCACCTATTTAGATTAGATTAGGTAGATTTTCTTTCATTCTCTCCTTCTCCCTTTTCCTCTCCAAGAGTAGTTAGGTGCATCCTGATAGTAAGAGGAATTCAGCCTTCTCTGGAGACTCAACCTCATAGTTCAAGTCCCATAGCTTGGAGGTTGTTTCCATGTTTCACTAGGTTGTCCTCATGCATAGACTTTGTACAAGGGTGCAAACCTAAGTGACAACATTACTACTATCCAAGTTATCCTTACTGGCAAAAATACATCTGCTACTAGAGTACCCATCTAGATTAGAACTGAGGTTCCCTATTTCCATTTTATCATCATCTTCATTAGAATTATTAGACTCTGTAACTTCCTCAATATTTTTCTTCTTATTGTCCCTTTTTTTATCCTTCTTGGAGCCCTTACTTTCACTAAATCCCTTCTCAAATTTAACTTTAATTTTCTTAGCATTTTTATGAGGGTCACTACCAAGAAATTTACACTTCTTCTCTATAATAGGAGGGGATTTAACAAATTTATTTTTATAGTAATTTTCAATTAATAAAATTAGCCCCTCATGGAGCATGGGTCTAGGCTCCTTCTTCCTATGGGTCTAGAGGCTATGAAGTAGATAGAAGTTCAAATAAAATGGGAAGGACAGCCTATCCTTATACCAAAAGTGATTTAAAAACACAAAATAAAATTTTTGTACCCTCTTAGATCTTTCATCTAGAATGAAACACTCACAAATGTAGGATAAAACATCTTTCCATATTACCTTAATCTAGCCTATGTCATAGAAGTCGCTACTCTTCACAAGCCTTTTCTCCTCTTCGTCACTTTTCAAAAATTTCTTGAAGGCCACATCAAAATGTTGGTCTCCTTACTAAATTTTAGGCCTCCCATAAGAAGTCCCATAATCTTAGCTAGAAATTCCTCACACAATTTCACACTAACACCATGCATTGTAACCCTATCTCCAATCTAGTTCTTGAAAAAATACTTCGTAATGTGGGGCTTGTAACCATGAAGCTTCTCAATATACATTGTCACTTTCCCTTTTTGGAGAATATCCCACACAGCCAAATTTGCCCTCCACTCCTTCCAAGTCATCAATTTTTGCTTCCTCAGCTCTCCACCCATCTCGTAGTCTTCTCTACACCTGCAACTAATCTTAGAAACAATAACACAAATAAAGAACAAAGTATATTTAATCTCCAAAAAAAATTTAACCTTGAAAATGGGCCAAGTACTTTTCATGATGGCACAATGGTACCTCCTTGGGATACACACATAATTTTCCATAAAACCATAACTTTTCATAATAAATTTCTTAATCTTATGTAATCTTTCCTTCAATAGCATTTGTTATATCATAATTAACAATTGTTTCCAGCTCACACTCCTTGCTAAGGTAATCCTACCAAGTCATCTTAGCTTTCCTATAAACTACTTTATTCGATATCCAGTTAGTGGTTTTGTTACCTTCACAGAAAATATGAGTAATAATAACATTATCAAATTTTTAAATAAGATTTTTAATTTCCATAATGCTGCCCTCAATACTCCAAGTTATTGTACTCTTTTTATTTAGCATATTGACAATATTAAGAGAACCCCCTTCCAGCCATAAATTTCAATATCTAGATTCCATAGCCATTCTCACCGTGAACAAAGTTTTTGTAGCCTCAGCTTTGCGAATAGTAGAATGACCTATAATTATTGCATTAGCATCCACTACTCTACTGTAATGGTCTCTTGAAACTCCACCACACCTAGCTTTTCCAAGATTCCCTTTAGTTGAACCATCAAAATTAGCTTTAACAAAGCTCAATGGGGGAGATCTCCATTTTACATATTTTCTTTGGCCATCCTATTTAGTTTTAGTATTTTTACCATTCATAGGATTTCTTATTTAGATTTCATCAAAAAAAAATACTAAGTTTTGAAATTCTTTAATAGCTCTAATAATATATTGACCCAAAACCCAATCTAGAGTTTCCTTATTTCTAAAAATTCTATTGTTCCTCTCTTTCCAGATACCCCACCAAAGATGGAGAAGAGAGATCTTCCTAAGAAAATCAATTTCAGCATCCTTTATTGCATACTTCTAACTCTAAAAGTAGTGATCAATGTTATAATGTTGAACCCAAGAGATGTTTCAATATTGAAGAAGATAACCCTAGACATTCTAGCTAAATTTGCAATTCAAAAAAAGGTGATTCCTATCTTCAAAATCCATCTTGTAGAGACAACATCTGTTAACCAAATAAACCCCTTTTTTTTGCAAATTATCTAGGGTTAAAATTTTATTTGGAAGAATAGTCCAAAAAAAGATATTGATTTTAGGAATAAATCCTTTGATCCAAGCTTTAGACCACATTGGAGAATTAACCTTATCCTCGTAATAAAACATAGAAGAGACCTTGAAACAACCTCCAAGATCAATCCCCCACACCATAAGCTCCTCTTGATGTGGATAAAGGCTACAATCATTCAAGGTAATTTTGATATTGGAAAAATCTTGATTAATCTTAGCTATGTTAACCCACTTAGTGTTAGTCCAATATTTCTCCACAAATTCAAAATAGACATGTTTAAAAATTTCTATAGAATTTATATCCACAAAATATTCAACTAAAGGGTGATCCAAAAGCCACTCATCATCCCAAATTTTTACTTTACATCTATTACCAACTTTCCATTTACAACCTTTATTCAAGATATGTTTAGCACCTTGAACCACACTCCAAACAATAGAAGAGGGAGGTATAATAGGGTAGAATAAATAGTTAGAAATAGTTGGAGCATCATAAAGATACTTATGTTTCCAAATAGAGCTTCATTCCTTATCATCTTGAAACACTCTCCACCATTGTTTAGCTGATAAAGCTTTATTCATACTTCTTATCTAATCTAATACCCAAACCACCATCCATCTTAGGTTTATATATCTTTTCCCAAGAAATTAGAGTCATTATCTTCTTTTCCTTAGGTCTAGATCATGAAAAAATCCTTTGAATTTTATCAATAACATCTAAAAATTTAGCTAGAATCCTAAAGAGGCTCAAAGCATAATTTGGGAGACTTTGAAGGCAAGCTTTGAGGAGAGTAACTTTAACTACTTGACTCAACATATTACCTTTCCAACCAACTATTTTCTTATTGAATTTCGTATTAACTAGATCCTCCCAAAAGGTATCGAAAGGGCTAAGCCCTAGAGGGAGACCAAGATAGCAACCCAAAAAAGATCCTATAAAACATCCAAGAATATTAGCAATCTTTCTTTGTCTAAGCTTAGGAGTATTAATAAAAAAGAGAGATCTCTTGTTCCAATTTATCAGCTATCCAAAAATAGAAGAATAAAGATTGAGAGCCTTTTTAAGGCTTCTAGCCTCCGTAACATCTTCTTTACCTAAAAAAATTGTATCATCCACAAATTA
The DNA here is from genome assembly GCA_028749045.1 of Cupressus sempervirens. Taxonomy (NCBI): domain Eukaryota; kingdom Viridiplantae; phylum Streptophyta; class Pinopsida; order Cupressales; family Cupressaceae; genus Cupressus; species Cupressus sempervirens. The sequence goes on from CM053789.1 coordinate 659,398,319, forward strand.
TTCATGATATCATTAAGAGGATGAGAAAAATGTCCCAAACCTTGAATTTCCTCTCTTAAAACTAGCTTCTAATCAAATTTTCATCTATCATTCTGATAAAAGTTCATAGTTAGTATGATCTAAAACTTGGATTAAAACATTAAGACACAATAAAATCAAGAAATAGCATCAAATTTATGTATATTTTGAATAAAGAAATATCATATCAGTAACCTTAGATAAATTGTGTTATAGACAAAAGTGTATAATCAAACAAACATATATGTGAATGACATTATTATATTTCTAGAAACATAAGTGGGACCAAATAGGGTTCTTGATTTGTTTAGGGTCATCATGTTGTTTGATGTATTTTCCTTTGGACCCAATAAGGTCAAGTTGACCAAGAGTCAATTTCATGAGTCAAGGCTGGTCAAAGGCCCCAAGGCCACTCTTCAATAACTTCCATCACCATTTTGAACTACTCTATAATAATCATCATTTAGCTTTTCAATTTAATAGGTCCAAATGATTATTATTCTTAATATTTCAAACTAATCCTCTACAATAATCATCATTTAGAAATTATGAGATGATAAAATGAGAGGAAATAGTTGAGATCTTAGATTGACACAATTTTTAGATGATCATATGAAATGAAATGGGTGTATGAGTAGAAAGAAACTAGAAAGATATTGTGTAAAAATGAAGGTATGAAATGGATGATTTTGGAGTACTTAGTATAGACTCTCAACATTGATTATGAACATATCATCATTCAATATCAAATGGGTGCGTGGGATTATACACAAATTAACCAATAAAGGAGGGAATTGAACATACCTAGGAGATCCCAAGGCTCACACTTGTTGAGGTCCACTTTAGAAATGGCCCTTTCTGTAAAATTATTGTCTAAAACCTTTCTCATGAGATAATGTGTTATAAGGTCTTCATCAATGAGATAGAACCTCAATCCAAGAGGCAGTTGTGCATCACCATTATCATAATTGTAACCAAAGTTAAGAGTCTCCATTATTGAATTCTCTTCCCAATTTTCCACTTATCCATTTGCAAAATATAATATGTAGATTGTGGGTATACATTATGTTGACTTCTTATATGGGTGTTAGGAGATCAGGTTCATATCACAGATGAATATAGATGAATCCTATTGCTAGTTTGAAATGGATTCCCTCAGCCTAGTGTATACATGTGTAAGAAAAGAATCATCATAAACAACTTGTTTGGTGTTAGAAGAGTACATGTATATATCATTATCATAAAGGAAGGGTAGGGGAGTTTTGTGGGGGGGGAGAGGGGGCTATTAAATCTCCTCCTATGATGTATATCAAAATTGAGAGAGAGAGAGAGAGAGAGAGAGAGAGAGAGAGAGAGAGAATGTGTGTGTGCATGAATATGTGTGTTGTTAGAAATGTTAGAAAGTAAGTGAATACAAAATTAGGTCACATGGGAACATAAAGGAGTTTTTGAGGTTGTAGCTAAGATTAACAAAGAATTATTTGGATTTCCTAATGCATGATCATTTATAGGGATGAATATTCTTAGGCCTTGTTATTATTTATGATTATAGTCAAGGAATTACATTATTCAATGCCTGGTCATTCATGATTATTTACCCACCTTGGAAAAATCCCATCTATTTCTCATCAAATCCCACCTAGATTTATAAATCAAAACAACACAAACTAGAATTAAAAAAAGCACTATCAAGGTCATTAGATATACTAAATGAATATGGGAATGGTTGTGTTGTATAGTTGGATAAGGGGGTTGTGTTTGTGTTGCAACTTAGTGTTGATAGGAAGTCATCTTCAATAGATTAGTCCCACAAATTGTGTTACTCAAATGAGATAAGGGTTACGGTGTTCTTAGGATGTAATTGATGGTTTTTTTGCATAGATTTTTAGTAGTTTCAAGCAATCTCATTTTGAAATAAAATTATGTTTCAAGCTAGGAAATTTTATTTTCAAATCACATAATTTGGAATTCAAATAATTTTATTTTCAAATAACATAAGTTGGGTTTCAAGAAATTTCATTTTCAAATCACATAAAATTAAAGTAGAAAATGTCCTTACCTATTTAATATTAATGATATGTGGTCTTGTAGCATTGAGTTACTCACATGGAAATTTTGTGTTCAAACCTCATGCTTGTTGAATCATGCATTTCGCACACATTCAACTATAAAAATGATTTTGTCTATATATATGTGATAAAAAAAAAAAGCTAAATTAGATTTTGATTTAACTACAATGTTAAACAATTTTTTTAAATTTCATATAAAATTAAAAGTGTTTCTAAGTTTCATATAAACGTACATTCTACCTAATGTTTGTCTACATTTTTACCTAATGTTTTCTTGCATTTTTTCACTAATGTTTTTTAACATTTTTACCTAATGTTTTTCTACATTATTTAACTAATTTTTTTAAATTGTTTTTTAGATTTGTTAGTAAATTATTTAAAACATAAGCAAGAATGTAGTCAAACATCAGGTAAAAATATAGAAAAACATTAGTTAAAAATGTAGAAAAACATTAGGTTATGTTTGTGCATGACCAAATTAACTATGATGGCCTTGAAATAGCTAGTTAGGATTTCAATAATATTGGGGGGCAATTGAAAAAAAACACCAATTTCACAAAATGTGCCACTCCATCAAAAATTGACATCAAAAATTAAGGCCAAATGTAGTAGTGTTAAGGAATGCTTTGTTTAAGTCTCAAAAATTAGTGCAGACTCAAATGGATTTATCATTCTTAGAAATAGGTAGAATATTGGATATCCATTCAACATAATTAATAGCTCTTATGAAACCAACTTGAAGGAGCTTCTCTAGTTTAGGCTTAACAAGTAGATCCATGTGTGGTTGCATTTTTTCTCAAGTTTTGTATCACAAGTCTAACACCAAGAACTTTGGATAAGTGATCATGCATGATCAAAGTACTATCCAGCCCTATAATATATGAGTAATTCCAAGAAAAAAAATCTTCTTTTCTATGAAGAAGTCACTAAATTGTTTCTTTTCTTCTAAAAAAGAATAAGCTAAGTGTATGATATGAGGTATCTCATCTATCCCAATATTGATTACCTACATGGGTTCTATCAGAATGGATGATCTCTATTGAAAATAAATAGGAAGACTGCCAAGTATCTCATGTGTAGGTGCCTCAAAAAGGTTTTAACCTTTGGATACATTATTCATTTTTACTATTTTTTACTCTAACACTACCAAAAAGTGGTATTTTTATTATTATTTTGTGACTAAGATACTTGATATCTAACTTAGTAATGCTAGTAGTTTGTACAATGGTGGCAAAGACTATGGGTTCAATGATATTCAAGCAACAAGCTATCTCATATTCATTTTGAAAGGTCAGTAGTTCAAGTAACTAATTTTTTTAGACTAGTCTATGAGGTTAAAATCTATGATAAATTAAGTTGAAGGTTCCAAGGTATTAACATGGTGAAAATAATCTCTATTGAGAAGTAATTTGGAGCCTATAAGGTCCCCTTCAAATTCATCTAAATCAATAGGATTCTTAACATGGTCAACTTGGTCTAAAAGAAAGACGTGTGTATATTATTCATTGGACCTTACAAGTAATTGGGAATCTACCTTAGGTTGGTCAACATAGTTGTGAATAACATCAACTCCCAATTTTGTAGACTCAACTAAAAGATAATCCCACTCATAATCTCCTAAATTACTTCTCTCATCTCTATGTATCTATCTAACAATAGTAGCATGTATCCATTATACTTTAGGATCTTTAACATCTAAATCAAACTTATGATGAGATGTAGAAGCTTTGACATGGTGATCAATATGTGGTTCACCCCAAAGGAGATAATTTTAAGGGATAAAATTTTCATCCTCTTGAGAGACAATGTTGATGGCTTCAATTTTTTCTTCAAATGCTTTCATTTCACTAGATTCTTCATCACAAATAGGTCTATTATCAACTAAAGATTCCCAAACAGGTTGTAACTCTATAATTATGCCCTATAGTGACACTTTATGGTTTAGTTAGAGCATTCTTTTGATCACTCAAAGGACCATGACTAGAATAACCCATCTTAGTGAGAAACTCATAATATTTACCATATTTTTCAAGAGTAATTTCAGCACTAAGTATATACTCTTTAATATCTACCCTTTGCTAGATCTATTCTCTAACAACCATTTTTTCATTCTCATCTTCCAAGGTTATTGACAACTAAAAAATGTATAATATATAGTCATAGTTGATAATGATGATTTCATATCTTCAAAAGGTATTTTGTAAGACCACAGATAATTAAGGAGTGATGTGATTGAATCTAGTCAATATTCTCCCATTCCAGTGTTTAGTAGCTTCATTTTTGTTGGAAATGAAGAGATTAATTGAGAGGGGAGGGGTGAATCAGTTACCACAAAAATAACTCCTTGTCCCTAGATGTCAAATCAAACTTTTCATTGATAATGCAATATTGTCCAACTTAGTTATAACTAAGATATCTCTATCACTCAATTAACAAAGTAATCTTATGAATATTAATCTATTTTAACCTTTATTAACTTAGTTGTAGAAACTTAAAACATAAACCAAATAACATGAACATAGATGACACCAAGATTTAATGTGGAAACCCAATTTGGGAAAACCGCCATGCAACTAGTTACAATATTTTTCACTCTCATGAAGTGATCCCTGTTAGGAGCCAACCCTATTAAAGGTTACAATACATATAGTTAATTATGACCTTGTTAGAGGATTTAAATCACCCTATTAGGAGTGGCCTGGTTAGAGGTCTTCAAACACTTCAATCTTGAAATGTCACCTTGCTAGAGGATTTACAATATGACTATTAAGTCAACTTTGTTAAGAGATTTATTCATTACTAAAATGGTTATAAGGTAACTTAATTTGACCTAATTTAGGAAGCAACTATCTTTGTAGATTTAGATTTCTATTTTGGCTTGACCTTTGGATCCTTACTAATCAAATGTTCTTTGCAACTTGTCTTCCACACTTTCATGCTCTTCTTTTTCCTTCAGTCACATATCCATCTTAATCCACATTCTATTTGCACTACTTATCCTCACAACTTGACCTTTCTTATATATCATAAGATTTTTCAAGTTAGCTTTAATACCCTTTCAAATAATCCTTAAACATCCAAATAGTTTGCCTCAATCATTTAATTATTAGACAATTATATTCTACTAACACTTGGTCAATGAATTCTCAATTAATACTGAGTCCTTTGATGCCCAACCACTTGGTTAACACTGCAAGCAAGATATCCTTCATTAACAAACTACTCAGTTAACACAAAAATGTCTTCATTACCAAAATTTTTGGTCAACACTAAAATATGCATGGTTAAAAATGTAAATCTTCATTTCTTAGTTAATAGTGACATTTGTGTAACATCAATGACAGAATACAACTAAATAATTGTTCCCAAAAAAAATCCCTCTTTGGCATTGATTGCAACACAACATGTCAACATACAAGGATAAGAGTATGAGCAATAATATCCTTAGTTTCATTCTGATTCTCATCCATACCAACTCCCTCTGAGATTCTACCTAGATTTTCTTAGTTACTTTCAAATGAATATTCCCTCTTACATCTATTATCTCTCTATTGTAAATTATTGTCATTTTCTCCCTCTTTTTTGTACATTCTATCAACTACATATCTTCCCTCTAAGATACAAAAATCTCCCTCTTTCACTTTGACATCAACTCTCCCTTGTTGACACCAAACTCTCCCTCTTTGACATCAAATGCCAAAGGATACAAACTTTGAAGTTACTATGTACCTTTTGCACTGATTCATATGCAATATTCTCTGCATTTCACACCTAAAGTGTGACAATTTGTATCAACTTGATAGATCTTCAATAGAACTTTGATGATTCCTCACTATCTTGTACTTCAGTGAGCATTAGATAGGGGAATAACCCCTAGTTTACCTCTTAGATACATAAATGCATCCTTAGGTAAAGTTTTGGTAAATATATTATCTAGCTACTCCTTGGTGTTCATGTATTCCAATCTCACCTCTTTTTCTTGAACCAATTCCCTTAAGAAATGATACTTGATTGCAATGTTTTTTTATCTTTGTGTGCATCATAAGGTCCATGGATAGATTGATTACATTTGTGTTATCACAATATATAACCACTATTTCCTTGATTTCCTCCTTCATTTCTGACAATAATTTCTTGATCCATATTATGTTAGAATAATTAACTACTATAGGAACGTACTCTACCTTTTTTGTTGGTTGAGAAATACATTTTTTCTTCTTTCTTGTCCAATATACTAACCTATTTCCAAGAAATAAATCTCCTCCACTATATCTTTTCTATCATAAATGCTTCCTTTCCAATTTTCATTAGTAAAGGCTCTTAACTAAATATTTATTCCTTTCTTATACCATAAACAATATTCTCCAATTCCTTTTAGGTACCTCAAAATTCTTTTTACTTCCATCATGTGATTTTGTTTAGGATTAACAAAAAACCTTGCAACTATTCCAACTACCAATGCAATATCAGGTTTGGTGTGTACCACATACTAAATTGTCCCAGTTATTGATCTATAAGTAGTCTAATTTGCCTCTTTTCAATCATCGTTCTTTGAAAGTTAATGTCCAATAGAGATAGGTGTTACTATTCCAACTAGTTTGGAATCTTTGATTCCAAATGCTTTCAATGTTTCCCTAATTTATTTTTGACAGAGTGATGTATATGTCATCATTCATTTGATGAATTTGAAGACCAATAAATAATTTTACCTCTCCAAACATAGACATTTCAAATTCTTTCCTCATTTCTCTTAAAAATTATTTTCATAACATCTCATGTCCTCCAAATATGATATCATCCATAAATATTTATGCAAACAATGTTTTGTCTTGTGGTCCTTCCTTAATATGCAGGTTACTATTATCATTTTTTCTTTTCAAAACCAATTGTTACTAGATATCCATGTAGTCTTTCATACCATGCTCTAGGAGCTTTATTTAGTCCATTTAGAGATTTGTGAATTTTACATTCCATGACTCTTTTGCTTGGATCAATGAAATCTTTAGGGTTTTCAATGTAGACTTCTTCTTCCAAGATTCCATTTAAGAAAGTTGATTTTACATCAATCTGATATACTTTGAATCCCTTTTGTGTAGCATAAGCTATAAGTATCCTAACTCCTTTAAGTCATACAATAGGAGAAAATATATCTACATAGTCAATACCTTCTTCTTATGCATAACCTTTATATACTAGCCTTGCCTTATTCCTTCTTACTTCTCCTTTTTCATTTAACTTATTCTTGAATATCTATTTTGTGCCAATCACATTCTTGTCCTTAGTTCTAGGTACAAGACACCAAGTTTTATTTTTTCTATTTACTCAATTTCTTCATTCATTTCCTCTATCCAACCTTCATTTTATAATGCATCTTTTATCAATCTAGGTTCAAATTCACTAAGCAAACATGTACCTTTTAATTTAATCCAATTACTTTTTTAGGTGCATGATGTCTTCTAACATATTTTGAAATCTTTGGATCTTTCTTTCTTGACTCTAAACTTGGTTCACTTGGTTCTTCATGATCTTCTTCCTTTTTCTCAGGCTCCTCTAGGTAATCTGGTTGTAAATTAGGTTCCTCTTACTACAACTTGAGTCACACTACCTATGACTCAAGTTGCATTGCTTATGTCTACAACTTAGATTGTATTTCTTATGACTCAACTTGAACTACTAGTGATTTTCTAGGTTCACTTTTTTTTTTATTGGCTTCAACTATTTTTTGTAAAGTCTTAGGTTCCTCCTCATAGTAGAAAAACTTTATGTAGTCTTCAAGTTCCTTGTTACTCTATTCTTCACTTCTTTCTGCAAACTCATTAATCTTTACATGTGCACTTTCTATGAATTTATGAGTAGCAAGATTCAAGCATTTATATGTCTTACTTTTTACATGAAGTTTTCCTATCCTTAAATCTTTCAAGATGTAGATTTTTATTCTAAATAGTCTATGATAACTATTGACACAAAAGATTGCACCCTTGCCTAAATTTTTTACCTAAAGGAGACCTTGTGTAACATGGAAACAATCTTGAAAGTGTGGGACTTTGTAATTAGAGATTGATTCTCTAGAGAAGGTCAACCTCCTTACTATCAAGGTGCACCTAACTATTTCTTGAGAGGAAAAGGGAGAAGGAATGCATGAAAGCAAACTACCTATTCTAATCTAAGAGGGGTGATACACCAAATAGAATTTTTCAATCTTATCCCTACCCAAGGAAGCATAGTTCATCAATATAACCCTCAAATACACATATTCTATCTTAGCTTTGACTCAACAATCATGTATAGACCAAAAATCAATGAAATGGTATAAGGAAGGGAATTCACTCTATATCATTCAAAGACAAATAGACACAACATATAACCAAAGAATGAAGGCAATACATCAATATAAGGACAAATATGTTGTATGATATATTAATGGAAGGAGATACAATTGAGAATTATATTTATTCACAAGAAAAAGGGGAATTATAGTTATAGAGCATAGAATACTACTGTTGTAGAATTAAAGAAAATATTGACCCTTAGAAGGGTAACAAAAATTTCTTTTATAGCTCAAGAATAATTGAGAAACCCTCTACTACAAACAAGGACTCAACTACTTCCTACAGCTACAGAGGATAATTATTGCTGATCCAAGAAAGATATGATCAAACTCACACTCCAATGTGAAAAATCTAATCCTTCCATGTAGATCAAAGCATGAAGAGACAAAAAATGATGGCCATTACTACTTTGGCAGGGTAGATGGATAACTAGATGGTAGAAAGGATAAAATTTTCATCTACTAGGCATGGACAACACTCAAAATAGTGTTTACAAGAAATCAAGGACCTGTTCACCATTAAAGAACTACATTAGATTGTGCCTCTATGCCAAATCAAACATATTATCAATCAATTAAATTCAATCACCTAACCCTACCACGTGGCCCAATGCCTTTCAAATATTTTTCTACCTTGCTAGCTTTCTCTCTTTCTTTGACTTGTTGACTACCTTGTTTTTTTACTTTGTAATTGATTTACTCTATTAGTTGTTTGATCCTATGAAATCATCAAGCCATGTCTTTCTATTTGATCATTACTTTGTAGCTTGTCTTCATCTTGGCTCTTTGATTGTTACAAACCTATGAACAAGTAAAACTAACTGCTCTCACACCATCACCTTAGTTAGGGACCTTAGCATCTTTATCCTTGTGATGTTGCAAAATCATGTGAACCTAACTGGTTGGCATTAATCACAACCTCATGGTCTATTTCATGAACTCATCAACTAACCCTGCAAACATGAGAACAAAGCATTTTCATCATCTCTACCTTGACCAAAGTTATTCTTTAACCCTCTACAAAGATGTGACAACATAGGCCTTAACTACAGATGGACTCCTCACATGTTTGCAACTTCAATTGTAACTATAGGACAACCTTACAACCTAAAAATCTTAACAACTCACTGACCATGTGATGTTGTACAAACCATTAAACTTTCCTATTAGATGCCATCGCAACCTCACAACCTTTTATATCCTCAAGCCTCTAGCTTCCCATGATCATGCGAATCATAGTCTTTTCCCTTCATAGTTTACTTCCTAGTTGGCATCAAATGCTTGTGACACTACGACTAATGTCATCTTCATTACATGTGTTGCCTTTCACACGATCAAGACTTAAACATGAACCACAACCTAGATATCTCTGACTCTATGAAGACTTCCATCTAACTATAATCACACTATCATGACTTGATTTACTAACTTTGATGCTAACTTAGCAATAATGTGATAAAGGTGTTTTACTACTTTGTAGCTCTAACTCCAGTTAACCCCTAACTCCTTGCAATTGTGTGACCCATAATCATTCATAGAATCACCACTTGAATTTTTAACCCATATGTCAACCATGTGAATGAAAAATAAAGAGAATCACTACATCATAGCTATAACCATGGGTTAGGCTTAGCCACCCACAACCATGTGATGTCTACCATTATGAACTGCTAGAGTTATAGATTGCAACATTGCACCCTAAAAATGGAAGTTAGCCTTCTGACTTGTGAAGTTGCACTAATGGTTTGAGTTGACTATTTCATGCCTTCATGACTTGATTGATAGTTACTCCTTAACTACCTATGATGATCACATCATGGTAGCTCAAAATTTCTTATTCAATATAAACTTTCTAAGGCCTAGGAATAAAAGAAAATTCAAAGACATTTTGTCATATTCCCATTGGCTTGCATGGCAGAACGAATAGTTCAACAAATGTGAACATGACTACCACCTTGAAAACTGAATTTTAGAAGGAGAAGAAAAAATGGTGAACATTTTTGGTGATGCAGAGGGGATGCTTACCTGTTAAGCATGAGATCAATGGAATTAAGAAATCCATTGGGTTGGAGTCACCAAAAAATGAACCTTACATTCAGTCTGAAAAACCAAACTTTGCTTCTTCTCTACAACTTCAAAACTTCACTATCTCCTACAGAGAAGCTTGTGCATGTGCACTTATTGAAAATGAGAGACTACTCTACTATATATAGAAAAAATTAACCTACCTTTAGAAGAAAAGTTTAAGGTGAATTCCATTGACTGGAATTGGAAGAATATCACCATTAGGTCTGAAGAGTTAGAAAGCACTGGCCTTCTTGCAACTAGTGATAACATAAGGGCCACTCCACATAGCATCAAATTTGCAGTGCCTACTAGGCTTAGCTCTATTTGGATTCCACTTGAGAACAAGGTCTCCGTCTCTAAAAATTTTAATTGTATCCTTCTTATTAAAAATTCTTTTGACCTATTATTGATGAGCCCCAAGTGTAAGCATAGCTTGCTATCTCTTTTCTTGTAATTCAATTAGTTTTGCTAACCTAATTGTCATGGGATATTTCTCCTCTAGCTCTAATTGATGAGCCATCTCAAGAGAGGGGGACTTGAGTGAAATAAGAAGTGTGGCCTCCTTTCCATATACCAGCATGAAAGGTGAGTTCCCAATTTCTCTCTTGGGTGCAATTTTGTTAGCCTAAAGGGAAGTTCTTAGCTTGGTATGCCAATACCTCTAGTTATCTTGAATTGTCCTCTTCATGATTTTGATCAGGTTCTTGTTGTTAAAAAAGTTTTCACCCTTGTCCAAAGTTTTTACCTAAGGACAACCTTGTGAAACATGGAAACAATGTCCAAGCTATGGGACTTGAACTATGAGGTTGAGTCTCTAGAGAAGGCCACCTTCCTTTGCTATCAAGATGCACCTAACTACACTTGGAGAGGAAAAGGGAGAAGGAATACATAGAAAAAAACTATCTAATCTATTCTAAGGAGGCGATGCACCAAAATAGAGTGTTTGATCTTATCTCTACCCATAAATACATAGTTAACCACTTATAACCCCAAGTAATATAGATTCAAACTTTTCTTAATCCAAAAATCACATGTAGACCAAACAATAAGATAATTCTATAGAAAGAAATTCACTTAATATCATTCAAATGCCAAAGTAGATATAACCATGCAAATTGCAGAATATAGACAAGAACATTAACTAGAGGAAAAGGAGTCTTGCACAATGGCTGAAAAAGATACAGTAGAGAATTACAATGGCTCAGAGGCATGAGAAATTATAGTAGTATGCATGGGAAGCAATACTAGAGAATTAGAGAAAGATCAACCCTTTGAAAGGGTACAAAATTTTCTTTTATATTTGAAGCATAATTGAGAAACTTCTACTAGAAGCCAAAGTACAACTACCACCATTAAGATTACAGAGAATAACCATAAAGATCAAGAAAATCTAATCTTGGAATAAACCTAGATGCAAGAAAATCCAATATTTTGCCAAAATAATGACCCTGAGAAGATAGAAATGGTGATCATTAATGCACATCTGGGTAGATGGATAACCAAGTGATGAGTGCATGCTCCTTTTTCACTTACTAGGCATGGGAAATGTTGAAAGAAATCAACAGATAATTGAAAGATCTGATCTACCATTAAAGAGTTGATTTCTTCCTTGCTATCAGCATGCCAAGTTAGTTGTATTAGTAGGTCAATAATATTCAATGTTCATCCTATACTTTTCATACAATTTATTGGTTGAAGACCCTTTTCCTTTCTAGTTTGGATAATTGAAACACCCTTATCATGGTCAACCTAGGGACCTATGATCTTATGATTATTAACTCATCTTAACATCGAGCCTTCCTTGAAGTTGCTTTACAATCTTACGACTACCTCAATGCTATGACAAACCCTTTTTCTTTGGAAGACTCTTCAACCACACCTACAATCTTACAACAACCACATATCATAAGATCACAAAACCTCCTTATCATCTTTTGTGACCATACACTTCTATGATGCTACAATAGCTGAATATCATAACATGGCAGCTCTAAGAATTAGCTTTATGATCTTATGCTATATTGTAAGATCATAGCATAGAAAATTAGTTGTATCATTATAGTTCTGGCTTTTCACCTTTGTGATCTCAAAATAGGAACTAAAGAAATTGGGCCCATTAAGGACATGTGTTGGGACCTCACCATATTGCTATAACTAATAATCGATCATTTTCTCATAGCAACATAATGAGAGATGTTGATCTTCTTCAATCTTATGGCCTAAAAACATGTAACCAATTTAGCAACCATGCCAAAATCCAAACCAATTAGAACTCATCTATGTGCCAACCTATCTGACATTGATCCACCTTATGTGAAAAGTTGTTACTTTTTTGGCCCACTAAGGGAATGATGTCACCTAGTCCATGTGTCACAATGTCACTTTTTTGCCTTCCATAAAACCCTTGTAACTTCATAAGGTAGTAAGGTGATGGTTGTAGATCTAGGAAGATCTGACGGTAGATGAAAATTTACTGATGACTCTATTGACCAAAAAAGAACAAAGGCCCTACCTAAATGCATGTCATAGTATCACTTTGATGAATGAAATAAAGTCTTTATTTTTTTGCAAAGCAACAAAGTAACATTGATCAATTTGGGAAGATTGACAGCTAGGAAAGTGTGAGCCCATAGAGATATTAAAATATGAACTTAACCTTGGGACTTATTATATAGCATGTATAACCAAAGTATCCTCACATGCGCTAATATTTTAATTTTTAAATATATGAACATTATGGTATGCTTAGGCCTTCAAATTCAATTTTTTTGTGAGAAGGCATTTTTGGTTAACAATTCTTGTTGGAGGATTTGGCCAAGACATTCCCTTAGGGATAGTAGTTTGAGGAAGTACTTAAATATATCCCATGTTCTAGAGCCCAAGAATATATATGAGTTCCAACAAAAGATTTGGCATTATCTGATATAATAGTTGATGGAACACTAAATCTATTCATAATTCTATCAAGGAATTCAGCCATTGAAGCTTATGTTGCATCTTTCAATGCCATTGCCTCTGTCCACCTTGTAAAGTAGTTTGTGGCTATCAAAATCCATTTATGACTAGCACAGGAGGGTGGGTTTATTAAATCAATAAAATCCAAACCCCATTGAGCAAAGGGTTGGTAAACTTGGATAGGATGGAGAGGAAGGGTGGCCAATCTTTTATTTCCTAAGAAGTAAGCTTATTTCTCACATTTCCTCACCCACTTTTGATAGTCATTGAATAAGGTTGGCCAATAATAGCCAGTCCTCATTATTTTCATTGCAATATTTCTAGCTAAGAAATGACCACTAGCAGGGCCATATGGAACTCTTTCAACAACCTGTTGATCTAGTCAGTCTATATACATCTTAATAGGAATCCATCAAAATCCTTCCTAAATAATATTACATCCCCCAAAACATAGGGAATAGCCCATAATCTGAATTTTCTTCTCTTTCCTGCATCTAGGCCTTTAGGATATCTTTCTTCTATCAATGAGGTAGCCATGGCATGTAACCAATTACTCTAATCTTCATTCTCTGTTGGTTGCTCATCTTCATTTAAGAGGAAAGCCTCTTCAAGTGTCTCAAAAGATGAGATCATTTTCTCACATAGTCCCTTGCCTCATACAAGCTTAGTGATTTTGATATCAATTTCATATTCCATAGCTCTAGTAATCCATCTAGCTCTCTTTTCATTGATGTTCTTGTTTTCTAAGAACTCCTTCATACTTGCATGTGGGAACAAAATTTGGATCTTGTTACGAGACAAAAAAATGTCTAAACATTTTTAGAGTCCTTACAACAACAAGGACATGTTTCTCTACATAGTTGTATCTACCCTCATAATCCATAAGCCCTTTGCTAAAGAAAGCAATAGGCTACTCCAAATTTTCATCATTCAAATGGGAGTACAACTGAAATACTTGACTCTCCTCCAAGAGAGTAGAGGATGAAATCTCTATCAAAACTGAGATTGACAAGAGTGGGAGTTGATGCAATTGATCTTTTGATCTCCTCAAAACTAGCCTTCCCTCCCTTAGTTTTAGTGAACATTAGATTCTTCTTTAACATAGTTGTGAGAGTTTTCACCATGGAGATGGGATTAGGGATGAACCTTCATATGAAGTTGATCTTGACAAGGAAGCTCTATAATCCCTTTTTATGGTTGGGAAGTAGGAGAGAAAGAATTGCTTCTACCCTCTTTGAATCTATTGTTAGCCCATTTCTTGACACAATATGTCCTAGGAGTTTTCCTTGGTCAATGGAAAACACACACTTCTTGGGATTCAGAGACACACCATATTCTCTACATCTGATGAGTACCTATCTCAAATTATCAAAGTAATTTGTTAAATGTTTTGAGAAGATGGTTATATCATCAAGATACACTAGCACAAAATTTTCTAGCACAGCCTTGAAAGCCATCTCCATTGCCTTCAAAAATGTGGCACTTGCATTGGTTAGTCCGAATTGCATCTTACAATAAGCATAGGTGCCCCATTTGGTAGTGAATTATGTCTTATATATATATATATATATCTTGGGCTAACACTAAATTATAGCCTAAAAAACCATCTAAGAAGAAAATATTTATGAACCACTAACTTTGGATAGAATTCGTTCCATAGAAGGAAGGGGATGGTGATCTTTAAGAGAAACCTTATTAAGGTCCCTAAAATCTAAACATAGTCTAATTTCTCCACTCTTCTTCCAAATAGGAACAAGATTAGCCACCCTTGAGGAGTTCTTGATAAGGAAAATAATGTTAGCATCTATGAGCTTTGACAGCTCAATCATTAATGGTTTAATATTAAAGTTAATTGGCCTATGTTTCTATCTAATGGGCTTGGCATCATGGTTTAAATCTATGGTATGATGAAATAAACTTGGGTCAAAACCCTTTAAGTCTTCATATGTCCAAGTAATAACATCATTGAATTATTGACATAATTTAATGAAGACTTCTTGTTCCATATTAGTACATACCTTTCCCAAGTTGAGAGTCCTTCCATTAGCAATAGTGACTGGTGTATAATCCTCCCTCCTTGTGGTCAAGTTTGAGCCTTTTCCCTTTGCTTGATCATTAGAGTTGAATATGCCTTGCAAGGTGACTAGACCTTTAGGAAATTTGTTGGATTTTAGGTTCATGATCTAGTCCCCATACTTCCTTTTCATCTTGGACCAGTTTGTAGCAAAGAATTCTACTTCATTTTGCAAGAAATTGACCATTTGTACATTAGAATTAAACACTTGAAAAATTGTGCAATTGTCTAGTACAGTAGGTCTTACAACAATTTTGATTTGTTGCTTCTTTTCATCAACAACATGCTTTGGTATATCATAATGAGTACCAATGGTTGCAAGCATGTTAGCATGTTTATTTTTATTTCTTAGTACATGCAAAATATTGAAAGCCTAAAAGCCTTCAAGTAGATCCCACACTCTATGCTTGTATGATTTGAGAAGGTTGTTCTTTGTGACATTCCGATTTAAGATTTGATTGACAACCAACTCACTATCCCCAAATACCTTAAAGAGCTTGGTGTCTCTTCTTTGTGCAAGTTGGAGACCTTGGATTAGAGCTTCATACTCTACCACATTATTAGGGTGGCTAAATTGGAGTCTATAGGAAAAGAAGTATTTCTCCAAATTAGGTGAAACCATGATTACACCAACACCTGAGCCATTTTTGTTCCTTGAGCCATCAAAGAAAATATTCCATAATCCACTTGTATTTTCTTTTGTTTTCATAAGAGTGGAAATAGGAACATTCTCCTCAAATATGGAATAGGTTCCAATACCTATTTCCCTATCTTCTTGTATTGGGCAAAATTGATAAGTAGTGGCCTACTCATCCAAAAGATAATTAGGCACTTTTGCCAAAGAAGTGACATGATCATGGGCTCATCTTCTTCTCAAATTGTGCAATTCATATTTATGGGGTAAGAAGTATAGGTCTCTATAAGATTAAGGGAAAGAGGCTTAGACTTTATGGAATCTTTTGTTCCATACCTTATTCTAAAGAATATATAAGACTAGTCAAATGCAATATAGCCACTTATTTGTGCAGAGAAATCCCTAGAAAGGTGGACAAAAAAGTGTGTCTTGACCTTAACTACTAATATATATTGTGTGATAGTACAACCAAGGCATGCATTTAATTCCATATCTACATTTTTAAGATTCCTACTATTTTGATAGAATGACCATCCAACTAGATCACATCCCTAATCATTGTCTCATATTTAATACCAAGGAGATCAACTATACACTTAGGCATTATAGAACTACTAGCCCCTAAATCAATCATGCAATTATGGACTATCTTGTCTCCTATGATCAAAGAGAAATAAAAAGGAGGAGGTCTATTTTTCTTACTTGTTTCTCCTTCTTTTTTTGGCTACACCAGGCTTGTTGCATTTTCCTCTCTAGCTAATGGATCTTCCACTTCTAAGCCTTCTAACTCTTGTTGTAGTAGTTTTTTATTTGATGGTATAGTGGCAACATCATCTCATATAGAGATATTAACATTGGTCCTCTTCATTTGATCAACAATGTTAAGAGGAGTGCCAACTATTTTGATTAGGTCTTTGGGAGCTATAGGAATTGATGATTGACTTTGGACAGTCTAAGATTTATTAGATTTCACTTTACCCATATTTTTCTTCTATTGGGTAGTCACATTTGGTTGTGCATTAATCACTAGTATATGAGAAGTAGTACCTGAAGTTGAAGCTTGATTTTGAGAAGGAGGTGTGGCATCCTTGATAGCTCTTCTTTTGCTTATTTTATTGTGAGCTATGGCATCATGATTGGAATGACAATGTTCCTCTAGTTGATGATTCAAAAAATAATTATCACCCTGTTGTTGTACATGAGAACCATCAGTAGATTGATGAGCACTACATTGTTATTTTGTTACTTGATCCTATGTGACCAGTGCCTAAGATGATTCTACTCTTTGGCACATACAATATCCATAGGATTACTTGTAAGAAGGACAAAAGCCTTTTTGTTGAGAAAGGTTTTTTTGAGGAACTAATGCCCTATTTGGATTTATGTTTGCATTTGTAGAAGGGGCATTACCCAAGGATCTATTCTGATTGTATGGAGAATAACCCTATCCTTGATTTGGTGGTCTACTAAGTGTGGGGTTTTGATAATGAGGTTGGGGATGCCTATTTCTTTGATCTTTTTGTCTCTTAATGGTCACCAACTCATTTCTCATCTTTTGCACCACTGAGAAGTTGTCCTCCATCTTCTTTTCCTAATCTTGTAACTTCTTGTCTATATTATGCATCAACATTTGCATCATGGCTTTGATCTTATCTACTCAATTAGAAGGATGTGGAAGCTATTGGGGCTACAACAAAAGATTAACTTGCTAAGGTGGTAGGGATAAGGGCTACCATAGGCTAATGATTAGGCATGTCTGGGAAGAAAGGCATTGAAGGCCTTAGAGCTAATTTTCCTCCTTGTATCAAAATATTCTCTGCCTTTATAGTAATTTCATATGTAACTTGAACAAATTTCCACAATCATTCATAGTAGGATGCATATTTTGGATTTGATTGTCTGCCATATTTTTGCATCAACATTTTGGATTACACTCAGTGATCAATCATCAGGATGAGAAGAGCTAGAGAATTTCATATGTAGCTAGCAAAGTGTCCCCTCCCATAGTTTGCACTATGGTAGCAATATCAATATTAAAATCTCTAAGGTAATGTAAGAAGGCATTGCCAGGAGTAGGCTTCACTACAATAGGTATTTTATCCCATGTCTTCTAAAATATATAATTGAAGTATGTCATATGTTCATGGGGTACCCTTTTAATGGTAGTTAGTTGCTCCAAGAGTGATAAATGATCACTCTTGTCTTCAAAATGTTTACACAATCTCTCTCCTAACTCATCCCAAATAGTGATTTAATTATGTGGTAATCCCCTATACCACTGTAAGGCCTTTCCTTTTAGAGATAAAGCTAACAGTCTAATAGAAACATCATCCTCTATAATTCCATATATATTCCAAATATTTGAAATCTCTTGAATGTGTTATATAAGAGAGATGGATGTTTCACCAATAAAGTCAGGTAGGCTTTAAAGTGTAACAACTAGAATATTATGTCTTTGGGCTAGAATGAGTCGACTTCCACCATTGAAGGTGTAAAAAGCATGGGCTCTAGGTTGTGCCATGTGGAATAATGATATATTTAAATGGATAGAAGGTATCCTAGGATGTGACCTATCAACAAGAGGAGTAAAGAGAGATATTGTAGGTGTATGTATTACTTCTGCACTCTTAACTGGTGATAGAGATAATATATTTCTCTTTCTTCTAGCATTTGAAAATTAAACCTCAGTATATTAAAAGTTACCTCTAGAAGATGCCCTTGTATGAGCTTTGTGCATGAATCATAGTAATTCTAGTCTAAAACTAAGATGTAGAAGTAGAGTAGAGTCACCAAGTGCTTGAAAGTGGGCCTCTTGAAGGCCTAAAATGCTAAGAATAACACTATCTCCTCAAAATAATTTGAAGTTCTTCTCTTTGAAACCAATGAAATAGTATACTATAGAATGCTTCAATATGAGAGTCCCACCAGGCATACCAAAAATTATTGACATGAAAGCTTGCACCCTTGCCTAAATTTTTTACTTAAAGGAAACCTTGTGTAACATGAAAACAATCTTGAAAGTGTGGGACTTTGCAATTAGAGATTGAGTCTCTAGAGAAGGTCAACTTCCTTACTATCAGGGTGCACCTAACTATTTCTTGAGAGGAAAATGAAGGTGGAATGCATGAAAGAAAACTACCTATTCTAATCTAAGAGGGGTGATACACCAAATAGTTTTGTTCAATCTTATTCATACCCAAGGAAGCATAGTTCATCAATATAATCCTTAGATATACAAATTTTATTTTAGCTTGACTCAAAAATCATGCATAGATCATAAATCAATGAAACGGTATAAGGGACTTCACTCTATATCATACAAAGGAAAATAGACATAACATATAACCAAAGAATGAAGGAAATACATCAATATAAGGAAAAATATGTTGCACAATATATTAACAAAAAAAGGAGATACAATTGAGAATTATTTTCATTTATAGGAAAAAGGGGAATTACAGTAATAGAGCATAGAATACTAGTGCTATAGAATTAGAGAAAAGATTGATCCTTAGAAGGGTAACAAAACTTGTTATTATAGCTTAAGCATAACTAAGAAAACCTCTATTGAAAACTAGGACTGAACTACTTCCTACAGCTATAAAGAACCATTATTGTTGATCCAAGAAAGATATGATGAGACACACTCCAATGTAGAAATTTTGTTCCTTGCATGTAAATCAAAGCTTGAAGAGACAAAACTGGAAGCCATTACTAATCTAGTAGGGTTGAAAATAACCAAGTGGCAAAAAGGATAGAATCTACATCTACCAAGCCTGGAGAACACTCAAAATAGTATTTACAAGTAATCAAGGAGTTGTTCACCATTAAAGAATTGCATCAGATCATCCTATATGCCAAATTAGCCATATTATTAGTCAACTAAAGTCAATGACCTAACCTTGCCATGTGGCCCAATACTGTTCAAATATTTTTCCACCTCATTAGCCTTTCTCTCTTTGACTTGTTGACTACCCTATTTTATGGCTTCACAACTAATTTCCTCTATTAGTTATTTGATCTTGCAAAATCATGAAGCCATATCTTTATGTTTGATCTTTTCTTCATAGCTTGTCTTCATCTTGGCTTTTTTATTGTTGTGAACATGTGAAAAAGTAAAATTTATTGCTATCATACCATCATCATGGTTAGGGACCTTAGCATCTTTATCCTTGCAACATTGCAAAAGCTTGTGAACCTAACTACTTGAATTTGATTGCAACCTTGTAGTCTATTTCATCAACTCATCAACTATCCCCACAAATGTACAAACAAAGCATTTGCATCATTGCTACATTTTCCAAAGTTATCCTTTAACCCTCTACAAAGATGTGACAACATAGGCCTTAACTAGAAATGGATTCCTTGCATGTTTGCAACTTGAATTCTGACTATAGCACAGCTTCACAACATGAAAAGCTTAACTACTCACTAACCATGCAATGTTACACAAACCATTAGACTTTCCTATTAGATTCCATCACAATCTCAAAAAAATTATATCCTCAAGCCTCTAGTTGCTCATGATCATGTGAATCATAGTCTTTTCTCCTTCACAGTCTATTTCCTAGTTGGTGACTGATGTTATCTTCATTACATGTGTTTCCTTTTGCCTAGTCATGACTTAAACATGGACCACAACCTAGATATTCATGACTCTTTGAATATTGTCATCTAACCATAATTGTACCATCACTAGTTGATTTACTAACTTTGATGCTAACTCAATGATGATGTAATAAAGGTATTTTGCTACTTCGCAACTCTTACTCTACTTAACCCCTAACTCCTTGTGATAGTGTGACCCATAACTATTTGTAGCATCACTACTTGAATTTTTAATCCAGATGTCAACCATGCAAATGAGTGATAATAGGAATCACTACATCACATCCCTAACCATGGATTAGGCTTAACCACTTGCAACCATGGGATGTCTGCCATCATGAATTGCTAGAGTTAGAGATCATGACATTGCACCCAAAAATGAAAGTTAGCCTTTTGAATTGTGAAGTTGTGTTGAGGGTTTGAGCTGACTATTTCACACCTTCATTACTTGATTGACAGTTACTCCTGAACTACTTGTGACCATATGAAGAGGAATGATCACATCATCGCAACTCAAAAATTCTCATTTGATATAAATTTTATAAGGCCCAAGAATAAAAGAAAAGTCAATGACTTTTTGTTGTATTCCCATTGCCCTGCATGACAAAATGAATAGTTCAATGAGTGTAAACATGGTTGCCACCTTGCAAACTAGATTTTGGAAGAAGGGGAAAAAATGGTGAACAATAACAAACATTAGGCTTATACTCATACCATAATTCATAAGGTGTTTTTTTTGTAACTTTCTTCAGTTGAACTCAATTAAGTGTATGAACTATTGTGTTGATTACTTCTCTCCAGTATTTTGGCACAACATTCTTCTCATTCATTAGTGTTCTTTCACACTCTATGATGGATCTATTCCTTCTTTCTACTGTATCATTTTTCTCTAGAGTTCTAGGTGTTGATACATGTTTTTGATTCATCTTTCATTTCAAAATTCATTGAATTCATTTGATATGAATTTTCCTCCTTTATCTAATATTTGGCATTTCATATTCTTCCTTGTTTCTTTCTCAACTCTAGCCAAATGTCATTTGAAGTTTTGAAAAACATCAAATTTATGTTTCAAAAATATTATAGTCATCATCCTAGAATAATCATCAACAAATATAATGAATTATATGTCTCCATAGTATATTTCTATACCTATTGGTCCACAAAGATACATATGAACTAGATGCAAAAATTCTTACAAATTGTAGGACTTACTTCTGAAACTTCTTTTACTCATCTTTCCAATTTGACATTGTTTGCACATGCCCATCTCAAGTTTCTTTAGATAAGGTATGCATCTTACTCTTTTTTTCTTGCTTATGGTAACTAGCTTATCAAAGTTAATATGACACATCCTTTTATGCCATAGCCAACTTTCTTCTATTTGATCCAGTAAACATGTACTTTCAATAAGATCTAGGTAAAACAAATTCCCTTTTATCTAATTGCCAGTTCCAACTAGTTTTCCTTTTCCATCCAATAGTTTAGCTTTGTCATTCATGAATTATATGTTGTATTCTATATTATCCAATTATGTCATACTAACTAGATTGTCTTAAACCTTCAACCCAGTAGGAATTTTCATTTTTGATTCCTTGAGTTAATGCTATAATTCATTTTTCTTTTGCATAACATGGTTCATCATTTCCAAATCTAACACTTCTACCATCATCGTGTTCTAAATGTTCAAACTTAGTTTTTTTACCAATCATGTGATGATAACAACCACTATCTATGATCCATATATCATTTTTTCTAACATGAGAGATAAAAATCATCTTTTCATTTTCCTCATTATTGGACTTATCCTTAATAGAAATGTACACTACTTCTTCTTCATTATCATCACTATCAAAATATTTAGCAATGTAAAAAGACTTCTTACCTTTGTCTTTGTAGTCCTTGTAGGTCTTTAAGTCTTTCTTGCCTTTGAACCTATTATTTCTTTTCTCATCTTTATCTTCTTTATTTGGACATCTTGTAGCAATATGACCAACCTCTTCACATGAGAAACAAATCAATGAAAATTTTCCTTTCCATTTTGATACTCTTTTTGCAATTAGGGTTTCAATAACTTCAAGATCTTCATCTGATTCATCTTCTTCTTCATTATCAACCTATTTCATTTTGAGTTTCCTCCTTTTCTACCAAGAGTTAGTTTGGCTTTGAATGCAGATTCAAAGTTGCTAGGAGTAGGAGCATAGTTATCAAAGTTATACAACTTAAGAGTAGTTAATCTTCCCACAAGTGCATCCAAGGTTATATTATTTTTAGGATTACATCTCATCTCTTCAATTTTTTAAACTCTAATTGAATAAATAGGAAGAAGAGTTCTTAGTGCCTTGCTAACCACAATCTCATCAATTATTGTTCCTCTTGTAGCTTTGATTGCACACACAGTTTCTTTGACTTTTTTGTTGTATTGGACAATATTCTTACCTTATTTCATTTTAATTCAATCAAACTTGCCTCTTAATCTTTATTCCTTGGCTCTTTTCACATTCTTATCACCTCCATAGACTTTTTGTAGTTTGTCCCACATTTCAAATGTAGCAAGATAGTCTTTAACCTGATCAAATTTAGAATAGTTGAGAGAGGAAGCTATATCAACCATCATTATTTTTTGATCATTTTCCTCTTTCATTTGTTCCATGGTCATAGCCTTAGGTGGTGGCACATATTTTTTTTCTAAGTAGAATAGACCAATATCACTAATGCTTGATAGGTGCAGCTTCATCAATTCTTGCCATGTTGAAAAGTTTCTCTATTAAGCTTGGAAATTCCCCTTCTGTATGACATCTTGATCTTTAGCTTAGGTCCTTGAAACCTTTCCCACAAGAACCAAATTCTCTAATACCAATTTTTGTAAATGAAGAGAGTAACTAAGAGGGTAGGGGTGAATCAATTACCACAAACATAATTTCTTATCCCTAGATGTCAAATCAAACTTTTCACTGATAATACAATAATGTCCAACTCATTTATAACTAAGATATCGCTATCACTTAGTCAACAAAGTAATCTTATGAATATTAATCTATTTTAAAAACCAAATAACATGAACATAGATGACACCAAGATTTATTGTGAAAACCCTATTTGGAAAAACCATCATGCATTTAGTTGCAATATTTTTCACTCTTCTAAAGTGAGCCTTGTTAGGATCCAACCCTTTTAAAGGTTACAATACATAGTGTTAAGTATAACCTTGTTAGAGGATTTAGATCACCCTATTAAGAGTGGCCTAGTTAGAGGTCTTCAAACACTTCAACCTTGAAATGTCACCTTGCTAGAGGATTTACAATATGATTATTAAGTCAAATTTGTTAAGAGATTTCTTCAATGCTACAATGGTTAGAAGGTAATAGTAAATTGACTTGATTTAAGAAGAAACTATCTTTGTAGATTTATATCTCTATTCTTGCTTGACCTCTAGATCCTTACTAATCAGATTTTCTTTGTAGCTTATCTTCCACACTTTCTTTCTCTCTTTTTTTCTTCACTCACATATCCATCTTAATCCACATTCTACTTGTACTACATATCATCACAACTTGACCTTTCTTATATATCATAAGCTTTATCAAGTCAACTTGAATACCCTTTGAAATAATCCTTAAACATATAATTAGTTAGCCTCAATCATTTAGTTATTTGACAATTTTATTTAGCTAACATTAGATCAATAGTGATATTGAAAGCTAGGTTAATATTGTGAGTCCTTTGATACTCAACCACTTGGTTAACACTGCAAGCAAGATATCCTTTATTAACTGACTACTCAATTAACATTGAAATATCTTCATTACCCAACTACTTGGTCAATACTAAAATATGCATGGTTAACACTATAAATATTCATTTCTTGGTTAATATTGATATTTGTGTAACATCAATGCATACATACAATTGAAGAATTGTTCCTAGTGCATTTTATGTTTGCACTCTACTAGTGTGGTTCTTATTTCTTTGGATACTCTATTGTGTGGTACAAATCTATCAATTTATCTTAGATAATTACAAGACATGGTCTCATCTCCTAGGATTGAGACCTTCATTGCATTGTAAGGAAACTTGAGACACTAGTAATATGTGTATGGTACTAATTTCTTATCATGTATCCAAGGTATTCCTAAAAAGTTGTTGTACAAAAGAGGTAGATCTAGCACTTGAAAAACCACATCTTTATCAATATGACCCACTCTAGTAGGAAGCACTATAAGACCCTTAGAAGATCTTTCCTCTTTGTCATAATCTTTGATTATGATATTTATTCTAGGATCAATAGTAATCTCAAAGAAACCCAACTATTTTAACAAGTCCTGTACAAAATTTTAACCCTACGCCTCCATCTATTAGCACACACTTGAAATGGGTTTTTAGATCTTGACCTCAATAAATAAATCTAGATTATGGATATATTTGAGTGAATTATTGTCTTCTTTAGATAAGGATAGGTAGTGAGGTGCAAAAAGATGGCTTATCAAGTTCTAGAATAGATCAATATCCTTTTCCTTAGGAACACTTTTCATGAGTAAAATTTTATCTAAGATCTCCTTATGAATGGGAGATATCTCTTACAATGTAGATATAGAAGTATGAGATTGAGTAAATTATATTGAGTCCACTAAGATATAGCTAATATTGGTAGCTATAGATGAAATTTTTGAGAACAAAGTTCCCAAGTATTTAGGCTATGTTTATTTAGAAGGGCCTATTAGCCACAACTAATTATGTAACTAAGAATATTGTGAATGTATGTGAAAGATTGACATTAGTTTCTATGTTTTACTTGATGTCAAATTCTTATTTTTCTAGATATTATGCTAATTTAGTAGAGTGTAATATCATTTTATTGATGAAGAGGATTTGAAAAAGGTATGATGATGATACAGTTGATAAGTATGGTATTCAATGGGAACTTGAATGAGTTGGAATGTGATAATGTAATGTTTATTTGATTGTTTTAAAATCATGCAATGTAATGATGAATTCTTTGTACTCACCAAAATATAAAAGCTATACCAAGAAACAAGGTGAAAGAAGGAATATATTGTTCACTCAGTAACTATAGTTGTCATCAAGCATTTGTCAAAAGAGAAGTTAAAGTTTAGTGCTAACCTATTAATTCATATGTTAACTGAGTGGTATTAACTAAGTGAAATGTAATGTTCACCAAGTATGATCTAGAATAAAAATTTAAGAAAGATGAGATCTAAGGCCAACTTATGATGAAAAATAAAGAATGTTCAAGAAGTTGAAAGGCAAAAGTCAAAGTTAGTTACAAGATCTATGACTAGAATTGTGTAATTAAGGTCTAATGATGGAGATTGAAGAAAGATAAGGATGAACACAAACTTCATTAAAATTTCTATTTTCTAAGTGACTAGATACATTGAATCAAATATCTACATATATCATTAAGTGGATAAACATGGAAGAATATGGAAGAAGAGAATTTACTATTTAAGGATATGTTCAAGAAAATTTTTGGTTGTTGATTAGTTGTTGGTTGTTATTGTTCAATTGGTAATTTGTACAAGGAAAAGAGAAGGAAGGTCAAGCAGAGTTAGAGAAAAGTGAAAGTGTGAAGAAGTGAATCAAAATAGAGATCAGAATGATATAAAAAAGGAGAAGATTGAGAAGAACAAACATCTGAACAAACAAGGTAGTTCTCAACCTAACAAATCATTTGACTATTACTTTCTTACCACTGTAGCTGAAAAATATCTTAAGTGAATGGACCTAAAAATTCTTTGAAATCTTATATGGTAGCATCAATTAGTGATTTTTGTATGTCTTTTAGAGTAGGCCACTCTTTAGATAAGATCAAGGAGTGATAAGGTCTAGATGATCTTTATACTAAAACTCTATAACCAAGTCACACTAAAAATGTTCAAGTAACTATTGGCCATTTTCCCTCCCATTCAGCCCATCACTAATATCTAATCAGGGAAACCTTCAATGGGGTAGGTTCTTTTTAGTGGGTTAGCATTGCTAAGGTTTGCGGCTAACATTTTGTGTTGGCTCAATTTCTTCATTGACCAAGCTAGCTCAGTTTTTTCTTGGTCAAATTGACTCATGCTATAATATTTAATGGCTCTCATGTTTTTGTGAGTTATATACCCATCTTCCTAAAAGTGTGAGATGTTTCCATGCATAGCCATCCTAGTACTCCCTCGTACTACAATTCTTTCTCAACACTTTGAAACTCAGAATTTTTCTACATGTTAGAGGGTCCCATCTCTAGCGTTTAAGTTATTCCAACAAGGACATGCATAGATCAATGGTAGAGATTTAATGGAAGATTAAAATATCATCACTTATTCTATCAAATAGAAAATCACATTGATGGTCTACATGTTTTCATGAGATGATCTTCTTATGTCACAAAAGTGTGAGATGTTGCCAAGTGTTTCCATTCTTGCACTTCCTCATAGGCCAATTTTTCTACAAGACTCCAAAGTTTGG
The DNA here is from genome assembly GCA_028749045.1 of Cupressus sempervirens. Lineage (NCBI taxonomy): Eukaryota > Viridiplantae > Streptophyta > Pinopsida > Cupressales > Cupressaceae > Cupressus > Cupressus sempervirens. The sequence continues at coordinate 659,425,540 of CM053789.1, forward strand.
AATTGTGTGATATGTTTCCATGCATCACCAATGTGGTACATCCTCACACTACATTATTTCTTGAGTTCTCTGAAGCCTAGAATTGTGTCATGTTTCCACACATCACCTTTCTAGCATTTCATCACTTCACAATTCTTTTGCAAGGCTCCAAGACCTAGAATTGCACCATGTGGTAGGGGTTCCCAGCTTTCATGTTATCTTCTTCCTCAATTTGGAGGATTCTCCTCACTGCATCTCCATTGGAAATAAAGCTTATCTACATCAATGACTATGTTTTAATCTCTTATTGGGAGGATTATCACTACATCTAGGTTGCTCATCTTGTGGGGAGGATCTTTGATCAATGGTCACAATTAAATCTCTTATTAGGTAGATTCTTAATGCCTCTAGGCCATCCATTTAGAATGAAAGATCTATCAATAGCCACCATTCATTTTCAAGAAAATCATACCCCCCCCAACCTCACAGTCAACCCTACATTTTGCGGGTAGATAACACATCCCGTTATCCCTCCCCATAATTTTTTTTGCCATGACATGCCATCAGGGCCAGTTATTCAATGTTGAGAAACTTCTAATGCCTTTTTTGTACAAAACCATTACACTCCACACCTCTTTAATGCATGAAATTATTATATTTTTGGTGATTTGATCTCTTGCAGCTAGGTGCACTAGTTTCTTCCTCTTCCTGTCACTTCCAACAAGCAATTTTACTTCATGACTAGATTTTCTTTTTTATTCTTAGTTATTCCTCTCCTCTACAATTCAACTCCACCTAGTTGGGGTTTGAACTCAATGTATAAATTGGAGTTATGCCTTAACTCTATAGAGGCTAGTTGTAAATATATTTTTAGTTCTTTCTCTGATTCTTTGGTAGTAGCATTCTATGCTCTAGAATTGTAATTTCCCTTGCATTGCATAAACATAATGTCCTAGTTTACCTCCTTCTACCATTAATTTTGTGCATGCCTTCTTTCCTTCTATTAGTGTTTCTTATCATTTATTCAAGTTATATGTTGTATCTACTTTGCTTTTTGTTAATGCTATCTTGTGAAGCTTCTTCCTTGTAGCATTTCGTCTAGTTCTTGATCTACATATGAGTTGTGAGGGATAATTAGAGTTGGGGAGTTATGTATAGTGGAGCTATATTGATGTGTAATGCATTTTTGGGTAGAGATAGGATCAAACAAACTATTTGGTGCATCACCTCCTTTCATTTTAGCTTTAGGTTAGGTAGTTCTTCTCCTCTTTTCCTTAAAATAATTAGTTTAGTGAATCCTCATAGTGAGAAAGTCAGCCTTCTCCATAAGTCCCATACTTGGAGGTTGTTTCCATGTTACACAAGTTTGCTTTAGGGTCATACCTCAAGAAAGGGTGCAGAATTTTGTGTCAACATTTTTTGGCATGCTCGATGGGACATACATTAAAATATTTGAATCAGTTTCCAAAAAATCCATCGGCCATACCACAATTTTGAGTGTACCTAGTGGGACACAAATTTAGCTTCATAAGTATGTTGGTCAGCCAATATATAACCTAATCATTGATAAACTAGGTATTTTTCTCAGTGCAATCAACCTTTGGAGGCATTCATATAACACCATGGTAACTCTATACATCTATCAATTTTAACAGACCAAGTGTTGATATGATTTCTAGTTTTTATGTTACCTCGGGATTTCTATGAAGTTTTTCTCCTAGATGCCTTATCATAGACCCACTCCATAGAGACTCATCCCATTTTTCCCCATATGATGAACAAGCCAATTTTACCCCAAACCTTCATATTATTCTTGGCCATGAATCTGTTGAGATTACCCCCTCCAAGTACATATCAGTGCAAGAATTCTAGGAGTAGCAAGAGAGAGAGAGAGAGAGAGAGAGAGAGAGAATTAGGCCCATATGTTGATCCCTCCTTAGGTATACTCTCCCCTACAACATCAAATGATCAACCTACTTAGTTTCCCATAGAACCTTAAAATTATCTTGAAGTCAAGTTAGAAGAGTTCTACAACCATATAGATGGCCTGTGTCTTGTTTTTTCTAACTTGGGAAGAGTTTTTGATGAAGTTCATAATCCTTATGAGTTTTTGGATATTGGGAACTTTTCCTTTGTTATGCTTCTCATGAATTTTTGGATTGATGTGATGTGTAGTGACAAGGAGATGTGGATATCTAACCCTTGTGTGTCAGGTGCTATCTAAGCTAGCTGATGTTTTCAAAGAGGCTTAGTAGGCTCTCTTCCATTTGCAAGAGGAGGAGGAGTTAAGACAAAAAAAAATTTGAGGAGGCAAGACTCAAGCTTTCCCAAATACAAGAGGTTGAAGTGCAAGAGCCTCCAAGGAGGAAGTTTGCTAGCTTCAAAAAAAGTAGCCCTTCTCATATTTCTATTTCAATCTTCCCTGAACCTCATCCTACAATTCAGATTCCTCCACATGTCAATTATGGTGATCCCCAAAATGACTATTATCCCTTCTTTTTTGTTAATGAAGAAGTGGACATATCTTTTCCCATATCAAAGACAACAAAAGAGTAGCCACTAATTGAAGAACATGTGTTACAGAAAAGGGTTGAGGAAGAAGAGCATCACAAGGAAATATGTGTCCTTGAGGAGGAACACATTAATGTGCATGAGTTTGCACCTTAGCCTGCATGCAATGTCACAATAGAGAAGACAATCCAAGAAGAAGATTTTCTTTCTTCTTCAAGCCATCATAGGATTGTTGTGACATGGGGACATTATAGTGGATGGGGAGATTGATTTCTATGAGCTTGAGGTCTTATATCTATCTAACAAGTCATCTTCCCCATATACGGAACATTTTTTGTAGTAGATTAGCCTTTATGATATGGAGGATGGAAAGGAGGATCCCAAGAATAGCTCTATCCTTGAGGAGGAATATGCTGACATGCATGAGGTTTCCCCTCAATGTATTCATTGTATTTTAGCTATAATAGAGGAGATTGATGATGAGGATGACCTCTTGCATGAGTTTGATTTTATCTTCTCCTCCATAGATTTTGATTCATCATCTCCTATATGTGAAGAGCATGTTCTTCAACAACAACATGAGGAGAGCACATTACCAACCACACAATCAGATCTAGCCCCTATTTTCCAAGAGGATTCAAGTGTTGTGGAGCACAACAACATCTTCAAGGACAATTTCATGGACCCAGTGTCATCAAGAGGATGACCAATCAGGAATCTAGCTCTGTAGCAATTTGCAAGTTGCCCCTAGTCATGCTTATTCCAAAGCATGAGTGTGAAGATAACAAGAAGGAGAAAGTATATCTTTCTCAAGAAGAAAATTTCCCAGTGCTAGAGAGCATCAATTTTTTTCTTAGCATTGGGAAGGTGTTTCAAAGTGCAGCAATATGCTTGTTATACTAAAGAAACTATCTTGTGAGGAAGGTCAGCTACTTCAACAAGCTAGTTAATGACTTTGTTTGATCATTTTGTTTGCAAATATTTGTATATAGTAGAGTAGGTTTTTAGTTATCCAAGAAGTGAAAAAGAATAGCTATTCCTTCCTAAATATAGCATTTTTTGTAATTTTTCTAATTGTAGAGGGGAAATTTTGTGAAGTTGTAGGTGGAATGGTGTCTTGTTCTCTTTTGGTGACTTCATGCCTAATGGATTGCTTCAAGCCACTAATATATGCATAGTAGGAAAGCATCCCCTTTGAGTCACCAAGAATATTGGCCATATTTTCCCCCCATTCAGCCCATCATAGATATCTAATTAGAGAAAACTTCAACGGGCTAGGTTCTTTGCAATGGGTTTGCATCACTAAGGTTGGTGGCTAACATTTTGTGTTGGTTCAATTTCTTCATTAACTGAGCTAGGTTAGTTTGTTCTTGATCGAGTTGACTCATGCTACAAGATTCGATGGCTCTCATGTTTTTGTGAGTTTTATATCCATCTTCTTAAAAGCATGAGATGGTTTCACACATCTCTATTCTAGTGCTCCCTCATACTACAATGCTTTCTCAAGGCCCCAAAACCTAGAATTTTGCCATGTGAAGAAGGGTCCCATCTCTAACATTTAAGTTAGCCCAACAAGCACATACATAGATTGACAATGGAGATTCAACAAAAGATTAAAATATCACCATATTTTCTATCAAACAACAAAGAACATCCATGGCCCATATGTTTTTGTGAGATGGTATTCTCATCTCATGAAATTGTGAGATGTTTCCAAGTGTCACCATTGTAGCATTTTGTCATACACCAGTGTCTCTACAAGACTTTGAAGCCTAAAATTAGGTGGGATGATACCATACATTTCCATTCTAGTGCCTCCTCATACTACATTGTTTCTTCAACATTCTAAAGCTCAGAATTGCATCACTTTCTAACATTTCCTCACTCTACAATGCTTCCGCAGGGCTTTGAGACCCAAAATTGTGCCACATGGTAGCATGTGGTGGGGCTTCCCACCTTTTGTGTTATCCACTTCCTTCATTGGGAAGAGTCTCCTTGCTGAATCTTAGTCATCCATTGGAAATAAAGCTCATCTACATCAATGGTTGTGTTTTAATCTCTTGTTGGAGGAATTTTTGTTGCATCTAGGCTGCTCATCTCATTGGGAGGATCTTTGATTAATGGCTACAATTTAATCTCTTTTTGGGGAGATTCTTGCTGCCTCTAGGTGTTCTATGTCAAATGAAATATATATTGATGACCACCATTCATTTTTTAGGTAAATTAGATTCCCCCCTATGGTCAACCCTACATTTTGCAAGTAGATAACACGTCATGATATCTCTCACCATAGTTTTTCCTACCATAGAATGTCATCACAGATGGTTATTCAATGTTGAGTGACTTCTTGGGCCTTTTTTGCATGACACCATTACACTCCATGTCTATTTAATGTATGAAATGATCATATTTTTGGTAATTTTATCTCTTATAGTTGGTGCACTCATTTCCATCTCTTCCTATCACTTCCAATGAGCAATTGCACTTCATGATCAGATTTTCTTTCTAATTCTCAGTTATTGCTCTCCTTTATAATTCAACTCCACTTGGTTGGTGTTTGAACTCAATGTAAACATTAGAGTTATACCTCAACTCTATAAAGGTAAGTTTTAAATATTTTTTTGACTCTTACTCTAATTCTTTGAGAATAGCATTCTATGCTCTAGGATTACAATTTCCCTTGCCTTGCATAATTATAATCTCCTAGTTTACCTCCTTCCATCATTAATGTTGTGCATGCCTTCTTAACTTCTATTAGTGTTGCTTCTTATTTCTTCAAGTTATATCTTGTATCTACTTTTCTTTTTGTTAATGCTATCTTGTAAAGCTTCCTCCTTGTAGCATTTCATCTAGTTCTTGATCTACGTATGAGTTGTGAGGGGTATTTAGGGTTGGGGAGTTATGTATATTGGATCCATATTGATTTTTAGTGTAGTTAAAGTAGTGATAAGATCAAACAAACTATTTGGTGCATTACCTTCTTTCATTATAGCTTTAGTTCATGTAGTTCTTCTCCCCTTTTCCTTGAAAGAAGTAGTTTAATGCATCATGATAGTGAGGAAGTCAGCCTTCTTCAGAGATACCAGCCTAAGAGCACAAGTCCCACAATTGGAGGTCATTTCCATGTTACACAAGTTTTCTTGAGGGTCATACCTCAAGAGAGGGTGCAAACATGTGTGTCAAAAATAACTTTTAACAATGTTGGCTCCTAGTGGAGCTCACTTTAGAAGAGATAATTTATTTGGGTTGCCAATCTTAGGTGGTTTTTTCCTTTATAGGATTTCCACATTAAATCATGGTATCAATTATGTGATTTATTTTATGTTACAAAATTTTTTTTAATGGTATTTACTTAATATTTTGACTCATTGAAAGCTTGGTAAATGCTAAGCTGTGTTTATTGATACTCAGTAATAATAGAAATAGTGAGATAATAGTTTGAAGTAAAAGATCAAATTATGAAGTTGAATAAGATCACCAAGTTATTGCAATTGAAGTTTATGAAGTTTGATATTGTAATAAAGTTTTTGGAATGCATATAGGATAATTGGACATAATTTCCACCCCACCCCCCTCCCTCTTACTTATCTAGAAATTGGTATCAGAGCATAGTGTTAGGAGGAAGATTTTTGAAGGAACTTGAGCTAAAGATCCAAAGATGTATAAGAGAGAGGTGCCTAAGTTGAAAAAGGATAATTTCTCTTCATGGAAAAATAGAATGAGGCTACATATTTTTGGAATTGGTGACAATGCTACATACTAGTTGGATCATGAATACACTGCACCACCCCTTTGTATGACCCTGGAACAAATGGTTGAGAAAAAAGATCATAATAGTCTAATGATTGAAATTGTGTCTTCCTTAAATGATCTCAAGTTTAATGATGTCAAGAAATATGCTAATTCTAAACAAATATGGGACAAGTTGGCACTTGTACATGGTGGAGATCCAATATTCTAATAGTTAAGGAAAAAAGTTTAAGAGGCAAGTATGATGACATGAGAATGAAAGAAGTTGAGAATGTTGCACAGTCTATGAACCAAATCAAAGAAGTTGTGAGTGAAATCAAAGTTGTTAGAGGAGTTATTAGTGATTCTTATATTGTAAGTAAAGTTTTTAACTCTCTTCTACCCATCTATCTTATAAATTTTATGCAATTCAAGAAGTTAGAGATATTCTTGGTAATGATCTAACACTCAATGATTTAGTTGGTTGGTTGAATGCATTTGAGTTGATAAATTATGATAATAGTTTGGTTACACTTGGAAATGATTTCAAGTCTTCATTAACCATTGATAGTTCAAAGAAAGAGAAGAGTGGTAAAGATGAAAGTGAATCTAAATCTAAAGATGATATGGATGATATTGAACCATTTCTTGCAACGATATTATCAAGCATAAAAAGTAAATTCAAGGGTAAACTACCCTTGATCTATTTTAAGTGAAATAAAGTTGGTCATTTTGTAGTTAAGTATCCTAATAGAAAAGTGTGTGTGTTTGTGTGTGTGTGTGTGTGTGTGTGTGTGTGTGTGTGTGTGTGTGTGTGTGTGTGTGTGTGTGTGTGTGTGTGTGTGTGTGTGTGTGTGTGTGTGTGTGAGAGAGAGAGAGAGAGAGAGAGAAATGATAATAAAGATCACAAGTACAAGAAGAACAAAGGCTATAAAGACAAGAAAGAAATCATGCTACATTGTTAAAGAAGAGAATATTGAGCCTAGTATTGACGATGATAAAGTAGTTGAGATAGTCAATGGTGCAATTAAGGAAGATCCCAATGAAGAAAGGTATGAGATTGAAAAATCACTTATTTTATATGTTAGAAAGAATGATATATGGATTGTAGATAGTGGATTCTCACATCACATGATTGGTGATATAAGTAATTTTAACAAACTTGAAGAAATTGATGATGGTGGAAACGTTAATGTATGTAATGGTGTTCCATGTTTGGTGAGAGGTAGAGGTTCATTAATGTTTAGGTGTGACCATGCATATTGGGTATAAGGACTAAAGTATAATCTTTTGTGTGTTGCTTAGTTAAACAATATATGTCACAAGCTAGAATTTCAAAATGTACAAGTCAAGATCTATGATGATGAAGGAAATCTAATTGGATTTGGAGTGCAAACAAAAGGTAATCTATTTTATCTTGTTCCTACTATTGATACATGTTTTCTTTTTAAGTTTGAGGATGTATGGTTGTGACATAAGAGGTTGTGTCATGTAAATTTTGAGAATATGGTGAAGGCTAGTAGAAATAAAAGAGTTAGAGACTTACTAAATCTGCATAAACCTGAGAATGTTATGTTTAGAGAATGTCATCTTGGTAAAATGAAAAAGTCAAGTTTTTCAAGAAAGACATACACTTCTAATGATATTTTGGAACTATTATACACTAATTTGTATAGACCAATGAGAGTGGATAGTTATTATGGTGATAGATACTTCATATTATTTGTTGATGATTACACTAGGATGATGATTGTCATGTTCATGAAGGTAAATCACATGTTTTTGATATGCTCAAATGTTATAAGACTACAATTGAGAAAGAAACTAGTAAAAAATTCAAATGTTTGAGATCTAATAGAGGTGGTGAATTTATGACTATTGATTTCACTAACTTTTATGCTAAGCATGGCATTAAAAGATAGTTATCTACACTGAGGAAACCACAACAAAATTGAATTGTTGAGAGAAGAAATAGATCAATTGTGCATTATGAAAGGACATTTTCTATTGAAAAATATTTTTCACAAATGTTTAAGAGAGAGGCCATCAGCACTATAGTATATACTCTCAACTGAATTCAATTTAAGAAAGGAACAAACAAGACACCATATGTCTAGTATGGTCATACACCTAATTTAAGTTATTTCAAGATATTTGGTAGTAGGTTTTACATTCATAGGGATGAAAGGAATGGTAAATTTTATTCAACAGGAAATGAAGGTATTTTCCTTGGCTATTCATCAAAGAGAAAAGAGTATAAATGTTTGAACAAATCTACTAACACAATGATTGAAAGTGAAAATGTAAAGATTGATGAGTTTGTAGACAAGAATGTGTGAAAAGAAAGAAGGAATATAAAGACTAAAATAAGTTTTTATATATGTATGAAGATTTACCTAACACACTACCTAAGTTACATCAAAGAGCTACCAAGAAACAACCTACTTTACCTAAGTAGTAGACAGTACAACCCAAGGAGGACGTTGAGCCCTAACCAAGTGAGAATAGTGTTGATAATCAAATATTTGATCCTGGGTTAGAAAAATGTGTGAGAAATAATAATTCAGCTAAAAAAATCATTGGAGATAGAAGTGTTGGAGTAATGACAAGAAGTAAGTTGAAATATAGTACCTATTTAATAACTAAATTTGAACCTAGAATAATTAAGGTTGCACTTGATAATAAGGATTGGATAAATTATATGAATAAAGAGATTGATCAGATGGAGAAGGACAACACATGGACACTAGTACCAAGACTTGCAAACAATCATATGATAGGAACAAAGTGGATTTTCATAAATAAGATGAATGAAAATAGAGAAGTGGTGAGAAACAAAGAAAGACTAGTTTGCAAAAGTTATGCCCAAGAAGAAGGAATAGAGTACAGTGAGACTTTTGCACCTGTAGCAAGATTGGAAGGAGTAAGAAGATTTCTGGTCTATAATACTGATATGAAATTCAAAGTATATCAAATGGATGTCAAATATATATTTTTTAATGAAATAATTGAAGAAGAGATCTTCATAGAATAACTAGAAGGATTTGTTGAACCTAATCAGAAGAGCCTGGTTTGCAAGTTGAACAAGGAACTATATGCACTAAAACAAGCACCAAGAGCATGGTATTAAAAGTTATATTATTATTTGATTAAAATTGGATTTTCTAGAACAAGTGAGAATAATAATCTATATTTAAAGAATGACTCTAAAAATATGGTGTTGATTGTTGAAATTTTTGTGGATGATATTATACTTGGAGAAATTGATTTTTATGTAAATCATTTTTTTGATAAAATGAGTAAATAATTTGAGATGTCAATGTTTGGTGAAATTAAAATTTTCATTGGCTTACAAGTTCATCGAATAAAGAATGGTATATATGTGAATCAATATAAGTATGTAAAGGAAATATTGAAAATATTTGGAATGGATGAGTGAAGATTAATTGGTACACCTATGGTGTCTGTAGTGAAATTATCAAAAGAATATACTACTACTGAGGTAAATGAAACACACTATAGATCAATGATTGGTAAAATTCAATATGTTGTGTATAGTAGACCAAATATTGCTCATGCATTTGGAATTGTTGCAAGGTTTGTGTCTAATACTAAGGAAACACACATGATTGTAGTCAAGAGGATATTCAAAAATCTTAAAGAGACCAAATATTTTGGATTATGGTATAAACATGATAGTGACTTTACTCCTAAAGTCTATACTAATGTAGATTGGGTTGATAATGTTGATGATAGAAAAAACACAAGTGATGGAGCTTTCTTTTTAGGAGAAATATTAATAACATGGTTGAGAAAGAAACAGAGCTACATTTCACAATCTATTGTTGAAGTTGAGTATTTTGTTACTACAATTAATTATTATTATATTATTTGGATTAAGCAACTGTTGGAAGAAACACAAGAGGAGATAATAGAGCATGCTACTATTTATTGTGATAACACTAATGCAATAATTATACCAAATAATTTGGTGATACATGAAAAGATAAAGCATATATCAATCAAGTATCACTACTTGACGGAGCAAGTATAAGAGAAACAACTAAGGCTTGAATGTGTGAATTCTATGGAGAAGTTTATATGTGTATTTACTAAGTTGTTTTGTAAGGATGCTTTTGAGTATCTAAGAGGTAAGTTGGGGGTCCTTCCCCTATCCAAAATTTACTAAGTGAAGATGCATGGTGCATCAATTCATGGATGAACATAAATATCTTTGTGGAGTTGATGCAAGAGTTCACTCTTTAGGGAAATTTTCCTAGAGTTGTGAAATTGATTGTAATGAAACTGGTGTAAATAGTACATTCAAGGTACAAGGTACAACTACAAGGTATTATAAGTTTTCAGATTGGAACTTAAAGTTACCTTTGACATTTTTTTCAAAGAGGGGAGAATAAGTAAAGGGGTGGAGAATGATTAAAGGAAAGAATCTATAGAGAGAATGACTAAAGATAGAGAGAATAAGTAGATGGAGAGAAAGAAAAAAGGAGGATAATATGCTAATGAGTGATACAGCGAGATACCTTGGCAGTCTCCATGAAAATCTATGGAATCCACTGATTCTAATGTAGGAGAAAGTCAATAATTGTATGAAACAACATATGAATTGGGTTACCACTAAAATAGCCTCTAGCAAAAATCTCCTCTTAAGACATCCTTGTAGCTCTCTACATAGCGTCATGGTAAAAGCATCATTTACCTTTATGAACTCCTCATAGCTTTTCTTGAGTTATAGGCAAGGATAGAAATCATATACATTGGTAGACTCATCAAAATCTTCAATGCACGAGAGGCCTCACCATAGATGATGTGTTTCCATAACATATATGTGATATGAAGACATGTAGAATTTCTTGAATACCTTGGTTGAGCTCATCTAGCTAGTGAGTTCATCATATATAATTTGGGCCCAATTAATGTATTGGCCATCCATAAAGACCACTTTCACCATAAATAAATGGTGCTCCATAAAATTTAGAACTTCTTCATAAAATTCTAACCTTAGTATTAGGGCAAAAATATCCACTATCTTCTTCTTTAGACTAGTTTCGAATAGAGTCTTGGGAACCTTACTTTTCTTTCTCTTTGGTGATTGGAACCATGTTACCAATATATCCCCTCACCTCAACATCTTCTTTTCATTATACATAGAGGTGGATGACCCAAAATCAATATTATAGTACTCATATTTGTTTGGGATCCCAAATATACTCTTCATAATATCTCTATCAAATGTGAGGAGGACAGAGTCATCTAGCATCTTGATTTTCTTAGTGCTTGCATCATACCAAGTTGTGCATTCTTGAACTAATTATGGCACTTGAACTTCCATTAGGAACCTAGTAGCTTTCGCTAGCCCACTCTCCTTGAGCTTCTAATTTATAGGATGAATAAGCTAAGAGTTCAACCTTTTATGCAGGTCTCTCAGATTGTAGAATATAAAAGATGTATATGTATAATTCTTTAGCTCACTATCTAGACCACAAAATCTATCACTACCACCAATTCTCCATGTCATTCACCATATAACACACAGAGCAAGAGAAATTTGCACTTAAGATGAGAAAGTACCCATTACAAGATGAAGAAGTGAATTCATCAAGAATTTGATTTTATTGAATCTAAATCTGATCATTGGGCATGGGATTTCCTGCATCACAAGAGTGAAGAATGGCCATTAACTATTAAATGCCCTTTTGTGGCATAACAATCAGATTTACCATAAATATACTAGGTTAACAGCTCTAAGTGATGTCATTCACCTTAGATTTACCTATATTGGGAGGTCATACAATTATTTTTAGCCTCTAAGCTCTGATATGGTGGAGAAGGCACTTTTTTTATTCTCCATTATATTCATGCATTTGGAGAAGCAACACATCATGTGAGAATCCACCTTGAGAAAAACTAAATGCTTTTCATTAAGTTAGAGGAGTAGCTCATCCTTGAGTTTCACATAATACTCCCTTTCACTTATTTAGGGGCATAGTTCCTTCATTTCTTTCCTGATGACTTTTAAAATTTACCATTTCACCTTTGTCAAGATCGCAACAATCAAGCTTCTACCTCGGCAATAGAAAAGTTTGTTCCTCATTTTTTAAAATTCCTTCATAATTAGGCTTTTTATCTTTCTTAGGTGACTCGAGAAGCATAATATTGGCATCTCCAAATGAATATTTACTTTTATAACACAATCATTACCACAAAGTGCACTTTGACATGGCTTGTGGGAGAAGTAGCCCACAGAGTGCCTTTCCCAAATGAGAGAACTTCATTTCCTACTTTTACAAAATAGGTCACTTTCCCTTGGAGTAGCATAAAACAAGAATCTTTGAATTAATATTCTCCCTTTAATAAACAAGCACTAGTACAAAAACAATAATATGTCACTAAATAAACTACTAAAACCTATAGATATATGACCAATTTTGATCATCTGACCATTCATAGTTTATTGCAGGTCATTAATCTGGTAACCAAATTTATGACTAAACTATTTTAATCACTAATTTGTTCATTGATTTGATCATTGATCTAGTCTTATTATTGTTTCGAAGTAGTTTATTTGGTAATTTTGGTAGTATATTTGGTATTATATTTGGTGGTATATTGGGTAGTTCGTTTAGAAGTTTATTCGGTAGTTTATTTTGTATTTTATTTAGTAATATACTTGGTAGTTTATTTGGTGGTATATTTGGTACAATATTTGGTAGTTTATTTGGTAGTTGATTTGGTAGTTTATTTAATCACGAGTATAATCATATTAGGACATGATGGAATCGAACCACCATCCTCCTACTTATAAAGTAGGTGCTCTTCCATTGAGCTAGTACCCTTTAAAGAATAATGCAAAAGATTTTCAAGGTTGCAATAACTATTCTTTTGTTAATAAATAATATACATGTATAAACAAGAGACATGCCTAGAACCAAACTCTTGAATACAATTCTTATGGGAAAATTTAAATAACTCAAAAAGCCAAATGCATGTGTCTGAAGTTGTATTATTCATATATTAGTTCTAGTGATAAGTTAAGCTTATTACTCAACTATTAACAAATATCATTTTTATGAGATCAAAACTTGATAGCTATTACAAATATCATTTTTATGAGATCTAGACCTGCAAGTCCACCAGTTGAGCAATTGTTGCTATATTAAATTATTTTACTTCCATAATCACATTTGGGTTTCTATCCCATCTAAGGGAAGGTCCAATTATCAATTCATCCTCTTGAGTCTTAAATATGTTGATTCATTAGAGTGTAGAAATATCACAAATTGACTTGTTGTGGAAAATATCTCCTACTTATTGTTGTGGAATGCATTGAGACTCTTTTTTTAAAATAGCCATCTACATGACATAGTAGTAGATAAAGGTATGGAAAAGACAGTTGAGGCTTGAAACCTTTAAAACCAATATATTACCACAAAAATAGAATGGTTAGGGTACATATAGAAAAAACCTTTATTTTTCAATCATAGATTATGCAAAATAATGTGGACCAGAAAAATATTTAGTGCTTAAACCATTGACAGATAATATAGAAAACAAATGGTGGTTGCTAGTAAAGAAAAGTAAACTCATTAATGTTATGATTCTAAAATTATATATATACACCATTTTTAGATAACAAGCTCCTTAATGTGAATAGCACTAGAGGCCAATAAACCTTTGAAAAAAATATATATAATGGAGTAATAAGCTCCTCAATGTGAAAAATAGTAGAGTCCAATAAATGTTTGAAAACAAAATATAGAATGGATAAAGACAAAGTAAAAATTCTACTTCCATGCCAACCATACTTCCTCATGTAGAAAACACAAAATTAAGCTACCTTGTGTTGCTCATTTTTAAGTGTGTCTCTAATAGCATCAACCTTTGTAGCAAGCCTCAAGAGAGCACATCTTCTACCACTAGCAATTCCCTCCTCAATAGCTACCTATTTATAGAAATTAATCAAAGAATTTCTCCAATATAATTGATATAACTTCAATTAATTTCTCATTCTAGAGGGAGGATCAAAGGATAGTAGACAAAAGAATTAGTCCACTTTACACCATTGGAGAATAGTAGACAAAAGACTTTCTCATTTCACACAAATGGCTTAATGGTTAATTTTTGTTAGCATAGGAATTGGCATGTTATTTTTTCACATCCATATCAATTGAAAAAATTATTTACAAAGAATACTTTGATACCTTTGTAGCATCCAAAGCATCATCTAGTCTTAACTTCTTTTCCTTCAACTCTGTCTCTATCTATGCTCCTCCCAATCAATCATACTTTTTATCATCCACTAGCCAACTTAGCTCATGCTTATTTATTATCATAATGATATAGGCACAATAAAGTGTGTCTTAAATGATATACATTGAAAAAATTTATCTATTACTCAGGAAAGTATTTAATAGAGAAACACTACAAAAGACTAGGCACATTTAAATAACTTCACCTGTAAAATTGCAACTCCCCTAGATAGTTTAGCAATCCTTTCATTCATTTTTTTTACTCATAATCTTTTTCATAAACTTGGAAATAAAGAAAATATTCAATTAACATATACATTCTACAAGTGAGGTTGAAAATAGCACAATTCTCTATGAATTATTCTTCATTGATATTGGTATGTTCAAAAATAGACTAAGATAATAGAGTGTTAGCCACAATGAGATACTGGGTGTAGAAAAAGGGGAAATAATATAAATAAGAAATCTAAGTGCTCTAATTACAAAGCATAAGACTGTGATAGTCAATGTTAAGTTCAATTCATTTTATCAAGTAATTCACCACCTTGTCTATTTTTTCACATTTTGCATATATGTGTGGCAAGGCAGTTGTAACATCATTTGACACAATTCATTACTGCTATATACTTTGATGGACGCTAATAACCCTATTCCAATATTGTAAGTTTTAGTGTTTCTATACAAATATAGTTTCTAAATTGGTTTAGAAAGAGATTGAGACAAATGAGATGCAAGTAGTTGGTAAGAGTATCACAACTCTTCATCTTTGTATCTTTGAGGCATTTTCTCAAATAGTTCACATGCCTTCACTATCCTTCCATATTTCACAATCAAGTCTACCAAAGAAGTTGCAAGCATAAATTTAAAGGACTTTTTCTATCTTTATACTTCAATAAAAAATTGCATCTTTTTTGTTTGATAGACATTTTTTTGCATGTCTCTTCCTTGTTTAAAGTTTTATGGTAGATTGAATATTGTTGAATTGATGGATTAATGGAACATGGGGCGTTGAAGGTGTAGTAGCTCCAAATGATGTTTGATAAGGATACAAATTGAGCAAATTTTTAGAGATCCCTTGAGAAAAGAAAGGGAAAACTTCATACATTGAGAATATTGTTAGGAGCATGACACACATATTTGTTATGTTCTTTCAAGATGTTTCACTTCACCTAATCAAACCTGTCCAATTTGATACATTTCAAAATTTGATGTTGAAATTAGTTTTATGAATTGAATAGAGTGTTTTTGGATCTTGAGGTTTTGGTTATATTATGATATACATGAATCTAATTCATTGGGAGTACATCTCTTAGTATACAATATTGAGTTTTGATTCCCTAGTTGCTTAAAAATAAAATTTTGAGTTTTTATGACATTAACTTGGGTCTCTATGCAAGGGGTGTAATTCTTGAATGCCTAGTTGGATTTGTCTCAATTTTGGATATGTTAAAGGAAAACTAGTTCTCTAAAATATGACTAGAGAAATTTTCAAAACAATTTGTTTTCTGAAAGTTATGAGTTTAAGAGTACATGTTAAGAAAATTGTCATAAAATGGTAGTCACATTAATAAGGATAGTCCCAATGGATAAGAAAGATAAGCATGATTGATGGTTCTATATTATGATGGAATAATGTTTGTATGAAGAATTATAATTATGATGAGACTCAAGGGTATCAAAATTTACTAATGATGTTATTTGAGGACAACATGATAGCCTTGTCAATAGAAATTTGGTTTCCTTATTGAAATTTTCTAGTTGGATGAGTATTGTTATTGTAGGACAAATGATGGACTATGATGTAAGGATGATCTATTTACTAATATATTGTGATTTTGATCTATTAATAAACATTATTTAAATCAATTTGTGAGATTTATTTTTGAGTATATGGAATTTGTTTTGTGTTTTATTGGAAATTGACAATATCTCAACACAATTAATGTTTTATAGATGTGAAAATGCCTAAAATCTATTAAATTATATAATGTGTTTATGATATCATATGTTCATGGAGATTTTTAATATCTAAAAACAAATAATATTATTCTTTACCCACTATGTGTTTTCCTTATCATAGCACAAATATAATCCCACCACTCCCTTCACCTGCAAGTTTCAAGGATTCAAACATTTAATCCAAATGGGAAAAACCATAACATACAAATGTTGTCATTGAATTTAATTGTGAGAATACATTAATGAATTGTGAAAATATACAACATTATATATTTGAATCCAAAAAAATGAAATTTTTAAAGAAAAAGCACAAACAAGTGCATACCCACATTGAATTTCATAAAAGCATACAATGCCAAAAGTTTTTAAAATTAAAAGAAACCTACATGCAGTTGCGTAGTATGAGGTAGAAATTTAAGAACTTACCTTTACATGTATATAACCCTTAAACTTGTTTTAAAAGGGGGAGGAGATATGTATATGATATCTTTGATAATTGCAGGTTGGCATTCATGTTGATACATGTCTATTAAAGGTGATTGTACTGTCAAAAACAAAAAGAAAACTAGTCACTGTACTGGGGCCATAGCTTACAAATGAGCCATTGGATGTTGCCCAATTTTGGATATGTTATTGGAAAGAAAGTTTCATAAGATTTGACTTGAGTGATTATTGAAATATTACCTATTTCAAAAGTTACATATGACTATGTATGAGCCTATGTGAAATTCAATAAGTGGAATTGTAAGTTCAAAATTTGTTTGTAAAAGCTAATGAGTTGTGAGTATTTTGTGATGGGAAACACATAAAAAAATCTAGTTTTTGAAGGGGTCATAGTTTCTATGGGTAAGGGAATAAACCAAGAGGAAGACATGGCTTGAGGGTCATTTGCAGTTGTATGAACTACACTCTTACCATGATATGGTTCTACAAGTGTAAAAGCTAGAAAGGGTGATATTTCAAACATACAAGAGGAAAAAAGTCCCTTCTCTGAAGCTACAGGTTCTATAGGTAGTGGTATACAAATAGAAAAATCAAGGAAATATTGTTGAATGGTTTGGGGTTGAACATAATAAACTTGAACTATTCATTCATAAAAAGCCACATTTTCACTTGTAATAGTAAGATTTAAAATAGGCATTATTATAGAAAACTTTGCAAGATAATCAATCCTTGTAGTGACAAGATTAGATTCAAAGTCAATGTGCACTACCTATATAGCATGCCTTTTTTCATTTTCTAGTAATTTCAAATTTTCCCAAGGTATTACTAAAACTTGATTTGAAAAAGCATTTTCATGTCGTAGTGGAGAACTATTAGCATCAAGCATCCAAATACACTGCCACTTTTCCAAATTTGATGACATTAACAAACTATTTGAACTAGAACCTATAACTTCAATTGTTGATTCAGAGGCCCATATAGTGTGTACTTTGCATTAGAAATTTAGAATAATAATAAATAAGAAACAACTAAAATAGAAGATGGTAAGAATATCTCTCAAGAATAATTTTCAAATAACCATAAACACAACAAATTGACTATGTCTAGAAGTCTATTTTGACATGAAATTTTACAAAAAAGCATAGTTAGATTGTCCAATCATGTAGAATTGAAATAAAAATCAAAGAATTCAAAGAACTATTGCTTGGTGTTATAGGCAGTCAACTAAATTTTTTGATGAATAGCTTCTTAGTATATGAATTAGGACTAGTTCCTCCTAAGAAGTTTTTTTATTTGTAACATAATTACATAGTACCAATAGGTGTGGATGGTGTCAAAGTAGATATACAAAACATTACTGAGACTTTAGGTGTAGGCCATAAAGACCATGTGTCCATAACAAAGAAAAATCATCTAGCATTCAAGGCATCAATTATTTACAACTTCTCTAATTATGTATGTATTGCAGCTTAAATGTGCCACAATACTAGTAAAGTTCATAGTGGGAAGAAGACATAAATTCTAATAGCTTCAGAGGAGTTTTATCCAAAGTATCAAGCATCACATAGTGTCCATATTCCATATATTGCATATAATACTATATTTCTTGGAGATTTCATGTTCCCTTATCGTGATATGTTTCATAGCTTGCATATATAAGAAGAACAATAAATACCATAGTATGGCACAAGTTATGGGTGATAGTGTAATTAATGCTAGTTATAAACCCAACATTTACAATCTTTACCTCTTCAAAAAACTTGTTTTTCCTAGATGGATATGTATTATGTGCATAATTTCTTTGAAGGAATATTTGTGATTGCATCATTCTAGATTTGAGTAGAGATGAGAAAAGCTTGCTAAAAATATGAAATTTAATCAAGCACACTAGATTGGTGGGTGTCTTCAATTGCCTAGTTGTAGGATGGTGAAAAGTTGAGAAGATGAATCATGTTGATAATAAATTCTCTAGCTAATTTTATTCATAACTAGACTCTACAACCTTAGGATTAGGAATGATATTTTCATTCAATTGAGAAAAGATTAGAAACACTGTAATAGTAGAAAAATAGAGACAAAGATTAATTTATTCCTTACAAACCTTTTTACAACTAGTTTTTCAACTATAATATGTATTTACAATGCTTTCCCACTAGGATCCTCCTACATGTAAGGTTATCCAACCAAAACCTCTAAGACCAAAATAAGAGGCATGTTGCAGACTTCATCTTTGAAGGGTTATATTGGAGGTGGCACTATTGACTAACGTATACATGTCTATTTACTAAAGGGGGTAGAATATTTTATCAAAAGTGAGAGGTTAATGGTAGATTAAACATCCTACTATAATTTGTTGACACTATAATCTTCTAATTCACACTATCCATATTGAAGTATACTTGCACTATTGAAATCATGTAGTTGGGTTTTTCTCCCTTTATCTTCTCACCTCTATCTACTATTGATAGTAATACCAAGATTAATACTAGAGTTTTCATGTTTGTCAGAAGTTCTCATCTGGAATAATATTATTTTTTCCACATGAAACTCCCTCTTCTAGGTCTAAATACTAGCCCATTTGTTACTATACCTCATTTGTCTAATATGTCCAATATCTTAGGGTTGATAATCAAGTTCTTAACTTTTCCAAGAGTGCTCATTTGGAATAATATTTTTTTTCCAAGTAAAACTTGATGCTTTCTAATTCATCATTTTTCCTCAAAGAATCCCATTTCAAATAGTATTTTGTGATAAATTTAAAGATTGGTCATTTCTTAGGTATATGTATTAGTAGCACCTCTAGTCTGCACTAGCACAATTATAGTTGTATTTGACCTAATCAATGATTCAATTGATCCATTTGTTAAAGTTCTCATTATTTATCAACTAGTTTCAATATTAGTGGTAGAGGCAAAGGCAGAGCCTATTTGATGTAGACACATAGTATGGTGGGCTTATGAATCTCTTTAGAATAGTAGGGTTGACTCAACTATATCTACTAGTGATGTACCTATCTTTCTTATAGGTAAACTTGCTATGTTGGTTGGTACTTATGATACTACTGATGCTTCTTCTAGAAAACTACTTCTTGGTGGAACCCATGGATAAGTTTTTGATCAAGTCACTACTCATGCAAGTGAATCTAGAAGAACTAGTAGAGGGGCAGCTATAGTATCTAATGCTAGCTTTTATAATGATGCTATAGGTTATGTATCTAGTATTATATATGTTGATGCACTCTACTACCTATGCCTTTTTAGTCTTTGCATCTATTGTTGATTGTGGTAGATAAGTTGGAGTAGGCTCAAATGCTTTAGGTACTAATAGTAGAATTGGGTCTTGATCTGATGCATCTATATATGGCTATAGATTTGTCTCCACATGCATCTGTCTCTACTTATATTTCTTATGGGACTAGAACTACTACTTATGGGTCAACTAAATCATGTTAATGATATGTTGCTTCATCTATGCCTAGAACTACTAGTACTGATGGTTCAAAGTAATAAATTGGTCATGTAGAAGGATAGATCACTACAGAAGGTACCCATAGAATTTTAGGGGCCTATAGAATGGTGGGGCCTTTTGGTGTTTTAGGTTTTTTTGCTTCATCAACTTAAGCTACTAATGTTGGCTCATCATGAAGGTACAAATTTGGACCTGGAGCTACTCATGTGCTAGTTATGCATGTAGGATGCTGATAAATATGGTGCTACTTATCTAGCTACCTATGGCTTTGGTACCTATCTATTTGTGACCTATGCCTTAATTCTACAATATCAACATCATTCTTGGAATGGACCAAAAAATGATCACAAGATAAATGAAACTTCAATTTCTAAATAGTAAGGAGTATGTAGAATAATTAGCAATGAAATATATAGGTAGAATAGTTCAACTACCGTTGGCTTTACCAAATACCAATAATAACAAGATAAAGAAATTCCTACATGTGTTTTTGGGGCCAGCATTTGAAGAAAGTCATTCCACAGCTTCGGAAGAATCTCAGATAGATCAAGATAGCACCCAAGACAATGGGTCCCCTTAAAGTTCAACAAAAATTGATTAATGCTTTGATGATCATACTCTTCTATTTCTATATCAAATTTTTAATATCATTTTGGTACTATAGGTGAGGACTTGGATCATGTTAGTATGGATATTTTCCACAACTTTCCACAAAAGTGTCAAAACATCCTGTTAAAACATTGTAGAATTTTTAAACCATCCCAAAACTACATAATGTAGGGTCTAAATTAATATTAGGCATATCTCAAACTCTTTCTAAAAATTAACATGGTTTTATTATAATTTCAAATGGTGTTTTCTCATTTGATCAAGTTTGAAGGAAGTGAGGGAAAACTCAAATAAAAATAATAAGTTGAAGATAATGTCATTAAATTTCTAGATGATCATGATGAATTATACCCGTGCAAAATGTGAAGCATTGGATAAATTGAGAAAAGAGGCAATGGGGGCTCAAAGGATTCCCTAAGAATGGAAATGAATCCTAATCCACCATCATGTGGCATAGCACATCCTTTCTCAGAGTGAGCAATTGAAATAGATATCGGGTTGGCAAATGCAACTAGTTATATGGGTATTTTGTTGCTAGCAATGGAAACTCCAAATCAATCTTATAATCAAGGTATATGATACTTTATAGTTCAGACTTAGGAAGGTAGAGGTCTATAAAAATTTCAAGCCAACGATTTCTCTCAATACATAAAAATTTCATTGATGGGCAATAGCTTGATAATTATACATAAGACATTCAACAACCACTGTATCCACTAGTTGTTACTTGGGGGAAATTTAGACATGGTACAAGTCATAATCTAGAAGGAGGGCATACAACCATTTAGACCCCATGCATCATTTGATCTAATGAGTGCTATGGAGTATGATCCATCTACTAGTTGAATCTCTACTAGCCAATTATTGCAAAACTTGGGCCACTAGATGCTAACCACAAACTAATGGCTTTAATTAAGTTATAGTCAAAACTTGCCAAATGCTAGATGAAGATATTTATTTGTGGAAAGATGATTCAAGACCATCTCAGTATTCATATGAGAATACCATCTTAATTCATTTAATTTTCTAATAAAAGTTTACTATAGACTAGTAATATGACAATAAACATGATGCATAGAATCATCCTATCAATATGCCTTGAATATATAATAGCTTGCAATCAATAAAAAATGATGATACATGCAACAGTGAGGAAGAAAAGTAGAAATAACAAAGTATCAATAACAAAAGCATAGGCCCAATAAAATTTAAAGTTTTTGTTAATGGATAGAGAATGACAGCATAAAGTGCACCCACCAACTTATAAACCCCAATCATCCAGACATAAGAAGCAAGATATTATCACCTAGAGAAAAAACATTAGCTACTAGCTATAAACTTAAAAACTTGAACCTAATAGGTGTGAATAAAATTTAGGAAGAATTTAATTTTCCTAAACAAATAAGATGTTAATAAACTAAGAGGTTCATATCCAAACAAAACAAAATGCTTAAACCATAAAAGTAGATTACAAGCTAGGGAACATGGATAGATCACCAACTATAAAGTAATGCCTTTATAGTTACTATGAGTGATGGACTCTTAGATTTTCCAAAGATAATTTATAGGACGTGAACCACACAACACAAATTGAAGGAAAACTTATCAATGGGAAAAATATAAACTAAACCTGAAATGAACTAAATTTGGTGAAAGTATTTCAAGTCTAAATGTCTCAACATATCTCGAGGGACTATACTAAATAGTTATCCTATATGATCATGCAAATAATATCATGGGAGAGAATCAAGATTATTAGAAATGGGGATGAAATATCAAAGGGGGAGCTAATATATTAAGGAGATGAATAAAGATACTATTGAATAGAAATGAAACATACCCTAAGGGAGAGAAATGTTGAAGATTGATGATATTGAAGATACAAACCAAGTGCACATGACGATGATTTTTTTGTAGAGAACTTGAATAAATTCAAAGAGCTCAAAGTTTGTATTTTTGTCCATGTATATATTTTATTATCTTATGTGTAATGTTTTTTAATGTAAAATCATATGTTAATGTGTCTTCATCAATGCCAAAGTCTTCATCAATGCCAAAGGGGGGAATTTTTAGGCATCACTAATTATGTAAATGAGAATCCTATGAGTTTATATGAAATATTCATATCATTTTTTATGTTATCATTTATGTCAAAGTCTTAGTTGGCTAGACATTATGCTAATTCGGTAGAGTGCCATATCATTTGATTGATGAAGAGGATTTGAAGAAAATATGACGATGATAGAGTTGATAAGAATGGTATTCAATAGGCACTTGAATGAGTTGGACTATGACAATTTAATGTTGGTTTTATGTTTTACAATCATGTAATGTAATGATTAAGCCTATGTATTCACTGAGCTCTATAAGCTACACTAAGTAATAAGGTGAAAGAAGGAATACAATGTTCACCCAGTGACTACAATTGTCATCAAGCATTTGGAAAAAAAGAAGTTAAAATTTAGTGTTAACCAAGTGGTATTTACCCAAGTGAAATGTAATGTTCACTAAGTATGAGTTGGAAGAACAAGTTAAGAAAGATGAGATTTTAGGCTGACTTATGATGAAAATAAAGAATGTTCTAGAAGTTCGAAGGAAAAATTCAAATTTAGTTACAAGATCTATGGTTGGAAAAATATAATGAATATTTGATTGTGTAGATTGAAGAAACATAAGAATGAGCACAAAGTTTAATAAAATTTATATTTTCTAAGCGACTAAATACATTGAAACAAAGATCTACAAATGTGGTTAAGTGGCAAAACCTAGAAGAATCTAGAAGTGGAAAGTTTACTATTTGAGAATATGTTCAAGTAAGTTTTTAATTTTTTATTAGTTTTTGATCATGATTGTTAATTTGTGCAAAGCAAAGAGAAGGAAAGAAGCAAGGTGAATCAAGTAGAGCAGAAGGAATATCAAGCAGAGTTAGAGAAAGTGAAAGTGTGAAGAAGTGAATCAACTAAATAGAGATCAAAAGGATATCAAAAAGAAGAAGACAAAGTGGAATAAATATTTGAACAAGAAAGGTAGTGCTAAACCTAATAGATCATTTGATTGTTACTTTCTTATCATTGTAGTAGAAAAATCTCTTAATTGAGTAGACCTAACAAATCTCTCAAATCCTATATGGTAACATAAATTAGTGATGTTTTTAAGTCCTTTAGAGTAGGCCACTCTTTATACATGATCAAGGAGTGATAAGGCCTATATTATCTTAATGTTAAAACCCTCTAACTAGGTCACACACAAAATGTGCATGTAACTTTTAACAAGGTTGGCTCCTAGCAGAGCTTACTTTAGAAGAGTGAAATTATTTAGGTTGTTGGTCTTAGGTGGTTTTTCCCTCTACAAGGTTTCCACATTAAATCATGGTGTCAAATGTTTGATTTCTTTTATGTTGCATGTTTTTTTTCATAGTATCTACTTAATAATGTAACTCGGTAAAAGATAAGTTATATTTCTGACACTTGGTAATAATAGAAATACTGAGATAATAATTTGAAGGAAATTGATTACAAGATTAAATTGTGAAGTTGAATGAAATCACTAATTTATTTCTATTTAAGTTTATGAAGTTTGAGTTGGTACTAAAGTGTTTGGAAGGCATGTAGGAGAATTGGGCATAATTGATTCATCCTACCCCCTCTCATTTATCTAACATAGCAACCTCCCTTAAGCATGATATAAAGTTGACTACATGTCATAACATTCAAATTTTTAGTATGTTCATGTGTCAAGGGACCAATTAAATTAAGGAAAAATTTAGTTTTTGAGCTCTCAATTTTAAATTCATGAGAACATGACAATGTGGAAGAAGAACCAACACCCTTGAGAACAATCTTATTAGGTGGTGCATTAGAATCTGATTTGTATCTTTCTTTCTTTCCTTGGACCCTAATTATGTTTATTTTCACATAAGAGGGTTCAAGCATGTGTATCACATTGTCACTAGCAATTTAGGTGTGGTTACTATTGGCATCCCCACATTTTTTTTTAGGCCCTTCACCTTCTTGATACTTAGATAGGGGTTCTATGTAGACCTTATGTTCAACATTGGTTTTGTGTCCATCTACCTTGACCTTGTTATTTTCAATAAGATCGTGAAAAGGGTTCTTCAGTGTCATGTAATTATCAATTTTATAACTTTTTTTCTTGTGATGGTTTCAATAATGATCATTATTCCACCACTTAGGTTTTTAATCTTAGGTTTATATAATTTTGAGTTGCCTAGTAATATGATGATCTTGTGTAATTGCAACACCCCACTCAGGAACCCAAAAGAAATAAACCTACTATGTTACAAAGTTTACTGAACCTTATTTTTAAAATTTTAAATAACAATAAAGTAACAATAATGAGGAAGCAATTTATACATACACATCAAGAACATGTAATCAATTATAAATACAGTTTCAATTTCTCAAGGGTTCCTTCACATTGAGTCACATTTAATAAAGTTTAATTAATAAGTTTAAGTCTCAATTACAATGTGTATAATCATAAAATGAATAAACACATACATAATCATCTAAGAAAATGCATAAGTATAACTAATAATATGAAAGCACATCTAATGAATAACATCCACTACACATGTCACAAGGTATGTGAAAATAGATATAAGTACATCAATATACAATATAATTTCCCATAAGATCTCAAGACACATGATATAGAGATACACCAAATGAATAGAAGTCTTCAAGATAAGAAGAAGAATGATAATGATACCACTGTATCAAGGAGTAGCCAAAATCTATCACTCTAAGGGGAACCCAAATGGTAAGAATACAGTACCTCCCGACCACATGGTCACCTAATTAGGCTCCCACTCCCACCATGTAGGAGAGATAATGTATGATCCACATAGATAATCAAATCATAAAATGATCATAGGAAAGGAATCCTAATAGCCAAAAATACCTCAAGTGTAACACAAATTACTCAAGAAGAGATAATCAAAATAAAAAGGACACTCATTCCAATACTAACATCTCATACCAAGTCAACATACAAATACCAAGATCAAAAATATACAACCACCTCAAAATCAATGTCAAGTGTCACAAGCACAATGATGAACAGATAACAACTATCATCAATAAAAGTAAACTATCAATCACTAACTCCAACAATAAAAACACCACTAAGGAATAATTGATCATTCATTAATAAAAGTCAACTATCAAGAATAAATGACATCCAACCAATCAATGAGTAATAACTCACAATAAATACACCATCAAAAGTAATATCTAACAATTACACCACTAGAGGAAAATATTAAAAAACTATGAAGGAAACTCAAGCTACATACTATGGAGTGTAATCACATGAGCCAATTCTAAGGTTACCCTAGTAGTCTCTCAAGCCCCCGACCCCCTAGTGACTCTATGTAAAACTAGAATACCTCTCATGAAGACAAGGAAATTAGTCATACCTCTCAAGGTATCATCTTCATCTCATCCTTAGTGTATACAAGCACTAAAGGCAAGGATGAGGAAAAATATCTAACTTATCTTTTTAATGTATCTCAAAGAAAAGGGCAAGGCAAGATATTTTAATTACCATGTTATCACTTGTTACACAACTTACAATGAGTTACCCTAGTAGCCACTTTGGGCCTTGGCCCCCATTACAAGCCACTCCCATAGACATGCACCTAGACTACCTTCCCAAAATCAAAAGCCACAATAGTGTCCCATAACACAAAAGTAGTATTGATCAAATTTGGTTCCTTAATAGGCAACAGAAAAAATAACATTGGTTCTCGAAACCCAAGTTCTCATAAATGCTCAATAGCATAAATCTCATAAAACATAAATCACAATTTAAATCATAAATATCATCATGACATCCAATCAAATAATCATAGAAGAAAATCTAAAAAACACCTCTAGTGCACATCCTAACTTGGCCAACTAAACAACCCACAAAGAAAAACCATCACAAATATAAACATCATAAGGCTATAAATAGAATATTAGAAAACACATAGCTTTCAGCCACATGATTTAATTCCACCAATTTCTCTTGTTTAGTTTGGGTCATAAAGATGTGTTTAGAAATAAAGTAAGAATATACATGTTAATATAAATAGTTATGCTAATATACTTATTTAAAACAATAAGTATTTAAATATCCAATCTCTTTGTGCATATAAAATATCATGCAATATTATCATGTTATTAATTTAAATAATCATAAATGATTTAGTTCATAACATAAATATTTATTAATAGATTCAAATATTGATATCAATTTCAATTTCTAAAATATTAATATGACTTCTATTTAAGTCTAATATTAGTATTTACTTTTCCTTTAATTCATAGTGCAACTAGAGATAAAATTATAAATTTAGTTTAATTATTTATAATTTCTCTCATAAAGTCAAATAGTTATTAACTAAATGACTACAAAGTGAACTCTACCACAACTTCTCTTAAAATAAAATAAAATTCTAAATATTTATTTATTAACCTCCCTTTGCATTAATAAATATAATATAATTTATATGCAACTAATTATTTATAGAATTCTTAAATCCTATTTTGTAGGATTTAACATTCCTAAATAGATAGAGTTGTTTTAACAATTAAGACTTTAATTAGACTTAGATAATAAGTAATACTAACATTAACTTTATAACTAAATAGATAATATTTATTTAATTTTAGAAATTAACAAATTTTTATTTTTATTTTTAAATAAATAAATCTAAAAATTATATTATATTTTTTATAAAATAAAAATAAATATGAAATTAGTATTTTCACATGTATTTTCTATACTTAGTTTTCTATTTTTAGCATATTTATTTTCACATGCATGTAACCATACTATACAAGTTAGCTTTCTATTTTTAGCATATATTTTTTCACATGCATGTAACATTACTATACTTAGTTTCTATTTTTAGCATATTTACTTTCACATACATGTAACCATACTATACTTAGCTTTCTTCTCAATTAATCATTTTCTTTCCAAATAAATATTGCAATTAAATTATTTTAGATATAATTTGAGGCCTCTCCCAATCCGTCATAGTATAGATGATAGCCAGGTTTTGCAACACTGGGCGTTAATGGGTCCATGAAGGAATATGCAATTTGAATGTTACCTTAAGAAAAGTGAATCCCCTATGAACTCGTCCTTCAAGATATCAGACTATATTAATAAGTTGAGTAAAAACCTAACAACTTAAGACTAAGTGATCTTAAATGATTAATGATCTTGCACATAGATTTCACTTGGCTCACCCAAAAACTTGGGCTATGTCAACCCACACAGCCATCTAATCCTTCTTATTATGTAGTAATTATAGTATAGACCCTTATAGCTCCATACTGCCACAAGAATAATGTATTCCATCTTACATCACATTACAACAATCCATAAACCTAAGCTACCTTATATAATATACTCTTGCTTTAGGATTACAATATGCTTACCTAAACAAGGCCTAATAAAATAGGAGCAGAAAAAAAAAATTTGGCCCTGAACCCCAAAGAATTATGAGGTACATATAGTACTAGTCACCATGAAACTAACTAGTAAAGTTATAAAAATAATAATAATAATATTTTATTGCAAAAGAGAGTATGCCCTCCTCATAAAATTTAACCATAAATGTATAGTTTCTTATAGACGAAAAAGTAAGTTGTAGACCTTACTGAGGAATGTCAGTTAGTCATAATGCTAATATTCTGAAAACAAGGGTTAAGATACAAGTAAGTAGAACTAGTTTTAAGTATGTGAAACTTCAATCTATAAATAACATGATAATGAGGAAACTCGTATAATACCCCAATAGCTATAAGATCTTTGTGAACCATGATCATGTCATGCATAAAAGAAATTTGGGGACATACCAAGATTTGAAAGGATTTGGTGAATTCATAACTTATAATAATAGTTTATACTTAAGTAAAATCTAGGAATTCCCCTTGAACCTAATTGCCCATTTAGATTGGCACAATGCTCTTAACTAATTGATAAGAATAACAAAAAGAAGAGAATCATTAGGGTGTGAATGGCTACCCCACTATGAATTTCTAGTGAAATAATGATCAAATATTATACATTAATAATAATAATGTAGAAGGGTCAGGATGTCATAAAATTATAGTATCTAAGTTAGTGTGGAAAAAGATAATAGTTAATGGGCATATAACAAATATCAAAACGTGATGAAGTGAACTTTATAGAACAATATCTTGGATGTGAATACAAGTGTAATATTTGTTTGGTGGCCATTTTGCATGAGGCCAATGGTAGGAATCCATCATGCAATTCCTCTCTTGAAAAGTTAATCTTTTGGGATCAACTCCAAGGTTTCGTATTTGTCTTGCGATGTACCAAAATCCACTCAATTGAAGATAAATTTGATTGTTCATGAGGAGGCCTTTGCTGGTTCTATTTTGATCTCAGAATGAAGTAAAATATGTTCGCTATCTCAAAATAACACACGAAAGAACAATGTTTTTTGTATTTTTTGTTTTCCAATGAATGTAATCTAACAATGCAACTAAAGTGAGTTCCTATTCTAACAAGGGTTTAGCAAAGAAAATAATGGAGCTAAAACAAAATAACATGAAATTCAAAGAAAATAATGTAAAATTGAAAACCTAATGGACATAAGCTACAGAAAACAACACACTACAAGTTAAGCTTTTGAATAAATTGGTAGGGACCCAATGAAAATAGGAGCAACGCTTCCTAGAATCCACTGATGCAATTGTCAGTGAGAAACTTTAATAATCATATGATATTTCACTTTTCATCAAATTGCAAGGCCATGAAAAGTGTGCTCATGTGAGATGAAAAGTTATGCAATCACAATTTGATGATATTTTCTCAAGCTAGATATGTCAGAAGAATTCGTAAATCTATAGCAAACACCAAAACTAAAAGATCGCACAACTAGAACAATGCAATAAACCTTTGGCTCAATCACAATTCCATGAACAAAATTCACAAAATAATGACACATTTAGGCAAGAATCATTACACTCTAAATGCGAGCACCAAAAGCATAATTTGTCTTTGTTACATATTAGAATAGGGTATTTATAAGAAATTGTCTCCTCAATTTGTGTTGAGAGATAGAGATATCTTCATGTAATAAAATGCTTTTAAAAGATTAAAACAAACTAAATATACACAATCCATTAGTTAATCTAGTTCTTAGAGGGAATCCATCCATATTTTATTCATTAATTAGATGCATGAGCCCTTTACATGTCAAAAACTAAGAAAATATGAGAGAAAAAGCATGAGAAAGCTCCGAACCAAAGTGGAAGTGTCTGGAAGTGCCAAAAATAGAAATTGATCCTTCACTAGGCATGTGTCAAAGTTAAATTACCTTTAGAATGCATTTCTGATGCATGAAAAGTGTTATTTTTAGAACAACCAATTAACTATTAGTGCACCTCTAAATTGCAAAGCTGCAAACTTGCATACCTATAGACTTGTGGAGCTATGAAGCTGCGGACCTTAACAGGGTGAAAATCTCAAATTTTTACTAAGTGTCAAAATTGAAATTTTGGCATCTGGGTTTTGTTCTTATTCATCTGAAAGCTATGTTTGGATATTTTCCCTTGAATTTCTCTATCATCTCAATAATCTTAGCTGCATCCAAAAGATCTAAAGCCTCATATTTATCTTTTACCTTCCATCTATAATTGTCTACCTCAATCTATGTGTTAGCAAAATCCCTGAGTTTGGTATCCAATTCTAACAAGGCTTCTTTTGTCCTGAAGGCTTGTCGGATGTCCTTATCATTAGCAACCTCCACAAAAATCTTCCTAAAATTCTCCACTACTATCTCTACAAGTAATAACTTTTCTCATTCCTCATCTTCAAAAATATCCAAGCATGCATCACTGTAGTGTCTCTCTACTTCCAAATTTTGGACTCGAGCTTGGTCATTGAGCTGATGAATCTCCTCATGTAATGTTCCCATTACCTTATTACTATCTACTATCTTTTCTATCTAGTCATCAATCATGTCTAATTCTTCTCTGGTATATACATCAATCAAAACCTGGTATCTTTGGCCCTTTATGGCTTATAGAGTCTACGAATCCTTACTCGAAGCCCATACCTCATCCATGATACTGAAGTCCTACTTCAAAATTGATATGATCTTACTCACGTTCTCGTATGTAGCATGCAGTAACTTCAAATTCCCTGTGATGATCGTAACACCTTTCTCCTCAAAACTTTCTTGCCACTCCTAACAATCCTTCAAAAATGGATCAAGTTGTACACCTCCCCCTTCTCTAAGTATAGTGTTCAAGGTCTGCACAAGGTGTTTAGGATCTAGAGGACCAACTACTTTGGCTAGATATCCCTTTAGGATCTCAACCTACCTTTGAAGTGCTTGGATTTTGGCCTCATCCTATTCCATATGCTTAAGGACCTCTTTGACTCCTAGAGTCATCATTAATTGGGTTGAATCTTGTGTAGGCCTCCCCAACATAACATCCTTCAATTCATAATCCTTGAGGCTAAGACCCTCTACATCTATGCCTTTAGGAGGGAGAGCCACTTGTACAAATAGTTATGGGTTCCTTGTAATAGTGATAAATGCCAATGGTGTTGCCTCGTGTGATGGAGACTCAGGTTTATTCAAAATCTTTGCAATGTCACAAATGTCTTCTTCTGAAGCATAGAATTGAGGCTTGGTACTCCTCATTATTTCTTTTCAGATCCATCTAGAGATGCATCCTACTAAGGACCTAGCTCTTGATGATGAAGGAGTATGTTCTTAACCTCCTTCCCTTTGTTGCTCCTTCTCGAAGTTGTATCCTATTGGGAGGGATCTTCTTCTATAGCCTTAGTCTTAGTAGACCCTATAGCCTAAACCTTGGTGTCTTGGGAAGGTGGTTGAGAATATTCCACCATTTGTCCCTCTTTTGATACTTCATTGGTCACCATTTGTTCAAGTTGCTCCTTTGATGATGGCTCCTTCTGAACCTGTTCTTCCTCTAAACTCTGAGGTGGAGGGTTTATTGAGCCCCATTCTACTATTGAAACTCATGGTGGGGAGGGAGGAGTAAGATTAGGACCCTATGTATCTAGCAACATTTGCATCCAGTCTTCTTGTTGAGGTTCACCTATAGGGGTGTACCTGATCTTATCCCCAATCAATTATGTACCTATAGGCATGAAATCAAAATCTAACATTGAGAAAACATCATTTCCCTCTTCACTTTTCTCATCCACCCACTTCTATACTTCATCTTTTGAAGAAGAGAGTTCTAGGGGTTCTACTTGAGTGGATGGCGAGGTACCCATGGCACTCTTTCTCCTTTGCAACTATGTGGCTCTAGCTAGCCAAGTTCTTCCCTATATGGGCACTTGTTCCTCTTCCTCTTCTAATTCTTCTTCTTCCTCCTCTTCATCTCCCTCTAGAATTTTTTTAGGAACAAATGGATTAGGCACTAATCTTCTACTAATCCTTTACCTTTTCTTCATTTGAATCTTAATCCTCTTATTTTATCTCTTGGAGATAGAAAGAGAAGTTGGCTCTTCTTGCGTAGGAGGAATGGTGGCCTATGGAATGTCACCCTCTTCTAGTTGGTTGGACATAATGGGAGGGAAATGGGGTTCATCCTAGACTTGAGTAGCTCCAGTATCATCAAACCCTTGTGCACTCTATTCTTGCCATTGGGGAGGTGCATGTTCTTTAGCCTGTTCTATCTAAATCCTCTGAGGGGAGGTCCTCTTTCTTTTATTCTTTCCCTTCCTTTTAGGAGGGTGATAATATCCAACTGGGTGATCAAGTTGGTAAACTATCTCTGGCTTGATAGGAGACTGGGCTGCGAAGTTAGGAATTGTTACTTTCTTCCCTCTACCTCTTTTTGGGTGGGCATGTGCATGAAAGATCACTGTATCAAGAATTGGATCAAGTGGAAAAAGTTTCTTGATCCAATCCTTCATCATTTTGATGACATGCCTCACTCGATGATTAATATCATTGGCCTCCTCCCTTTCAACCTCAGCATTCATAATGGGTCTTTCACCAATTTTGTCAGCATTAAATAGGGGGTCCAGTAACTCTTTATAATCGTGTTGCTTTATTTCCTCTGGAATGTTTAACTAAAGAGCCTTTTCTGCTAGATACAAAGTCATCCTACAATAGTTCCTTATGTAGACATCATAGTCATTTGTGGCATTCATCTAGTGATCTTCAACAGCATCCTCATGATGGACGTCCTTTCCTGCTAGACTCTCCACTCTCCCAACATTTTCAAAATAGGGTCGGGGAGAGTTGTATTCTTCAAGGGGATAGTTCTCCCACTCCCACTCAAAGGATGGAATATCCTACTTCCTCTTCACCTAATATGGTCCAATGATCAATGGCCATGCCCAGCAAGGTCTCCATTGCCTCTTTATTTTCTCATATGTCAACTCAATCTGTCAGGAAATCTCCAATAGCACCAGTTTGTCACTTGGGTATCTTGGGAGCTTCTTAGGATTGATGGAGACACCAGCTACCTGAAGATATGTGAACATTTTGAACTAGATAAAGTAGGCTTTGAGAACTATAATTTGTTCTTTGGCTTCATCAGATAACCTATTCCCATAGTCTCCCTCAATGAATCAAATGATCGCAAAGATGATTGCATCACTCATGATTCTATATTCCTTACTCTATGTTGAGAGCATATTCTTCACCAATAGGGGGTAAACTATGTTTGGCTAGGCATTAAGATCCTGCATACTGCCTCTCTTGTACAAACCAAGGTAGTTTTTTGCCCTCACTACAATTAGGTATACCATGTAAGAAGTCATGTAAAACTTCTTCTTGTCCTTCACCATCCTTAATTGCTAACACAAGTTTTCACTTAGTGTGGTGGCCCAGTCTAGTGGTATCTTTGCCTATCGGATGGTCTCAATGAAGTTGACCATAAAGGTGTTGAGGTGAACTATTGTGGGTAAGCCCATGACTCTACTCAAGAGAATGATAGAGTATCCAATGTCTTCCTTCATGTATCCCTAAGTCATATCCACTTTGCCTATTATCCTTCAACGAGGAGGCTTCTCAATGAGGTATGAAGATTGTATGATGTCAACTACTTCCTGTTGGTGTTCCCTATACCATCTCTTAGCTACTTCATATGAAAGTCTAATGAACTAATCTACTTTTGGGAGGTGGAAGACCCTCTTAATATTTTCAAGTTGTAGATCCAACACAACCTCTCCAGTGACACTTTTAACGACCCTTTCTTTAGGAAAAAAATGATGTGTTAGAGCCATGATTAGTTTAGCTAGTTGTACTAACATAGGATGTGAAGCTGCATTCACCAACCCAGAATAGATGAGTGAAGATACCAAGGCTGATCTCTCTATTGGTTTGTTGCAAATTCTTAGGAATTCTCCTAGATCCATGTGCCCTAAGTCAATATCTCTGATTTCTGTGTGGTCATCATGAAATCTTGACTTCAAGGGAATGCCTTGGAAGTTAAAAACTATGGGTTTGGGTGTTACTCCAAATGTGGATGCCCTTTGATCACCTGCACATCATGAGAGAGAAAAAAATGTTTATCAATTCAAATTCATAAAGACTAGAAATAAAATGTAAAAGCTCTCAATTTAAATAAACATAAAGGAAAATAAAATGCCCAATTTGGGTATTTTTATTTATTTATCATTTAAAATATATATATATTATCTTTTAAAATTTTAGGTTTATTAAAAATACATAAAATGGAAGCATTTGGAGTGTGCAGGCATGAGGGCATCACGGAGGTGCACAAGTGCAAAGCATGATTCATGATGCGTGCCCGTGGCTAGTGGTGGCATGGTTAGGGTTTCCTATGGAGTGTGGACCGTGATGAAATGTGCATGTTAGGTTGGATTACATGGCACATGGTAGAGTTACATGGTGTGCATGTAGCCATTACATGGCAAGCGATAGAGATATAAGATGCAGGCGTAGCTGTTACATGATGTGTGGTGGAGATATATGGCACGGTTGAGTTAAGCGGTGCATAGCTAGATTAAATGGTGTAGTGCGGAGGTCTACGACCCATGGTGTGTGGCCTATGGTGTGTGGCACCAAGGGTTCTTGGCCTATAGTTTAGAAGGGTCACAATTTCATTACATTCAAACTTACCTCTT
Organism: Cupressus sempervirens; assembly: GCA_028749045.1. Lineage (NCBI taxonomy): Eukaryota > Viridiplantae > Streptophyta > Pinopsida > Cupressales > Cupressaceae > Cupressus > Cupressus sempervirens. Next base: position 659,460,642 of record CM053789.1, read on the forward strand.
GCACAGCGCTCCCATATGCAAAATGTGAAAATGAATGAAGTGTTTAAGTGGGAAGGGGAGAAGGGGTTTTAAAACCCCTCCACACTCGTAGCCTTGCACAGGGGCACGATGCGTGTTCACATGCACATGCACAAGTATTTTTTAATAATAAAAAATTTGTGCTTTTATAATTTTTTGATTTTTTTGTATTTATCAAAAAAAAAAATTGTTTTTTTTTTTTGTTTTTCGACTCTAACACTTTTGACTCTTAAATATTTTTCTCAACTCTCGAACTGTGAGTTTGAGAGTCAAAGAAAAGGTTAGGGGGTCCCCATTCCTAGTGAGGAATGAGGCATGTGTTGTGAGACCACAACAATATTAAAATTTGTTTACACTGTAGATTGGAGCAAAAATTGACCTCAAAACAATTTATACTAAGATGGTCATGGATTACCTGATATATATAGTAGAGGAATTATCATCTTCTTATAGGAGCTATGATATTGAACAATAATCCACTCGAGACACCATTGTGTGGTATAGTCAAATTTGTAAGTGTGAAGGTGTGATATTCCTATAATAGATATAGGATGTAATTGATAGTTGGATTCCTTAGCATGATTGTTACTTATCACACCATCATATAGAACTCTTAACTTAAAGTAGATAGTATTCATCTAGGAGTCATGATCTCAATGTGCAAAGGTAATTTATGAATAATTACTTATTCATGTACATCCATTTGGATACAATTCTATTGTGAATCTAGGTTTCAAAAAGAACTTACATGATACCTTATAGATTCTATGCCTACCCACAAGGTTAGGATGCTAAAATGAATAATTGATAAATGATATTTCTATGGCAAGGTCACGTAAGCATACATGCTCTTCTGAGATCGACTATTTGCAAAGCCTAGTTTCATCACTAGGAGCCTAACCTATTATGTTTCAACATATGTTATTAACTGCAACCTTGTGTAAGATGTAGTAGTGCACCCGATTAAACCTTGATCTATGGATGAAGCATTCAGAGACATAGGGGATATGAGACTTCTTACTAAGCCATTAGTTCTATAAAACAATAGTTCTTGTTTTCTCCATCATGGAACCTTGGTACGGCCGCATCATTCTTGTGAAATTACTTTTCAATGTGAATTTTTGTTGGTTCTTTGTTGCAAATTTTGCATTTATATGTTTTGTCAACAGTGTGACATTTATCATTTTTTTCTATTTAGCTAGATTTCTTGATTTTGGTCCCACCATGCCTCAGGGACATGTCTTGTTTTAATTGTGATTTACCAATGTGGCCACATCTATGTTGTTTTTCCTATAAAATTGTCCCTTTTATTTTTAAGTTACTCATGAGGTATTATCTTGTGAATTGTGTTGACAAGAATATTGTATTGAAATGGTCATAGCGAGGAGGACCCTTGACAAACTAGCTAGAAAATTAACACACTATTAAACCTTCTTGTTATGTATTGCAAAGCTACTAGACAAGATCCCTAAGGCACCACCCTTTTTCCTTGTCATAAATATGAAAAAAGGTCAAACTCCTTAAACCTCTATTAGCACATATATAGATTGTATCTTATACTTGTTAAGACTATAGGCAAACATTATATTAAGGAGCTTAAGTAAGAACATAAACAAGTTTTTGATTAGACCTTGTCAAGGTAACGAGTGGTTTATTAACATTAATTAGTAGAAGTCCAAAGATGGACCAACCTTGGTGAATGCAATATAGATAAGATCATAGTACCTACATCTTCTTAATGAACTCTAGGAGGAGGTTCATGCCTAGTGGGGGAGGATGTGAGGCCTCACCCAATTTGTCATAGTATAGATGATATATAATTGCATTATGATACTTCTAATTTGATGTTTTGATATGATATTTTAATATATGCATATTGATGATTCACACTTATGTCTACGCATTTAAACCTAAATGATATAATTAATGATTTTGTCCATGTACTAACCTTTTTTAGTTGCTTTAATAGAAGCTGAATTATAGAAATGTTTGTAAGGTCATGTGTAAATGGGTGTATGTTACATGCATTTTGATATTCAGAATTTGGATATTTTGACATTATTCAAGACTTAGAAGGACAATGACTTCTTCTATCTATTGATTTTGACATTGACAATAGTATTTTGCATCTATGATATGCAGATTTTGAAATCTTGATAGTTTGAATGATTTATTTGTAATGATTAAGAAAGGAAATTTAATTGAATTATGTTAATATGCATTATGTAATTTCTAAAATTATATGCATTTATGTTATATACTTTTTATGACCTCCTTGGACTACTGATGCTCGAGTTTAATGTGCAGGAAGTGGAACCATGGAAATTTTGGGGGAAACAAGATCCAAACCTATGTGAGCACAATTTAACCAAGGTGAATCTTTGGAAGCTTCAAAGGCATTTTCGTGAAATTATTTTGTTTCGTAATGTAAGTTTGCTTTTATGAGGAAATGTTTAATCATAATTTAGATGCATTAAGGACATGTCATGGTGAAGTGTAATGTATTTCAATGTGTCCCTTGACACATGTATTTGTCTAGGTATTGATGACATGTCACCTCGAGTGTTGGTACTTAACCTTGGTCCTTTCTTTTTCTTCCAATTTATGTTTTAGTACACCCACTTGGGAGAGAGTGTAGGATGGGTCACCATCATGTTGATTTTCGAATTCAAGCCTATTAGGGATTTTAGGGAGCCTAAATGGGATCCTAAAGTGTCATTTTACTAAAAACAAGCCACCCTAATGGTAGTATAACATGTTAGGGGCCTACACCTATTCTTTTGTTTCTCGTTGTCTTTTGGCTTTTTGTTCTGGCTCTAGTTCGTGGTTTTGCTTGTCTTTTTTCCTAGTCTTTTCTTAGAACTCTACTTTTTAGCAAGGCTTTATGCTTATTATCAGCCTTTGAACATATACTTTTTTGGCTAGGCTTTCACGCTTATTTTCAGCCTTTTATGTATTAACTATTGGGTTTCAGGATTCCTATAAAACCTATTTATCTAATCAAAAACATGTTAGGGGCCTAAATTCAACTATTTTAGTGATTAGATAACTTAGGGGACCCCTTAAACAATGCCCTCTTGAGTGTACCCTCACCATCCCACTTGGTAAACTTTCTTATTTTGAAGGGGGAACAATGTAAGAAAGAGGGGGCTTGATGTTCCTACTAGAAAAAGGTTGTCAGAGAGTCTTTTTAGACGAAGGGTGACAAGTTAGGGAGTTTTTCACCCACTCTCTAAGTTTAGAGACAGTTAGGGTTGGAGGGAGATTAAGTGAGCTCTATTATAACTAGCATTTCCTTAGCTTGGACCAAGGTTGGTGATTCAAACCATGTTCATTTTCCTTTCTTTTAGTATTGCAAAATAAATCAGAAAGCATGGAGTATGTGTTTTGGAATCATGCATTGTGTGATGAATCTTTGTATTGTAGATTTTTGTATGGAGTTGTGACAATGTGAATGTGTAGTGTGCTCATGTGAATTTCTTGGTTTCCTTCTTTCTTGAATCTCCTTGTTTTGGAGTTGAATGTTAAGTGTTGTTACGTGTTTGAGGGCTTCACTCACCCTTTGGGAAGGGAAGAGAAGTCCAAGGTGAATGGCATAGTTGGGATTAAAATATAGTTGAGAACCTTGGAGTATGAGCTCCATTGTATGCCATATTCATTCATATCTTGCTTTGGGGGTGATAAGTAAAATGATGGTGTAGAAAGGAAGATTAAGGAGTATGGGTATCCAAGGATGCTATAGTTAATGGTGGTATGTTGGAGGAGATTTTTGAAAGCCTTGAAAGGGCATGAAATTATTTGTGAAAGACCCAAAAGGGCGTGAAATTTATTTATTGCAGATATGTGATGATATGGAAAGTCTCATTTTTGAAAGCATGCCTTCACCCTATGTTCAATGGTTACAATGGTGAACCAATGTGAAAGCCATGGAAGTGATTTTTTTTTTGTTATGTGTTGTGTTTCATGCAATGGCAAGTGATGTATACCCATTTGGATCTTGTTTCCCCTGATCAATAGGTGGCTTCATAGAAGCCTAGGATGGGAGGTGAGCATCCATGGTTCCTAGTTTGTGTGTAAGTAGGTTTTGTGAAGATGGATTCCTTGAAGATATTAGGGTTTTACCCTTGACAAAGTTGAAGAAAACCAAGTGTGTAAAAGGAGACAAATGTCTCATGCCATCTCAAATGTATTGTGATTTCATTGTGGTGTAGAGTATTGTTATCATTGTTTAATGCTTTAAATTATGAAAGGAATGATTAAGAAATTGCATATATCTTGTTGCTAGAAATTTTCATTGTAAGTTTCACATTGTGTATCCTTATGTAATAAGGAGAAAGATAAGTAATGATACATTCTTTTTATGTAGATCTATAAATCAATTGTTGAAGAACATTTCATGTGATGTTGTAGATCCTTATTAATGTGGTTGACTCAATTCATTACATAGGTAATGGGCCTATAATATCATATGTCATGAAAGAGAAAGCATTAAAGGTTACTACATATGTATGGAAAATGATGCAAATATTAGAGAGGAAATAAATAAATAAATTTTGTTCATATAAAATTTAGATAATACAAATGAACTAATGATCTAAAGTAGCACTAAATTATCACTCAAAAAACCTTGTAAGATCTATAGTAATGGAGATTAAAGTAAATTCAATGAAAATTCACATTCTAAAGCTATAAGGATATGTATACTATAGGAGAACTTCTAATCCTCTAGAATTTGTATGAGGAATGGAAGAAAAGTATTCATTCTATTACAATCTAATAAAATAATAAGGAATATGCCTTGTTACCTTAGTAGAAGCCTATAGATAATAGGGGTCATAATATAGTCTACACACTAACCATGTCTCCTAAATGTCCTAAGTCACGTGATCTTTTTTGTTTGAGGGAATAAATTTGGGGAAACCATATCCTAATGCAAAACTCAAGAGAAAAATAAATATGCATATGAGTTGAAAACTAAAATTAATACATCTTACCATAAGTCATAGGTGTTATTTTTTAGAAAGGGAAGAAAAGTTTTTTTTTTAAATGTATAATTAAATAGCATGGGACATGGATCCCACTCTCCCCACATGTTAGCAACTTGGTACAAGCTTGGGTGCCTTTTTAAAGGAGACCTACCCTAACACATGTTAGGCCCTACCTCCTAGGCACCTCCACCAAGCTCCCACACCTACCCAAAAGTCAACAAACACCTTGGAGAAGGGGCTTATAATGGCACACCTGCCCCCTTGTCACATGGAGTGATTGGGTTTAAAGGGTAGAGGGTAGGAAGTAAGTAGGTAGGATGTAGGATAAGACAATGCCTAGTTGGTGATTAGGAGGTGTCAAATTGTATGGGAAGCAAGTAATAGATGAGATTGCATTACTTGATTTCTATGTTAATAAGATGGTAAGTAGTTAGTAGGTTAGACAATGAATTAAGTAATACTTAGAGTTTAGAATTAATATCATTTTGGTATATTATTAAACATATACACCTGTTTCATAGTTATTCTTTTTGTTTGGTATATGGTTTTATTAATTAATACAACAATGATATATCATAATTATAATATAATAATATTTATGTGTAAAGATAATGTTATGGACAAAAGAATATAAGTTGTATATTAATTCATTTAATTTATCTTTTTTCTAGAAAAATAAATAAAATTGAAATAGGATGTATGAGGGTAATATGAACCTAAAAATGGTGACTTTCTATATTGGCAACATATTAAAATGAGAAACTTCCTAGTAGCCACCTTATATTCAAACTCAATAAAGCATTGAAGTGGAACAAGTTATGTGTACTATATAATAGATGGTAGCTATAACAATTCAGAAATTTTCATATGTTAATGTTAGGTTCTCTCTCCTTCCTGCTTGTAAAATGTCAAAATTAGGGTTGGTTAAAAATTAACATTAGTAATTAGAAAGGTATTAGATTTATCTATTTGTAATTATTAAGTATTTTTTTGGTAATGACAATTAGTTAGTAGGATTTCATTATCAATTTAATCTTCTAGTTAGTAGAGTTGTCTAAATTACTTGAGATCTATATAGAAAGGTGGTAGAAAAGTGTTATGTTCTACCATTTGAGTGATTTTATTTAATGAGTAGTGAAGGTTATTTTTTTTATATTGATATAAGTAATTTTCATAGTAAAGGAGATAATATAACAAGGTAGTTAGATTAGTTAGTAGGTTATGTAGTTAGTTATAATTTAGGAATATATTAGTAGGATAGTATTTAGGTAGTATGAAAGTTAGATGTGGTATAACCTAGGAATCCTATCTTGTAATATAATTATGTTTAAAGAGTACATTATGATCCTACCTTAGTTTATCTGATAGTTTAAGCTAAATTTCAACAAGAGAGTTTAATGTTAGTTTAAGTAAATGTTTAAATCTAGTTAGAGTAGTTGTACTTCACTTAAGAGTGCATAGTTTATTTAAAGTATTCAATGAAATGAGGATGTTAATACTTATTTGTATGGTATAGTTTTATTAAATATTATGGAAATTAAAGGTAATTAGAAGAAGACTTTCATTAGGTGTTAACAATAGTATATGGTAATGAATTGAATAGTAATAAGACATTTATGGACACCACATTTTGCTATGTTGGTTGTGTGTATATATATATCAAATTTACAAGTATGTTATATACAACCCTTTTATAATTACATGCACCTGGTCTTTGAAAATAGTTCGTAAAACAAATTTGAATCAACACACTTAATACATAAGATGTATTAGGATGTATTAAAAATAGCAAGTCGTGAGCTCTTTTATAGCACCTGATCATCGAGATTGTACCTTGAATTAGCCTTTAGATATATTAGGTGTCCTTCAATTTATGTGCTTAGTAATTCACTATCACTTATACTTTGGAACTATTAACATACATTGGTAATAATATATATGCGTATGAAATAGGAAATGTGAAATGATAAAATGTCATCTTGATTAATAATATAGGTAGAAACTTGGTTGTTGGGAATAAAATAAGAGGTAATGTTTTCAAGGGCTAAGTGAAGAACTGCCTAGGACCTTGGTGGTGTATAACTTGTATTGAACATTTAAAAAAATACAATACAACAGTAAGCTAGTCAGTGTACAATATGTTCGTTGATCTAACTATGACCAAGTCAAAGTGCAAACCATCTATCTTCGATAAATGTACCAGTTAATGGAATCCTAACCTAGATGTTGAATTCAATTTCATATAAGTCTTATATATGCTAGTATCAAGGGCTTGGAGAAGTTCTAAAAAATATTAATAAAAAAAAATGGTTGTGTTCTATCTTGTTAAATTTAGGGCATGACATATAAGAATAATATATATCTATATTTAGAAAAGTCATGATAATCTCATGGTTCTAATGACAAATTTAAAGTTGAAACCTTAATTGTTCAATTTATTATTTTCTTCCAAATTTTCATAATCAAATATTCCCTATATTATCTAAAGGGGTTTAAAAGAATATAATCATAATAATTTTCTATAATTTTTCCACAATCAATTTTTCTTGATTAATAAATTTTCCTTTTCAAAATCTACAACATAATTCTTTATTCAACAATCAATATAGTAAATTAATAAGCAATATGTGAACACCCAAGAAGACACGAAGTAAATAGATCTTTCAATAAAATTCTACAATGGGTTTTCAAACCCTACCTCAAAACCACAACTAAAATCTAAGACAATCTATGAATGCATGTGAATCCAAACCCTCTGAAACTTTCAACAATTCTCTTGATCCAATTCTGAATTTTCACTCCCAAAACCTCAAAACCATAGTTAAACTGAGACAATCTATGAATGCATGCAAATCCCCAAAGCCTCCAAAAATCTCAATAATTCTTTTTGATCTAATTCTAAATTTTGCTCCCCAAAACCTATGTCATTGCAAAATGAGCTCTAGATCTCTGATAAAGATTTATCCCCTAAATTGGGGCTTTGATTATGCAATCATGAGAGGGAACTCACTGTTCAATTACTATTTATTACCTTATTACCTTTTACCTTTTCATGCAAAACTCTTTTAGATATTTAGTTTTAAAATATCTTAATTAAAATAATTAGCTTTCTCTCTTTAATTAATTTTTGAAGTGTTTTTAATAATATATTTATTAATTTAATTAATAACATTATTTAGGGTTTAATATTAAAATAAAACTCCTAAATAATTATCATTAAATTAAATTAACATAACTACGCCATAATTAGAACTATAACTTTATCTTTAAATTTCATTCTTTTATATTTAATTTTTCTCCAGTTTATTAATTAGTGCAAGCACTAATTAAAGCATATTTTATTATTTAAATTAATAATAATGAAAACTTATTGTTTAAATGCAACTCTAATTTAATTATTATTAAATAAATAAATATAATAAAGCAATATTAAATCTTTAATATTTTAATTCTCTTTTTGTCCAACTTCTTAAATTAGACTTTTAAACTGAAGCACATATTTAATTAGTTTTTTAATCAATTAAATATTCTCATACTTTAATATTTTCTTTTTAATCAAATAATATTTAATTATATGATTAATCCAAATATTATAATTAAATCATTTACCAAATAAATCACATAGAGAAATCCACATAAAAGCAACATTACCAAAATAGACCAAAACTCAAAATCAAACAACACAGACAAAGATAAACTCATGGATTTAAAAAAGGTGAAAAGTTAGTTACAAGTCCTCCTTGCAAGACATGTATTTAAGCTATGGTTGGGATTGGACCTAAATATTATCTCCCCATTCTTACCATTGAGTTATTGTGATAGGGCATGCTCATCTTGGCAATTAAGTGAAGTTGATGCCAATACCTACATTCTACATAAAAGATGAGCATGTACATGTATATAAATATATCTAAACTAAACAAGCAATGGTAGGGAGTGGTGCATCATGTAGATCCTAACTAGTAGGTGACTACAACTCCCTCCCTTCACCACGTCAAATATGACAAATAAAAAGATTAAACAAACGTACGCACCATACACATGCAAGTATGGGGTAAGTACCATAATAATTATAAGTCAAACATCAAATGCTTAGATAAAATAATACATTGTTACGAATATGATGTAGTCATTATTAAAGCATCATATGACATTGCTATGGAAGAAATCACATTTATTAACTATGAATCATTAAAGCATCATTAATGCACCAGTAACCATAATCATTAAACAACACAAAATATAGTCAACTAAGTAATCATTATTGATATATCTCTAGTCCAAGTTATAAAATAATATCCTTGAAACTAACACATCCATGAAATAGGCATAAATGAGTTTGGTAAATATAGTGGAAAAGAAAACTATGGGTAGGCATTATAGTGATACTAATGTCTTTAGCATTACCTTAGGGGATTCTCCTAAAGGTGTAGGAGTAAAATTAGGTTTGGGTACCCAAGATGATTTGTTCTTTTTATATTCATTTGATGTACTTGGAGCCTCTTATTATTTCACAACTTGAATTCTACTAGTCAAGTTCAAAATGGTTTCTTTTGGTTTAATAATGGGTGTGTCAGCTATACCATCAGAAACTATTAGCTTGTCCTTGTTCCAAGATTTGCCTCTATTTTTACCATTATTTTTGTGATTTTTATTGTTGAATTTTTCTTTGTTCAAAGTAAGTTCACTCTTTTTAACTAAAACATCCTCAATGAAAAGGGAAATTTCTATCATCATGTCAAGGTGGCAAAGGTTTCTTTAATAAGTTCAAAGTGCAATCCATGAACAAGATTATTGATAAAGATATCAAAAATTTTAGGCTCAGGCATTTGTTAGGGATAACATGAATGAAGCTTCCTCCACCATTGAAGGCGAGTTAAAAAGTACTTCCCAGGACATTATTTTATTTTGCATAGGGATATAAATTCTTACTAAATGTTGAATGTTGTAGGAATTTTATAGGATAAATCATTGTACAACTTGGTCAAAGGACTTGAGTGGGGGACATAGTTTTGTGAACCAATTTATGGTTTTACCATTGAGACTCCTAGGAAAAAGCATCATGAGATATGTAGGATCATGTAACAACTCCATTCTAAGAGTACAAAAATTCCTAACATGGTCTTAGGGATCACTATAACCATCATATTTTTTGTACTAAGAAGATCAATCTTAGGAGGAAAAGGGAGTGTGTATAGATCTTTGTCAAAGGGACATGTACATATATTGTCAAGTGAAAATGATGTCTTTGAATGCTCCTTATCCTCTTTTAGTTATTTTTTTTTTTTCCTCATTTCTTCAACATTTTGGTTTAGGAAAACATAAGGTGGTAGTTCCTCCTTTTTAATTAAGTCCTCTACATTAAAATTTTTTGGAAGTTTTAGTCCTTGAGAGGCTAAGTGCATAAAGTATTTGTAATGCCACACAATAGATCCTAGAAGGACAAGGCTAAAATCTACTATGTTTTGTGGATAATTTTTTTTGAACATATTTTACTTGCTAAGTTTACTTAACTATAAATGTAAAAGTACTAATAGGTTCCCTAACATTCTACTTAAACCTATTTCTTAGTTTCCAAATTTAAGAGCTATGTTTACTCATCCAACTCAAGAAGTATTTATTAATTGTTTCTCATTGAACTTTCTTTAAAATTTAATTAATTAATTTAAGTCATCTATTAGTTTATATAGTTAAGGTATCTTATTTGATTTAGTATTCATCCCTATATTTGTTTCTTTGTGTCACTTTCGAATGTTAGGCCTCATATAGGACTTAGCCACTTCTGATCAAGTTACTCCACATCTGTTCTTGCAAAAGTTAGAGTGATAAAAAAAATCTTTATATTTATTTATTTAATCAAAAAAATATATGTATAAAGTTCATTTCCAAATTAGAAGCTAATGCCTTAATCTTTATAAATCAAACTTATCTACTTAGCATGCAATAAATATCCATTAACTTATCTATTTAGTAATTACTTTGATTATTAATTTTACAACATAATAAAGAGTATGTCAATTATTTATTCATCATATGTATTATCATTATCATCATCTAAATAAAAGGACATATACCATGTTATGACCTTATTATTACTTCATTAATCTTTTTTGAAATAATACAATATGTTCACTTATCGCTTCATTTATCCAAGAGATACCCTTTACCCTTTCTATATGTCTTTTTAATTTATGATACATATACACATACACTTGTACTTTCTTCAAGATTTTATATTATAATATTACATAGTTTTCTTCCAAGGCAATGCAACATAAGAAATAATCTTCAATAGATATTGTGAAGGGATCCACATAAAGCCATCCATAAGAACTCGAATAGTACCTCAAATATATTTTACCACCCAACCACATGGAGCCAAAAATGGTCCATTCCCCAGAGCTAGGAGATAATACCATGATCCACATAGATTATAAGGTAGTCTAAGGCTTATACCCAAAATCAAAAGTACAAAAATAACATAAAACCACATGAAACCATAATGCCAAAATGAAGTCATAAATATATGGAAAACTAGATGCAAAATCATATGTGAGAGGTTTGACCATATCTAAGTGATTTTAATCATACATTCCTATAGTGATTGGGATCAACCTCTTGAGCTGAAGACCATCCTATCATACAGAATTTCTTCTCCCTAATTACTCCAATAGGATATGTATGGTGTACCATAGTACATTTTTGTAATGTTGGGATCAATCCAAAAACCATCATCTCACATAGAATGTCTTCTCCCCAAGAACTCCAACATACATGAAACCTAGTTATCTTTATTAATGTGAATTTCCATACCCCCATAACTCATTAATTTATACCCCCATAACTCATTAATTTATTAATTTTTCCACTTGATTACAAAAAATTACATGTAGAGCTAGCCTACACAGGGCCTTAGTCTCTAACACATAGGATCCTTTGGAAGCCACTTCTAGGCCCCAACACCTATGGTGAGTCACTCACCTAGGGCCTCTACCCTACTCACAAATCCAAAACCACAATTATATAATATTTTATGGAAAAAAAATTCCTAGGCCTTGTTTAAACAAGACCCTAACTCATCCTATAAGCATTACAAAGCATAGACATTTGTAAGGCACATAGACTATAAGTATATATCATTACAATAATTTTGTATGATAAATATAATTCTTATACATAACATAACATTTTGGCATTCCTCTTGTGCCTTAAATAACAATTAGGATCATGAAAACCCAAGTAAGATGTCAAATTGGTTTAAAGCCCCTAAATCAAGCATATATAATTCCAAAACTTATAAAAAACCTATAGTATGTACAAGAAAGAATAGATAAGAGCACATTGAAGATATCATAATACAATATCCCATCTCTTTGGTTACCAAAAATCCTCTAACAAAAAATAACATATCTCTAAAAACTAGTGGCTAAAGATCGCATAGGGAAAACATAGTTATTTTCACAAAAAGGAACTCAAAACCTTTAAATACCTATAGAAATTGACTATAAAACTATGATGCATCATGAAAAAATATAAATATATCTATATTTTATCAGATAAATAATTCAATCAATATGTTCAATCCACACCTCAAGTCCTATGAAGATTCAACGAAAAGCAAGAGCAAGGAGACAAAGAGAAGAAAATAAATGTGACTTGAGATGCATCATTAAAACTCACTCCAATTTCACAAATGTCCATGGTAGAAGAAGAAATTCAAAAAAAAAAAATCCATCTCTCATTCCTTGAAACTCTCACATGTGACTCTCTCCCCAAAAGGAAAAGAAACTTACAAATCCTTAAAGAATTATACTCACAAACCCTCTCTCAAATATCAAAGTTTTTCTCCAAAGAAATATCCATGAAAATAACAACTAATTTATCCTCCACCTTTCATCCATCCTCCCCCTTCATATTTACATTTTACCCCACATATATATGTTCTTGAATAGATTTCATACCCATTTAGGTGAAAAGACACCACTATTTTAAATAAAAATAATTCCAACATCTAAAATTGCCTCACTTTATGTAATTAACTACCATTTTACAAGTTTTTAAAGAATATTAGAGGTATATTGAAGGTATTATAGGGGTATATAATGTATAAATGGTCCAAACTGATGTAAATATGCTCTCTAGCACTTTTTATCCTATTTTTTATGTCCATCATTATATTTATGTTCTTGTCTCATATTCTTCCACATAGGCAATGCAGAGTACATATATGTTTTACTCTTTGAATGCATTTTACAACCATCCTTTGTATGTTATGGAAATTACTCCTCTTTTCAATACTTTTTCATTTTATAATATCTCTTTACATTTATTTATTGTTCTATTCTATTAAATTTCTCTTTATTATCTAAGTGTATTAATTAATCACTCACATATATAATTTATAACATACTCAAATAATTAAAGACATTAATTATGCCAATATGTATATTCATATGGATATATATGTGTGCACCCATAAGTGATCATATAACATACTAAGCATATATCATTGGTAATACACATGAAAATGAAATATCCAAATTATGAACCCATAATTTTAAACGCTAGCATCCACTAATCATACCATCAAAAGAAATAATAAAAACATATTCCCCAAACTTTCTATTATATTTCTAAGGTTATAAGGATGTCTATATGGATCATGGTTCCATATCCCTTTTAACAACAACTAGTTTGAGTATTTTGAGGCACACTTAGACCTATGTAGCCAAGTGGAGTCAATAACTTGTACCTACACACACTTGCATTACTGATCGACAAGATACAATGCATATGAATATATACAAATAGTGACAAGCAAGGAAGGAGGAGTTTGACATAATGTATATCTCTCATAGGATTGAATGCAACTACCTCCCCTCATCTAGAAGACATGGAAAGCAAATTAAACACATAGATATACATATACATAAAGCACAATGGGTTAATGGAATTAGATTAAAACCAAAGCATAAAGATGAATTAAAAGAAGCTATTAAAAATATGTCTAACGAAGGTATTGAGATCATGATACCGAATTATAATTCTAAGGAACCTATAAAGGAGGATCCAACATATAGATTAATTAATAAACCATATACTCAATTCCCTAAGAATATTATATAGAGCATGATCAAGTATCTAATGCAAATAAAGTTGTGCGTATCTTAAGAAAGCTTAAAGTAGGGTTGCAAGGATGTGTATAATAAGGATGTAAATTTTTCTAAACATTTTTATATCATAAGAGTCTTCTTAATTTTATTTCCCTCGGTATGTTATTTGGTACATAGGCATCATTGTACTTGAATATTCTAGCAACACTAGTTGAATGTAATTTTATAGCTTTTACCTAAGAAAGTTGTGAAATCAAAGAGTACCATAAGAAACCTTATCTTCCACCATATCCCAATAGTACTTATACTATCTTTAAATTGCACTTATAATTATCAAGAATAGAGGGTATTTCATCCTCCACCTCTAAAATTTGGCTTACTCATGGAAGTCATTATGATCTTTTTATCAAATTTTAGTGTTACCTTTCCTAGGTAGACCATCTAATCACAATTAAACACAACCCTCTATTAGGAATCAAAATTTGATATAAGGATTTCTCAAATGCATATGTGTATGCATGTTTATTTATGTATCCAATTACTTAATTATATCCTAGTGTTCTTACTTCCTAAGCTAGACCTTATGGAAAATTATTTCTTCTTGGTAGTATTTTAAGTTCTAGTTCAAGTATTAACACAATTTAGCTAGAGCCATTTATTTTTTATAAGATCGTACATCCAAAAAAATATGAATATATAGTTTCCAGGTTAAAATTTTCTAAATGATTCTTAGGATATAGCATCTAAATCTTATATTTATATGCAATTCCTTTTGATTTCCTTCATTAAGCCAGGGAGAGGGATATGAAATTCAATCCCCTTACCTCTCTTGAAGGTGAATAGCATTTAAAAATAGTTATTTCTTTGTTCTAGAAAATATTATAGTCATATCCAAGGGGTGTAGCTTAGTTGGTTGAAGCAATGAGTTATCATTGTGGAGACCATAGTTCAAATCCCAAGAGGGACATCTTTGTGGAATTCTAAGTTGTGACTCTTGGTCTTTTATTAGTTGTATTTGTCTCATTGTAAAAAGGAGGATTCTAAGTTGTGACTCTTGTCTTCCAATTGTTGTTCCTAGTGTGGTTGCTCATAAGGATCTTGAGTAAGCTTGTAAGTCTCATGTTTTTGTTAGAGTAATAAGATATTTCCTTATTAATTAAACATTTTGATTTAATTATTAAGTCACTTATTATCTCTAGTTTACTTAAGCTAAACTTTAGGCAAATAATAATTAATTCTTTTATTAATTATTTGTTGATATCATAATGGTTTTGACAATTGAGTGTCAAAATACGTAAGCTATTTTCTAAGTTCATGTCAAGCTAGCAATATATGCCAATAATAATATATACAAGTGTCAAGTTGCAATAGGTGCCAAATCAAAAATATAGTAAGTGTCAAGTCACTCAAGTGCTGAGCAAATAGATAGTGTCGAGCAAGTTTAAAGTGCTAAGTGAACAATAGATGTCGAATACCAAGCTAGATAGAATTTTAGTTAATGTCGAGCATTAGTATTTAACAAGTCTCAAGAAATACAAAATTGACATAAGAGTTTGTGAAGGCACAAACAATTATGTAAACTATTTTCATGTCAACTCATGGATAGATCTCAAAGCCTAGAGGTAAGATTGAATCTATTTGGATTTCCTATGTGATCTACATGCAACCAATTAGAAGAATGGAGAGAATTGAGTAGGAAAGTTTGATGAATCTCAATTGTAGATTCATAGCTAACCCTAAGCCACTAAAGTATTTTTAAAGGGAATGAATCCCCATAATTAATAATATGTATGAGAGAGCATTAGAGAATTCATGCAAGAAGGTGATGATAGTAGTGAAAGGGGTGAATTGATTAGCATACATTCAAGGTGACTTAGAAGAAGGAAAGAATTGCAGAATCAATTAAGTAGAACAAAGGATCAAGGTTATAGCAATTTCATATCAGATCAAAGAGGATCAAGATGAACTAAATTGGGATCTAAAATTAGAAATATAAGATTGTAAGTGAATCAGATCAAACATCCTACTATACTTTCTAATAACTATATCAGCAAGATAAAATCCTTGTATCAAAGTTGATTTAACAATCATAGAGAAATCCTTTAATAGGGCGACATTCCAAGTAAATGTTCTAAAGTCCTTTAGCCAAGCACATATTTGATAGGGCATTAAAATCCTTTAACAAGGTAGGATCTAACATTCCTTTATAAGTCTTTAACAGGGTAGGCCTTTCACAAGGTAGATCATGAGAATGGCCAAAATATGTAACCTTAACAGGTGAACTTTATTGTTGCAGTAGTGAAGAATTATAGGTGTCATCCCCACCCCAATTTTACCTTCTCATTAGAGGGTTTATGGGTAATCATTTCTGGCATCAAGTTTTTATGTGGATTCATTTACTTTACATGTTATTTCTATATGTTTATGCATGCATTTTTTTAAAGTTGAGAATTTTATTGGTTAGATTTTAGTACTTTTGATTCAACCCCCCCCCCCCCCTAGAAGTATACATATCCCATTTTTAATCCCAAAAATTGGTATCAAAACTAAGTTTTCATCAGGAGAAGCCTTGCAGCTTGGAGAAAAGATCTTGAGATGGAGGTTTACAAGTTGGGAAACATCATTGAGAATTAGGAGATTGAGATACATCTCTTACTACAACAACTGAATGAAGCTAGAGATTCCTTGAGAAGTTCACTAAAGAGAAGGAAAGAGATTACCATAGCTAAAAATGACACTTAGTACAAGTAGATTGACACCACAAAGTTATTTGCAGATGGTAACTCTTGTGAATTTGATATAGCAATTGTAGATCTCACGGACAAGAATAGAGCACAAGCTTAGGAGATCAGAAATCTCAAGTTGGAACAAGAATCAGAAGCTATACTACTATGTGAGGTGACTAAGAAAAATAAGAAAGCTATAGAAGACAAGGCCATGATTGAAGAAGACAAAAGAATATTGGCAAATAGACTAGAAGAAAAATCAGCAAAGCTATCTAGGATCTCAAACATGCAATTGGACACCCTAAGCCAAATGATGAATGCCCATCATGAGTTGAATATCAAGGACATTGAGATAACTACATTGAAGTTAAAAAATGAGAAACTACAGAATGACCTAAAAAGAGAGAAAGAGTTTATTAAAAGTTTCAACAAGCCAAATTAAGCCATCAAGTACTTTGAGCAACTATTAAAATCCCCTAGATCCAATAAAGACACGTCAGGATTGGGCTACACAAGCACTGAAGAAGGAGAATTATCCAAAGCTGCTAAGGAAAGAAGCAATAAAGGTAAGAACTCTAAACCTACTTGTCATCATTGTGGAAAGAAAGGACACATAGCTAATTTTTGCAAGAGCAAGAATGCTAGTTAGAATGCAAAGCCAAAGAATATGACACATTGTTACGAGTGCAAAAAACAAGGTCATCGGGCACATGAATGTAGAACAAGAACCATGCATGCACCAAGATTTGAAGGATGTTGCTACAATTGTCAAAAGTCTAGACACAAAGCCTTTGAATGTAGATCCAAGACGATATGTTCATCAAACAAGGGAAGAAACCATGAAAATTCTTATAATTGGGACTACAACACAAGGCACAACTATCATTATTTTCAAGAGTATAAACACATTTTTAAAAATTGCATAAGAACACATTTTAGTGGAAGCTACAATAGATGGTTAAGTCAAACTACATGTTTTAGTTGTTTGAAGACTAGACATATCAGTAAGCACTCTCCAACAAGGACAAAGGCACCTAATTTAGAATTGAACAAAGGAAAAGGCAAGGTAGATATTGAGCGCATAAGAGGAGAGATGAATAAGATAGGAAGAAGAAATATGGATGTAGCACATCAAATGAAGGGATCACTTCACCTAAAGGGTTAAGTGGTCACACTTCATCAAACTAAGCAAAAGGAGGTATGTGGGACTGATTTTCAAAGTGCTTCATCTTACATCAGTTCCAAGGTAAATTAGTGATTTAAATAATAAATTAGCACGAATAAAGATGCAAATTTATGAGAAAAATACAAAGTTAAATCTTTAAGTTTTCACATTGTTGCCAAGGAAAGTTGCCTTCAGATGCGGAGTGAATGAAAATGAGTACCAAGTTGTCAAGACTAGTTGGAGCCAAGTGAGTAGTTGCTGGCAAGAAAAATTAACATTAGTTGTTGCTAAGTGAATGAAATTCCTATTAGATCCAAGTAAAGGCAATTCTAATAGCTACAAGTGATGGGAAAACTAATGGAAGCCGAGTGAAGTAGAAATTGCATAGGAGTTGAGTTTACAGTTGTATAAGCACCAAGCATTAAATACAACATATTGAAAGGCTATAAGGTAGATTTTGTGCTCATTTCTCATCATTACAAACAAAGAACAAGTGCAACTAGAGTGAAGAAGTGAATTTCAAGCAAAGAAAAAAGTATTTGAGCAGATTCTAGTGGCAATCAAGTGTGATTTCATCGATTTAAGGTATTTCTAAAGTGTCAAGTTACATAGTTTCAAAGTTGCTAAAACCCTAGATTACAAAAATGGCCTCTATTTCTAAAAACCCTAAGGATAAGGGAAAAAAAATTTCAACTAGTTAGCAATGAAGTTAAGCAACTAGATTTAAGGGCCATACCAGAGGTTGCATACAAGAACGATCCAGCTTTATATGTTATTTCACCAAAGGTTGTGATGGTACAAGATGTTAGGAAATTTTACAATTGTAAGGTTGGAGGGATTGGTGACATCGAGATTCGCCAGGTGTATGAAAAATTGTACAAAAATGGATTGTTGAAAGAGGAATTCAACATTGTTGAGAAAAAGGGACTAACGTGTGCCCTAGATTTTCCTACAGTCTTCAAAACAGAGTGGATTAGAATGGTTTTGAGTAGGATTCATGATGGATTCTTATGATTGGAAGGAGGGCCTATTAAATTTTCAAAGAGAATTATGCATAGGGTTACAAGATATCCAACCCTAGATCGGCCAAAGACCTAAGGAGTAACTCAAAAGAAGTCATTAAGAAGAATACAAGGGCAAAGTGGAACAAAAGGGGAATGACTATTGACACCATCAAGGATCCACTTCCAAAAAAAATTGTGAGGGTCATATTATTGGATACAATTGATTAATTGTGTATTTTCTCTAATAATACACAAATGTCATATCAATTGATAGACAATGCTTACCGAGCTCACTTGGTCAGTGAAGAATGTTTTCCTTGTCTACCAAGTGTTTACAAGTTTATTGTAAATAGATGACAATGTCTACCAAGCTCACTCAAGCATTAAAGGAATCTAGGAAAAAATGAGTGTTAACCGAGCTCACTCAGTTAACAAAGGCAAAATTGGATAGAGTCAGTATTCACCGAGTTCACTCGGTTGCCAAAGGATTTTTGCAAGTTTGCAGTGTTAACCGAGACTCTATTGATTAATATAGGAAATCATTTCAAAGTTAGTTTCTACTAAGCAAGGGTCGACTTACGAAGAATTTTTCTTATTTTGGCATATGAAGCTTAATTACTTTATGTATTGATTCTAGTTGACTATGATAATGAATATTAGTTATTGTAATTTGAATTTGGGCCGACTTAACAATCTAGAAGGTATAAATAAAAGGTCAAATTGAGATTTCTAATGTGTGTGCAAGTGTGTTGATTGAATTGAAAGGAAAAGAGAGGGAGCAAACTTGAAGGATAAGAAAGTATCCTTGTGAAGTAGAAAAGTAATATTTGATTAGGAAGGATCAAGTTTAAGCATAAAAGAGATTTGGATTCAGCAATTCAGTTGCATCACAGTCAAGTCATTTCATTTTTACTCTCTAACCATTGTAGCAGTGATCTAAAAATCTCTTAATAGAGTTGGTTTAACAACTAGTTGTAAATCTTCTAACAAGGTGGAAATTCTATTAAATTGTTTTAAGACCTGTAGGAAGGCCACTCCTAGTAGGGTGATTAAATCCTCTAACAGGGCCACACCTAATAGTACTTTTTGTAACCTTTAATAGGGTTGGCTCTTAATAGGGCTCACTTTAGAAGAGTAAAAAATAATAACCAATTACATTGGTGGTTTTTCCCAAATTGGGTTTCCACATAAAATCCTAGTGTCTCATGTGTTCATGTTATTTCTCTTATGCTTGCAAGTTAATTACTGTTAATGTTCTAAGATCTACTAAAAGTAATTAACACTCTACATTTATCGAGTGATAGCATCTTTTGTGTGTTTACCGAGTAACAGCAGTAATCAATTTTCTCAGTCTAAATTTTATTATTGACATCTAAGGGATCTAGGATTTATTTTAGTGGTAATTGATTCATCCCCCCCCCCCCTCTCAGTTACTCCCTATATATTTTCAAAAATTGGTATCGGAGCTTTTGGTGCTTGCAGGAAAGGTTTTAAGGACCTAAGCTAAAGATCAAGATGTCTTACAAGAGAGAGATTCCAAAGCTAAACAGAGACAACTTTTCAGCATGATAGGGACTCATGAGACTTCATCTGGCAGGATACAAATATCTTGATGAAGAATACAAAACTCCTACTGGTACATTATCTATTGGAGATCTTGTTGAGAAAAAGAACCATAACATCATGATGGTTGATATTGTATCTGCTCTCAGCTATGATGAATTTGATGAGATCAAAGACTGTAAAGCTACTTTTGATATGTGGAACAAACTAAAGGACATCTATGGTGGTGATGACAATGTAAGGAGAGCCAAAGTAGAAAGCCTTAGAGGATAGTTTGATCAGATGAGAATGAGAGAAGATGAAAATATTGCCAAATATGTGGAAAGAATCAAAGCTAGTGTCAGTGCAATCAGAGCTTCTGGAGGAGAAATCAAGGAAGAAACTGTTGTAAGTAAATTTCTCAGAACATTGCTTCCTATCTATGCAATTAGAGTATCTACTATTCAAGAAAAGAGATGTGACCCAAATCACAAGTTAAGTTTGGATGCCTTAGTAGGAAGATTGACAACTTTTGAGCTAGACAACTTTGACAATTATGTTCCAGCTTCCAAAAATGTTGAGTCTACATTTGAAGCTAAACTTTCAATCAAAGAAAAAGGGAAAAAAAATAAAGGACAATCAATTAGAAAGTGAAGAGGAAACAAAGGAAAGTTTAAATAGTGATCTTGAAGTTGTTGAAGCTTTACTTGCAAAGAAATATTCTGGAGGTAGAGGAAAGTACAAAGGTAAAGTTCCTTTAATTTGTTTTTCATGTGAAGAAATTGGTCATATTGTTGCTAGGTGTCCAAATAGAGAAAGAAAGGATGAGAAGAAGAGCCACAAGTACAAAGGCAAGAAGGAATCCAAAAGTCACAAATCCTTCAAAGAAAAAAGCCAGAAGATTTGTTTTATGGCTAAAGATTTTGATAATAGTGAAGATGAAATAGTGTACATTGCTATAAGAGATGAATCTAATGAAGAGGAAGATAAGATGGCACTTATCTCTCATGTTAGTAAAAATGACACATGGATCATAGATAATGTATGTTCACATCACATGACTGGAGACAAAACAAAATTTGAACACTTTGCACACTATGATGGAGGTAGTGTAAGGTTTGGAAATAATGAACCTTGTTGCATAAAAGGGAAAGGTCGCATATCATTAACCAATGAACTTGTATGTGACAATGCTTAGTGGGTTGAAGGATTGAAACATAACCTACTAAGTGTGGCACAACTAATCAACATTGGATTCAAGCTAGAATTCATGCATGGCAATGCAAGATTATTGGATGACAAAGGGAATCTAATTGGATCAGGCAAACAAATAAGAGGATAAAATTCAAAAAAATAAGAGGTATCCCTAGTTTAAAAAAATTAGATGTCAGTTTATGCAAAAATTGTCAAATTGCCAAAATGGAAAAGACGAGTTTTAAGAACAAAAACTATTAATCTAAAGATGTCTTGGAAATTGTGCATACTGACTTATGTGGACCTATTGGAGTAGAAAGTTATAGTGGAGAAAATTTATTTATTCTTTTCTTTTATGACTACTCTAGAATGATGAATATTATGTATCTTAGAGAAAAGTTGAAAGAATTTAAGAAATTCAAATGGTATATGGCAAGAGTAGAAAAAGAAATAAGAAAAAGATTGAAATTCTTAAGATCAGACAGAGTTGGTGAATTCATCTCCAATGAATTCAATAATTTTTGCATTGACAGAGGAATCAAAAGGCAAGTATCAACCCTTGGCACTCCTAAGTAGAATGGAATAGTTGAAAGAAGAAATAGATCCATCATGGAGTGTGTAAGGACTCTAATGATTGAAAAGAATATTGCTATCAAATACTAGAAGGAAGTCATCAGCACTGCAGTTCATACTTTTAACCGAGTAAAGTTGAAGAAGGGCTCACATAAAACTCTCTATGAATTATGGTATGGCTACAAACCCAATGTAAGTTACCTAAAAGTATTTAGTAGTAAATGTTATATCTTGAAAGAGTCTTGAAAAGGAAAATTTTATGTGAAAGGTGATGAAGGAATATTTTTAGGATATTCCTGCAGAAGTAAGGCATATAAATGTTTGAACTTGTCTACTCATAAAATAATAGAAAGTGCACATGTGAGAATTAATGAGTTTGCAAAAAAGACTAAAGAAGAAAGCAGAAAGGAACCAAAAGATTACAAAAGATTTGTTTACTTTGAACCTGATACATTACTAGGTATATCTAACAATAAGGAGACTTCACCTCCTGAGTCTTCCATAGCTATGGAGTTGCAAGAAGTACAAACCAAGTCACAGGGACCTGAGTCACATTCTAAAGCTATCAAGTTAATGCCTACCAAATCTAAATGACCTGAGCCTGAAGTTGAAATTCAAAATGAAGATAGTATAATTCATTCAAAAGGCAAAAAACCCATATTGGCCAAGTATGTTAGAAGGTATCATGCACCTGATCAAATTATTGGGGATAAATTAGAAGATACTATGACAAGAAGCAAATTAAATGGTACATGTTTACTTGCTGATTTTGAACCTAGAATTATTAAGGATTATCTAGAAAATGAAAGTTGGATTGAGGCAATGAATGAAGAAATAGAACAGATAGAAAAGAACAAAACTTGGACTCTTGTTCCTAGGCCTAAAGATAAAAATATGATTGGCAAAAAATGGGTATTTAGAAATAAGTTGAATGAAGATGGACAAGTATCAAGAAACAAAGCTATATTAGTGTGTAAAGGGTATTCTCAAGAAGAAGGAATTGATTATGGTGAGACTTTCTCTCCTATTGCAAGATTAGAAGGTGTTAGGAACCTACTTGCATATGCAGCTCATAGAGGATTCAAAGTATATCAAATGGATGGTAAATCTACATTCCTGAATAAAATTCTTGATGAAGAAGTCTACATTGAAGAGCTATAAGGTTTTGTTGATCTTTACAAAAGGGACATGGTCTATAAATTACACAAAGCTCTATATAATCTCAAACACACTCCTAGAGCCTAGTATGAAAGACTACATAACTACTTGATATAGATCTATTTTCAGAGAACAAATGATAACAGTAGTATGTACATCAAGGAAGGACCAGATAACAAAATTGTGTTGGCAGAGATATTTGTGGATGATACTCTATTTACAGGAAATGATGACCTGTGCAAAATAATTTTAGAACAAATGAACAAAGAGTTTGAGATGTCCATGTTTGGTGAAATAAAATTCTTTGTTGGATTATAGATACAACATAACAAAAAGGTATCTATATCACCCAATCCAAGTATGTAAAAGAGATACTCAAGGAGTTTGGTATGGAAGATTCTAAACCAATTGGTACCCCTATGTGTACTAGACTCAAGCTTATCAAAGATGATGACTCCAAAGAAGTAGATCAGACCTTATACAGATCAATGATTGAAAAATTATAGTATGTAGTTCACACAAGGCCTAATATTGCCTTGGTAGTTGGGATAGTGACAAGGTTCTCAACTAAACCTAGAGAAAATCACATGATGGAAATCAAAAGAATCTTGAGATTTTTGAAAGGTACTAAAAACTATGGTTTATGGTATAGACTTAGAGGAAACCTAGACCCAAAGGTATTTACTAATGCTAATTGGGTAGGAAATCTTAATGACAGAAAAAGCACTAGTGGTGGAGCTTTTTTTCTTGGTAAACAACTGGTATCTTGGACAAGAAAAAAGCAAAACTACACATCCCAATCTATAGCAAAAGCAGAGTATGTAGTAGTAATAGTGAATTTTTCTAACATTTTTTGGTTTAAATAATTGCTAGAAGGAATGAAGGTTGAAATCAAAGAGCCATTAGTCATGTATCATGATAACATCAGTGCAATTAACATATCAAAGAACCCAGTGATGCATTCCAAAACAAAGCACATTGCTATAAAATATCACTTTGTCAAAGAACTAGTGTAGGACAAAGAAATTTGATTGGAATATGTCCATACAAAAGAGAAAAATGTAGACATATTCACCAATCCATTACCTAAGAATGCATTCTTGTATCTAAGAGGTAAGCTAGGGTCATTCCCCTATCTAAAGCTCACTAAATAAAGTTTAATGATGCATCAATAAGAACCAAGTTAAAGATTAATCAGTTGATGTAGCATAATCAAGAGAATATTGCATATGAATTAGTACTCAAGGTACATTGATACGAATTTGGCACGTGGTGTCTTTGGCATGTGTTGTCAAAGAGGGAGAAACTTATTGTCATATCTTTATCTTTCTAAAATTTTATAGAGGGAGAAGTTTGAAAAGGTATGCAAAGGGAGAATACAACATAAAGAAGAAGTTCTTGTGTAAAATCAAAGAGGGAGAAACTTTTTGTCAAAGGGGGTCTTATTTTCAAAATTTCATTAGGCAATGATATTTTGTGTTGCCATCAATGCCAAAGAGGGAGATTGTTGGATACAATTGATTAATTGTGTGTTATCTTTGATGTTACAGAAATGTCATATCAATTGATAGATAATTTCTACAAGCTAACTTGGTCAGTGAAGAAAGTTTTCCTTGTCTATCGAACATTTATAGATTTACTCTTAATAGATGATAGTGTCTACTAAGCTCACTCAGGCATCGAAGGAATTTAGGTAGAAAATAGTGTTAACCAAGCTCACTCAGTTAATGAAGGAAAAGTTGGACAAAGTTAGTATTCACTAAGTTCACGTGGTTGCCAAATGATTTCTACAATTTTGCAGTGTTAGCCGAGCCTCTATTGGTTAACACAAGAAATCGTTCCAAAGTTAATTACTATCAAGCAAGAGTCAGCTTACGAAGGATTTTTCTTATTTTGGCATATGAAGCTTAATTACTTTATGTACTGATTCTAGCCAACTATGATGATGAATATTAGTTATTGTAATTTGAATTTGGGCCGACTTGACAATCTGGAAGGTATAAATAAAAGGTCAAGTTGAGATTTCTAGTGTGTTTTCAAGTGTGTTGATTGAATTGAAAAGAAAAGAGAGGGAACGAACTTGAAGGATAAGCAGGTATCCTTGTGAAGTAGAAAAGTAATATTCGATAATGAAGGATCAAGTTTATGCAAAAAAGAGATCTAGATTTAGCAATTTAGTTGCATCATAATTAGGTCATTTTATTGTTACTCTCTAACCATTATAGAAGTGATCTAAAAATCTCTTAATAGATTTGGTTTAATAGCTAGTTGTAAATCCTCTAACAAGGTGCAAATTCTATTAAAAAAATTTAAGACCTCTAGCAAGGCCACTCCTAGTAGGGTGATTAAATCCTCTAACAGGGTCACACCTAAGAGTGTGTTTTGTAACCTTTAACAAGGTTGGCTCCTAACAAGGCTCACTTTAGGATAGTGAAAAATAGTAACTAGTTACATTGATGATTTTTTCCAAATTGGGTTTCCAGGTTAAATCCTAGTGTCTCATGTGTTCATGTTATTTCTCTTATGCTTGGAAGTTAATTTCTATTAATGTTTTAAGATTTGCTAATAGTAATTCACACTCTGCATTTACCAAGTGACAACATCATCTATGTGTCTACCAAGTAACAATAGTAATCAATTTTCTCAGTCTAAATTTTATTTTTGACATCTAAGGGATCTAGGATTTATTTTAGTGGTAACTGATTTACCCCCCCTCCCCCTCTCAGATACTCCTTTTATATTTCCAACACATATCTCACAAATTCTATCAGTCTAGCTAACTAAATAGTGTGCCATGCATTACAGTTGATGTTGGGTACAAAATTGTGAAGAAAGATCATACATATGATCTGGTAGAGCTTTAATTGCAAAAAATTATGGAAAATCTAGAAGCAATAAGAAGATCAAAATGTTGAGATAATGGGTGTTGCACACATTGCATAATATTATTATTATTATTATTTTTTATTTTTATTTTATTATGTAATGTTGTATCTAGGAGCACCTAGATGGACGTGCAATATGTAAAGATTCCAATGGGATATACTTTATGAATTATATTGTAATATTGTGATAATATTTCATGTAATTATTTAATATTGGGGAAAAGAATTAAATGCCCAATATTAAATGTGGGGTTAATGGGTTAGGTAGCACATGGTTTATGTAATACCACTTGGTGGTTTTGTGGGACTTGCTACTATATAAGTAGCCAAAAGGGTAGTTGTTGTAGAAGGAGAAGACAAAAGGCAAGAGTTGAGTGGGACAAGGCTTGACAGGTTAGCTAAGGGAGCATTTGTGAAGGTTGGAAGCATGGCATGGGATGTGTGGATTCATGCTTGTTCACATGGATTGCTTGGTGGTGGCTATGGCTTTGAAGGCTTCCATGGTTGTATTGCAATGGTATTTTTGCTGAATTATACATGGTGATGGATGTTTTCGGAGGCTGGGTTTTTCTCTCAATGAGGGTTTCCTAGGGTATATCTTGTGTCACATTTTTGTGGGTATGTGGTCTATTCTCTTACATGTGGATTTTAATTCCATGTTTATTTCAAATATATTATGGGTTATGTAGACACAATTATATTCTTTGTTGCAAGTTTCCTTACAAGTGGTATCAGAGCTATGGTTTTATTATGTAACCTTAGATTGAATCCATGGGAATGCATGAGAGGATACAAGAAAGGACAAGATATATGAGTTATTAATTGCAGACCTAAGGGTTTTTGGGTTTGATGTTATGATGGGATTTGAAATATTTTGGGCATGTGAAATTATTGGACAAAAGGGATTTTCAGATGTTTCATTTAAATAAAGGTTTTAGGGGATAGCTTGCAGAAATGACCTCCTCAGTAAAAACAGACCTCACCATTAGATTTCGATCGACATTTTCATAAATTTTGATATATAATATGCCCTAGTTTGGCCATGTTTAGAGGAAATGAAAGAATTTTTCAGTTTCAATCCATGATGGCCATCAAATTTAATCCCATCAAAATTTTCGTCACAAAAATAAATGAAAAATCACAGTGAAAATGGTAAAAAAGACTATCTTAGTAAAACGGCAATAACTTTCTCTCAAGATATGAGATTTTAGAGTTCTTATAGGCATTGGAAAGCTAATTCAAAGCATTATAGCTTGGTGTAGGTTTGGTTCTGTGATTTTGATATTTTGTTAGGTTTTAAGAGCCCAAAAGTTAGATGTTATTTATTTTGAGTAAAAACTAGGGCATAACTTGGGCATACAAAATTTAATTTTGGACTTTGAGTAATCAACATAAAGCTCTTGGAGAGCTCTACATATTGGTTTAGAATTGGTGTAGGTTTGGCATGGTTTATTTTGTGATATATTAATTTGAATAGTTTATGGTATATATTTTGACTATGGTAACATAATGAGTTTATGGTATTGCATATTTTGAAGAGTTAAGATTTGATGTCATTGTATACTCGATTCATATTTTACATTGGTCTCATGATGATATGGTTATCAGTATTTTATTTTGGATATGTATGATGACTTGTTGTGTCTACAAGTTGTGCAGTATTGTAAGCGGTCTATACTTACAAGTTCCATTTATAGCTTGGTTATGAGTTGTCTTTCCCCATTGATCTTTCATTATTAATGCATATTCAGATTGGTGGCTTGGATTTGGGTTGTCTATGCCCTAAGTCACATGATTTGCTAATTTTTTCTTCATGTAGAAGGGATGAGATGTTGTCACTAGGTACACTCATGGTGGTGAATTGTGGTTGACTATTTTATGCTAACAAGTTGGACATATTGAGAGTCAGATGCTCGGTTCATGGATGTGATCATGATGCCATGAATTTTGGTATGACATGATTGGATATACAAGTACATCCTTGATGTTTATTGGCTTGGATTTCTAATTTGGTTATGGTGGTATGTCTTCTTAGTTGAGGATCATGGTTATTTTGGTTTCTTTTTTGGATCTCATGATGTGCACTTTGAGTTCTTTGATGGCTTGATACCTTGGTTGATTATTTATTGGTTTGGTTTGTATCTTCTTGGGTTTGGAGATCTTGCTTTCACTTGGTATTGACACTTTGGTTGTGTGAGTGTAGACTTGGAGGATCTTCATGTAGGAGATGGATTTTATGATGCCATAGGTGACTTGGTACCATGGTTGAGTAGGATTTTTTGGCATTGATGTATTTATTGAGTGCCTGCAGATGTTGGAGGTTTTTCTTAGATCCTGTTGCTGCAAAAGTGCCTTTGACATTTGCATAGTGCACTTGTTATCTTCATGGTGTGTGAAGATGGTTAGATCTTGAGGACTCATGGAGTTCTTGGTTATCTTCATGGTGTGTGGAGATAGTTCTCCATGGTATGTGGAGATAGATTTTCTTTATGGTGTGTGGAGATGGTTGCATCTTGAGGACTCATAAGGTTCTTGGTAAAGGTGTGGTTTATGCTTTCATTTGACATGTTATCCTTGGTGTGAGGATGGTTTTATTATTATGTAACAATATACTCTTGATACGCATTTAGAGTTATGACATGTTATAGTATATTCATATAGAGCATGTTATCTCTTTGCTTGAGATGGTTTAGATCATGTTGTTATGTTTATGTTCCTAAGGCCATGGTTGGAACTTTGACATTGATCTTGGTTTAGTTTCTTGGTATTGAGTACACTGATCATAAGCTAGATACTTCATGATATTTCTATGTTGCATTTGGAGTTGGCATGGATTGATTGGTTATAGGTGCTCATGGATACTTAAAGATGGTGGTGATGCTGATTTCTCTTAGATTAGAGAAGTATTTGTTGGGACATTTGATGGTTTTAGTAGGAAGTCCAAGGGGAAATCACTTGATATGGACTTGAGAGGAGATTTTTTTTAGTTGAGTCTTGGTTGGAGACTTGGATATCTTGATGAGCATTCTTATTCCCCACTCTTGGTCTACTAAGTGGTTTTCTACTTGAGAGGTATAGTCCATTGTTTCTCTCAGTTGCATTATATTTATGCTTATATTTCATGGATATGGATCTTGAGCTATGGTACATGAGTTAGTTATAGAGGGTTTATTTGAGAGATGGTTTAACATTGGTTATCTCCATTTGCATATGTTGTTATGTTGGTTGAGTTTGGGAGATGGTTTTATATTGGGCATATTTCTTGGATTAGGAATGATTTATGAGTTTGATCTTCTTGTGAGAAGCTAACATCCATGATTAGTTATATGTTATGGTTTGGATATTGTTGAGGCTTCTTGTTGGGGTTTTATGAAGGAGATCATACTTGCACAGTTTACATCTAGCGTTGTGTGTAGAAGGACATGATATAGATTATGATTTGCATGGTCTCTCTGGTCTTGGTTGTCTTCCTAGATGTTCAATTTTTTCTTACATTAGATTTGAGATTGGTTGGAGATTGTTATCACTAGTTTGTGCTCATGTATGTCATGTGAGATATGACATGGTTATTCCTTTATCTCTTTCCTCTATTGGTTGTGGAGAGCTTGGGAGACTGCTAGAGATTGTTATGAGAGTTGTTCTTGCAAGTTATTAGTTTATGTGTTTTGGATGTCCTTGAGACTACATGGATTCACTTCTTTGAGATGTTGTGAGTGGATTGGTTATAGTTTTGAAATTATCTTTTGCAATGGGAGCTTCTTGGTATATATGTGGTAGGTATTTCTCTTTAGCCTTGTGATTGTAGGTTACAAATTAGATATGTTGATTATGTGAAATTCACTTGGTATACCTTTGGAGGTATGGATAGTTGGATGGGTTTTGCACTTGCTCTAGGTGTTATTTCAACTATGGATATTTGACAACTATGGATACATGTGATTACCTTTGGATCAGGTTTGTGTGCTTGGCATTTCATTTGGTACAAGATTTTATGATCTTCTAATGCGACAAGTTGGGTGGCTTTCTCTTTGGATGGCTTCTATGTATATCCAATAGCAGTGGCATAATAGGAGGTGGCATCATTCATGTTCGAGATGTTGGATACTTTGATTCTATTGTGGGTACTAGGATGGAGCACTTCATGTACTTCAATCCATGATGGTGGATGTGCTAGGAGGGATTGTTCCCTTGTTCATTTATGTGGCTACGGATTGACCCTATGCAATGTATACAACAAGTGGGAGATTGTTGAGATAATGGGTGTTGCACACATTTTATAATATTATTATATTGTATTATCTTATTATTTTATTTTATTATATAATGTTGTATCTAGGAGCATCTAGATAGATGTGCAATATGTAAAGATTCCCATGGGATATACTTTATGAGTTGTATTGTAATATTGTGATAATATTTCATGTAATTATTTAATAGTGGGGAAAAGAATTAAATTCCCAATATTAAATGTGCGGTCAATGGGTTAGGTAGCACATGGTTTTAGAACATGATTTATGTAATACCACTTGGTGATTTTGTGGGACTTACTACTATATAAGTAGCCACAAGGATAGTTGTTGTAGAAGGAGAAGACAAAAGGCAAGAGTCAAGTGGGACAAGGCTTGAAAAGTTAGCCAAAGGAGCATTTGTGAAGGTTGAAAGCATGTCATGGGATGTGTGGATTCATGCTTATTCACATGGATTGCTTGGTGGTGGCTATGGCTTTGAAGGCTTTCATAGTTGTATTGCAGTTGTATTTTTGTTGAATAATACATGGTGATGGATGCTTTTGGAGGCTAGATTTTTCCCTCAATGAGCATTTCTTAGGGTATATCTTGTGTCACATTTTTGTGGGTATGTTGTCTATTCTCTTGCATGTGAATTTTAATTCTGTGTTTATTTCAAATCTATTATGGGTTATATGGAAATGGTTATATTCTATGGTGCAAATTTTCTTACACCAAAAGTGCTCAGTGTAAGTTTGGCTCAATTTTGATATGTGCATTCTTCTATATTCAGAATGAATTTCCCTCTTTTGGTAAGATGGGGTGGAAGACCAATAGGTCTATAGCTATACAAATTAATGGGTACATAGAACAAATGGGAGCCAATTTTGAAACCATAATGACTAGCTATTTTGAGGACTTTAAGAAGTCCATGAAGCAAAGATTAAGAATTCTAGTTTCACTAGTAGAGCAACACATCAATGATATTTTATTTCTAGTTGATATTGATTACACCTATATTCAAGTATTAGTGCAAGAGTTAGATGGTTAAGGCCACTAGGATATGAAATAAGCATTGATGAAGCATCAGTAGCAATCATAGCATTTCTAGCAAAGGAAATTGACAAAGTAGCAAAACATTTTGGTACTTATGATGTTGTGAAATAAAAAGTAGAAATGGAGTTGAAAACAGCATCAACATTGAAAAAGAAAGACAAGTTGTTCAAGAAACTCAAGGCCAATTTTGTAGAGGGAAATGTTGAGGAAGAAGAAGATGATGAAGATGAAGAAGAAGTAGAACAAGGCCAGGATCCACTTGCCTTAACACAAGGCATGGGAGAAGATGTTGAAGAAGAAGAAGGTGCTAAGGAAGAACAAACTAAGGAAGTGCCAACTAAACCAAAGCCCAAGAAGGGAAAGGCAAAGATATAGCCTACTACTTAGCCAAAGGGTAAGAAAGTTTTGAAACCAATCCCTACAAAGCCTACTACACCAGTTACAAGAGCCAACACAAGGGCCACAACTCAAAAGGTTGAGAAGTAAGAAAAGAAGAAAGTTATCGAGCAGCAAGGTCTAGCAAAGAAGAAATTAAGAAAAATGTATGTTGCACAACCTAACTCTGATGAAGAAAGGACCAAGTTAGATGACAACAACTAGTTCAAAGTGGTAATTCATGCACCCAAGTCCAATATTGATAACGTTTGTGAAAATATTAGGGATAATGCAAACTTGACTAGTTTGAAAACTATTGAATTCAATAAATTGAATAGAGGGGATCAGAATAAGATTGAGGAATCAGTGTATGCCATGATGGCTAAATTCAAGAATACACCTCTTGAATTTGACACTACCATGCCTAAGGATTTATATTCCACTATTGAAAATAAATGGCACTATTGCCTAAACATGGAGAAAGAAATAAGAGAGTCTACATTGGCACAAGTGATGCTAGATTTACCAAAAGGCCAAATAATAAAAGATAATAGGAAACATGGTAGAAAATTTGTACCTAAGCACATGGCCTTCAACATACTTCAAAATAAGATTGAAGATGTTGTCAAGAAGTCCACTTAAATGTGGAAGCTAATATATGGCCTAACCATTGTTAAACCAGGAGAGACAGATCCCTTTGAGGGAAAGAATGATGAGGAAGAGGAGGAGAATGATAAAGAAGAGGAAACTAAGAAAGAAAAAGGTGATAACATGGTGTAGGAGACACAACAAAGAAAATATGAAATGGCAACTGTTAAAGAGCAACAAACAAATTGAAGTGTGCTAGATGTACAATTGCCACCACTTAGCCCTCCACATGACAGCAACACACCTGTATAGATGATCAAAGTAAAGGATGTTCTTGATAGCACAGTTCAGAACATCAACCCACTCATTATAAAGGATCTAAAGAAGATCCTTGACCAATCAATGTTATAAGAAAAGTTATGTAATAACCCTATATTGGTCAATGTAGATGAGTTGCAGAAAGTTGTAGTTGATTTAACAAGGGAAAAGGTGAATACACAAGAACCACCTTCTATAATCCCTACAGCTAAAAGTGGACAACCTATAGCAAAAACATCAATAGATACATCTGCCAAGGTTGATAACACAATGAAAGTCATGATGATTGAACAATAGACTCAGACTATAGAGGAAAGAGAGCCTACAAAGGAACAAATAGGATAGATGGATACTTTTGTACCTATTACACAAGTACAAGGTGCACCACCACAAATAATTGTTATTGATAAAGAAAAATTAGAAGAGGAAAAGGATATTCCAAAGGAAAAGGAGAAGGAAGCAATTCAAACATTGGTAAATATACCAACTATTGGGACTCCTACAAGAATGCTTCAGAAGCTGAGCACTAATGTTATGCCACTACAAATCTCTATACTAGGCTCGAGCTCCATAAGAGTTGCAAGGGTACTTCATTATGGAGACCCTACATTAGATGAGGAAATAGTATTCCAAAATATGACTATGAAAACATTGCACTTGAATAGATAAATATCATGCAGGAGGCATTGGAAAGGAAAAAGAAGCAGAAGATACTTAGAAATGAGTATAAACAAAAGCAAGCATTACATGAGATTAAGGACATCTTCTTAGATGCCTTCAGCTTGCAGCCACCTGATGAAGCAAAGAACATATTAGAATAATTTTCAAATATTTTTGAGTAGGTGACAAATGAGGACCAAGATGCTAATGTTAAACTTATGGAATGGTCAGAAAAGAAATTTCAAGCAAAGTTAAATGAGAAGATATCTAGTGAGATAGCACTATCTCAAGTAGAGTTGTCAAATAAAATTGAAAAAGTGAAGAAGGTACTTGAGAATATATTCTCACTATACACAAAATTGTGTGACCCATCCACCTTCACACAAGAGACCAGCCAAAGGTTACTAAGCCTGGAGACAAAACTAAAAGTATCAAGCATGCAATTGCCACAAGATCTAGCTTAGAGTGAAAATGACTTCACTATCATGCTACACATAGAAAGAAATGGTTGTACTCATAGTAGAAGAGGCTAATACTAGAGCCAAGCTAGTACAAATACAAGCCACCCTTACCCCTCACATGGAGATACTACAGAAGGAACTAGCCTATTCTGAGACAATGTTAAAGAAAGATCCTAATCTTTCAACATTAGATGGCTTAGTTCACCTTGCAGTAGAGATAGTAATATAAATTAAATCCCTAGAAATTGCTATAAAAAATGGGGATTCTACTCTAAAGATTGTCATGAAAGTTAATAAGAACTTTCTAGCTAAATACAGTGTATAGACCCTTTGACATAAGTGTCAAAAAAGGGGGAGATAAATAAAAGGGAGATAAAAGAAAGGGGGAGACAATCTACAAGAGGATGCATGTGAAAGAGAAGAGCAAACAATAGGAAATAGGACATATTAGAACACATTAGATAAAGAGTATTAGAATGTAGAATGATTGAAGACAAAGAGCAACAACAAAGGAAAATCAATCTACTTAGAGAGATTTTGGATATAGAAAAGATACATTAACTCAGGGGGAGTTACTAAATTTTGAGGTATATAGTCTATTACAAAATTTTGAACAAATTTTGAAATTTTGTATATATGCCGAACATAATGTATATTATACTCAAGGAAATTAGATTCATCATGTATAGTTAGGTGTTTTTGCCACTCATGTCAAAGGGGAGATTGTTGATCTCAGAATGGTTTTGACAATTGAGTTTCAACACACTTAAGTTATTTGCTAAGTTCATGTTGAGCTAGCAATAAATGCCAAGTATAATATATACAAGTTTCAAGTTGCAATAGATGTCGAGTCAAAAATATAGTAAGTGCCAAGTCACTCAAGTGTCAAGCAAATAGATAGTGTCGAGCAAGTTTAAAGTGTCGAGTGAACAATAGATGTCAAGCAAGTTTAGGTGCCAAGCCAAATAGAATTTTAGTTAGTGCTAAGCAGCAGTATTTAACAAGTGTCGAGCAACATAGAATTGACATAAGAGTTTGTGAAGGCACAAACAATTATGTAAACTATTTGCATACCAACTCATGGATGGATTTCAAAGCTTAGAGATAAGATTGAATCTATTTGGATTTCCTATGTGATCTACATGCAACCAATTAGAAAAATGGAGGGAATTGAGTAGGAAAGTTGGATGAATCTCAATCATAGATTCATACCTAACCCTAAGCCACTAAAGTCTTTTTAAAGGGAGACAAAGCCCCATAATTCATAATATGTATGAGAGCGCATTAGAGAATGCATGCAAGAAGATGATGATAGTAGTGAAAGGGGTGAATTGATCAGCATACATTCAAGGTGACTTAGAAGAAGGACAGAATTGTAGAATTAGTTAAGTAGAGCAAAGGATCAAGGTTACAACAATTTCATATCAGATCAGAGAGGATCATGATGAACTAAATTGGGATCTAAAATCAACAATACAATATTGTAAGTGAATTAGATCAAACATTCTACTATACTTTCTAACAACTGTATTAGCAGGATGAAATCCTTGTATCAAGGTTGATTTAACATTCATAGAGAAATTCTTTAACAAGGTGACATTCCAAGTGAGTGTTCTAAAGTCCTTTAGCGAGGCACACCTTTGATAGGGTGTTAAAATCTTTTAATAGTGTAGGACCTAACAACCATTTGTAAGCCTTTAAAAGGGCAGATCATGAGAATGGTCAAAATATGTGACCTTAATAGGTGAACTTTATTGTTGTAGTAGTGAAGAATTGTGGTTGTCATCCCCACCCCAGTTTTACCTTCTCATTGGAGGGTTTCTGGGTAATCATATCTGGTGTCAAGTGTTTATGTGGATGCATTTTCTTTACATGTTATTTCTATATGTTTATGCATGCATTGTTTTAAAGTTGAGAATTTTATTGGTTAGAGTTTAGCACTTCTGATTCCCCCCCCCCCCCCCCAGAAGTATACATTTCCCATTTGTATTCCCAACATTATTATAATGCAACCTAGGTTTTACCTAGTTAGGGTTTTGATCTCCTTTTATAAGGATTGATCTCTTTATAATTTATTCATTTACTTTTGATAATAGTAATTTCTTTTTTACTCATCACGAATATCTCATTAATGGATCTGGCAATTTTAGCCTCCATAGCTTTTTGCTTCTCTTTCTATGGCAATTTTTTTCATTCAAGTAATTCTTGGGAACTATAGGGTTGATATTTCATCAACTTCAACATGGTATCAAAGCTCCAAATCTTCATGCCCCTGTTCTATTTAAGAGAAGTTTGGCTTAGCTTTTAGATATGTGTTTTCTCTTTTAGAGGGTTTCATTTTTTAGAGTTTTTTTTATTGAATCTAGGGATCACCATTTTTTAGTGCACTTTGAGCCCAAACGGACATCACCATTGAGCTCAGAGCACCCCAATACCCTTATTTTCATATAACATTTGTCCAATTTGGACACAATTAGAATTTGAGGCTAAAGAACTATTGCTCCCAGATTGGGTACATTTCTCAAGGCAATGATTTTCTAAAATTTTTTGCATGTTTCTTGAAGTGGTGATTTTCTAATTTTGCATGCAAATCAAAAAAAATTGGTTCAAAAATTAAGATTTTTGGCACATTTTCTGAGGTGGTAATTTTGTATTTTTTGCTAAAATTCTAATTTTTGGCATGCAAATCAAAAAAAATGTTACGCAAATTGAGATAGTTTTGGCATGGAATTGGCCCACTTCCCAAGACAATTTTGTACTCTTGAGTGCATTTTTCAAAGCATTTTGTAGTGATCCCGAGGCAGATTTTTTGTTGGTTTTCCAACACTTTTTTGACCTACATGTGGTTTTTTGGCCACAACTTGCTCATCTGAACTACATTTTTTGATCTAAAAGAAGCATTAGGAAGCTGATTCTGAGCCCATCATGATGGTGTAGTTTACTTGGATTTTTTATGCAATTTGGTGACATATTTTGGCTATCAAAGTTAGAAGTTCTATTTTGCACTTCAAGAGACATATTTTGAGACATTCTATTTTCCAAATTTTGCTCCAAGCACGTCCCATTCAATTTTTTGCATTTTTTGCATTTTGATGTATATTTTGGTTATTTCAGGTCTAGGGATCAATTGTTTTGTTTTGGATGATTTTTCATGGGTTATACTACATATAGTATCAGCCTTATGTCTCTTTTGATCTTTGTTTACATCCTTTTGTAGCATTTTTGCAAATGCACTAAGATAAAGTGTCACTCTATTATATTTTGGGATCTTGGACATCTTTGTGTTTTATTTTACTCACACTAAATTATAAAGTGCCTTGGGGGTGTCATGTTGGCCATATTCATCATCTTCATTTTTCAACTGAGTGTTTCCTCCATGACATTAGCCTCATGATGTGTTGATGACATGTGCCATTATAGGTGTTTGTACTTCTTTTATACTCTCAATGTTCTTGGTTCTTCTTTCTATAGGAGATATTGCATTTAGTTTTAGTGTTCGTGTCTTACCTTTCAGCATTATCGAGGGGTTATGTTGGTTCTATTGCTTTCTTGGTTCGATGGAGTGAGCTATGTATTCAAAATTTGATCCTATGTACTAGGTGATTGCAGTGGTTGGATACCTATGCATTCTTGTGAGATGGATTATTTTCCATATAGACATTCTTTCATTCCTATTTTAGAGGTCATGAAGATACCTTCCATCTTCAATTGATCATCTCTTCAAACTTAGTCTTCTCTATCTAGTTATATTCTATATTGTGGAGGGTCTTCAAATCAATAATTTGGTAGTGTTTGCAGCTTCATGCTTCAGTGGTGTTCTTCATGATCATCATTTTGTTCCCATCTTCTAGAAAATTCTTTTTATCTCTTTTTGGAGTAGGGTTTTTTCCATGTGGTTTTCTCTATTTCTCCTCTTTATAGAGATTTGGTTGTGCTTGGGTACCTCATCAGGCCTTGTTGTTGGGACCCAAGTTTTCTTTCAGTAGTAGTTTCTAGGTTTTTAGCTACTCCCTAAGTTTATCTTAAGGGGGGGTGTCAGAGTAATAAGATATTCCTTTATTAATTAAATCATTTTGATTTAATTATTAAGTCACTTATTATCTCTAGTTTACTTAAGCTAAACTTTAGGCATATAATAATTAATTCTTTTATAAATTATCATCATGCAACCTAGGTTTTAACCTGTTAGGGTTTTGATCTCCTTTTATAAGGATTGATCTCTTTGTAATTTATTCATTTACTTTTGATAATAGCAATTTCTTTTTTACTCATCAATAATGTCTCATCTATGGATCTAGCAATTTTAGCCTCTTTAGCTTTTTTGCTTCTCTTTTGGTGACAATGTTTGCATGCAGCTGATTCTTGGGAGCTATGGGGTTGAGCTTTCATCAACTTCAATAGTTTTTTCTTGGTTGAGCACAATATTTGTAAATATTTTCAATATATATAAAAAAATTATAGTCATGGACTTTTACAAACAACTTATAGAGAAATCAAATATATCTGGTTAAAGATACTTATCTCTACTCGAGGAGGTAATCAGAACCATTTATAAGAGTTTTTTCTTACATATATCTACTAGGTTTAACTATATAAGGAGGAGTTCTTTTAAATTTTCTATTTGTCAAAATAGACATAAAAATATCTTATTTTTACCACCTAGAAATTATTTCTTTTTTTTTTTATCAAGTATCACCTATAACCCAACCTTCATAACCATTTAGGGAATAAGAACCTATATTCCTAATGCAATAAAATACAAATTTTACCTTAATTTTTTTTTCTTGCATATTATTGCATATTATTGTTGTTACTCCTTTACAATACATTATTAGTTCCTTAGATCTGAGTGAATAAGCATCATTACTTTTCTCTACAAATAATTTTAGTCTATTTTTACAAAAGAAAACTTTATATGTTCCTATGGTATTCTTACTTTCATAATTTATTTAAATTACTCGATCCTCAAACTTTTCTTAAGGGTAAAACATTTTTTTCTACAATATAGGAAGAGAGAGAATTTTGAATAAGGCTAATCCTTTTTCTAACTTCTCAATATCAAATTACCTCAAAATAGTTTAAGCCTTCCTAAATTTTATGAAATGAGAGGGAACATATTTAATCTAGTGGTTTTCATAGTTTTATTTTATAGTTCCATGATCAAAATAATCATACAGTCCTATCTCAACTTCTTATTACTTAAAAAATTAGGTTATTAGCCTATACAACTAGCTTTTCCTTATATGGTAAAGGTAGGGATAGAAACATACACTCCCTAAGTTATTTATCATTGAGCACCACTATCAATGTAATCTTTTACTACAATCAAAACAAGACATAGTGTTGGTTTGCAATAACTTAAAAATGTATTATCCCTGAATCTAGTTTAATTTGTAGAGTAAGGATGTGTGGTTGAGTATTTTGACTCCTAAATGTAGTTTTATAATCTCTTTTCCCAAAACAAATATGCACTATAAGTTATGGTTATCCATATTGGATTCTCATAGTTCCATTATACTAGCTGTAACCACATAAAATTATCAACATGCACTATCAAAAGAACACAACTAATGGATTCAAAGAAGGTATATTAGCCCACATAGAAGAAAAATCAATTCTAATAGAAAAATATTGTATGTATGAAGTCATATCAAGTGCATAAAATTCTGAGTTATTATATAAATATTTATAAGGTAGAATGAGATACACTAATGAAGCCTAAAGTTTTCTTTTTCTAGAGAAGAAATGAGACATAATTATCTAAACGTGTTAACTAAGTCCTAATGATCCAAAATGCTAATGTATGTGTGGTAAAAAAGACAATCCCATTATGAAATAAAGAAGGCGTGTTCTTCATCTCTATTTATACTAATCATCTAGAATGCACACAAAGAGTTCTACCCAACACTAAGATTATGAATGAGCCAAATTTGAATCCCTAGAATTCCTAGTGTGGAAACCTAGGGCTCTAATACCAAATTTAATGCCCCACCAGGGAACCTAGAAGGACAAGGCTAAAAGATATTATGTTTAGTGGATTTTTTTAACACCTTTTGATTGTTAACTTTACTTAATCATAGTAGCAGGCCTAATAGGTTCCCTAACATTGTTCTTAAATGCATTTCTTAGTTTCAAAATTTAGGAGTTATGTTTACTCATCCAACTCAACAAGTATTTATTTATTATTTCTCATTTATCTTTTTGTAACATTTCCTTAATTTAAGTCATCTATTATTTTATGTCTAATTATCATTTCTTATTGATTCAATATTCATCCCTATCTCTACTTCTTTGTGTCACTTTTGAATCTTAGATCTCATATAGGACTTAGCCACACTTCTATCAATTTACTCCACATCTATTCTTGTAGAAGTTAGGGTGTGATAACAAGAACTTAGATAGTATTTCCTAAATGATTGTTTATTAATTCCAAACAATATCTATAAAACTTTTTCCAAATTAGAAGCTAATGTCTTAATCTTTATAAATCAAATGAAACTACTTAATATGTAATAAATATCCATTAACTATATATATTTTCTAAATCATATTCTAGTCACTAATTACTTTGATTATTCATTTGAAAATATTATAGAGAGTATATAATTTATTTATTCATCATACATATTATCATTATCATCATCTAAAATACAAGGAAATATATTATGTGATGACCTCATTATTACTTCATTGATCTTTTTGAAATAATACAATATGTTCATATATGCCTTAATTTCTCCTAGAGATACCCTTTACCCTTTTTATATATCTTTTTAATTCATGATACATATACACATGAACTTGAAAATTCTTCAATATTTTACATTATAATATTACATAGTTTTCTTCCAAGGAAATGCAACTTAAGAAATAATCTTCAATAGCTACTAAGTAGGGATCCACATAAATTCATCCATAATAAATTGAATATTACCTCAAAAATATTTTACCACCCAACCACATGGTACCACAAATGGTCCACTCCCCTAAGCTAGGATATAAGACCATGATCCACATAGGCTCATAAAAAGCACAAAGATAACATAAAACCACATGAAACTATAATGCCAAAATGAAGTCATAAAAAAAATGGACAACCAAAGGAAAAAATATGTGTGAGAGGTTTGACCATATCTAGGTGAATGCCATTGTACATTCCTACAGTGTTGGGATCAACCTCTTGAGCCAAAAACTATCATGTCACATTGAATGTCTTCTCCCTAAGAACTCCAACAGGATATGTATGATGTTCCATGGTACATTTCTATAATTTTGGGATCAACCACCTGAGCCAAAGACCATCATGTCACATAGAATGTCTTCACCCTTAGTACTCCAACATGCATGATATATAATTATCTTGATTAATGTGAATTCCCAAACCCCCATAACCCATTAATTTTATTAATATTTGAACTTAATTACCAAAACTCATATGTAAATCTAGCCTACACACATCCCTAGTCTCTAACACATAGGATCCTCTAGCGGTGACTTTTGGGCCCTAGCACCTATGGCAAGCCACTCACCTAGGGAATCTACCCTACTCACAAATCCAAAACCACAATCATATAAGAGTTCAAGGAGAAACATTCCTAGGGTCCTATACCCCTAGTTTAAACAAAATCCTTACTTTTCCTATAAGCATCACAAATCATATGCAATCATAAGGCACAAAGACTATAAGCATAAGTCTTTACAAGAATTTTTAATGATAAATATAAATTTTATACATCACATAACAATTTGACATGTCTTGAGTGTTTTAAACTGCAATAAGGAGGATGAAAACCCAAGTAAGAGGCCAAATTGGTTTAAAACCCCTAAATCAAGAATATATAATTCTAAAACTTATAAAATCATGTAGTATGTACAAGAATTCATAGCATAGAGAAAATGGAATGTTTCATAATACTATATTATATACCTCTAGTTACCAACAATCTTCTTACAAAATATAACATATCTCCAAAAACTAGTGGCTAAATACTATAGGAAAATACATAGTTATTTTCAAAAAAAGGAACTCAAGAACTTTTAAATAACTATAGGAATTTAATGTAAAAATATGATACATCATGAAAAAATATAAATAGATTTAAATTTTATCAAATAAATAATACAATCAATAAGTTTAATCCATACCTTAAGTCCTAGGAAGATTCAATAGAAGCAGGAGCAAGGA
This sequence comes from Cupressus sempervirens, assembly GCA_028749045.1. Classification (NCBI taxonomy): domain Eukaryota; kingdom Viridiplantae; phylum Streptophyta; class Pinopsida; order Cupressales; family Cupressaceae; genus Cupressus; species Cupressus sempervirens. Next base: position 659,502,877 of record CM053789.1, read on the forward strand.
GACAAAGAGAGGATGTAGTGCCTACCCTTGTTCACATCTTTTCTAAACTCATTGTTGCTATTATTATCAGACTTTGATGGACTAGTTTTATGTTGATGGATTAGTGGTATTGTTTTGACACTATCAGACATTATGTTATGGATTCAGTGGTTATATGATGAGATCATTTAGACTTTACATTTTATGTATGTATGATGATCATTATATTGTTTTTAGTTATTAATGATGATCAGTTAGATGGTTTATTATCTCATGTGTTTTATTATGGATACTTACCCCATACTTGCATGTGTATGGTGTGCGTTTTTTCTTATTGTATGGCATTTTTGATGTGGTTAAGGAAGGGAGTCGTAGTCACCTGCTTAGTCAGGATCTACACGATGCACCACTTCCTGCCATTTCTTGTTTAGCTTAGCATTATATATATATATATATATATATAGTATGTACATGCATGGTTTTTCTGTAGGTTGCAGGTACCGGGTATCAACTTCCCTGAATTGCCAGGATGAGCGTACCCCATTACACTATCTCAATGATAAGAGAAGGGAGATAAATTCTCAAGTCCAAATCCCAAACCCTAAAACCATTTGTCCTAGTGAGCTAGGACAAGTATCTGAGTTGAATACCCACCGAATGTGTCGGATGACATATTTCATGATTTTTAACCCTTTAGACTGATTTTGTATGATTTGTTCTATGATGGGTTTTCATATTTTATCTTGGAGGTCTATGGTGAATTTTTTATTAATTAAGTCTTAATAAATAGATTTAATTAATAAATTATTTATTTTAGAAAATTAATTTTAAATATCATGATCTTTGATATTTTGATTATAATTAATTAAATGAGAATTAATTAAGGAAAAAGAATTAAATAAAAGAAAATTAGTAAATTAAAATTAATAATAATTATAAAATAATAATAAAGTAATGAATAAAATAATAATAATAAAAGTTATAAAAATCAAAATGAAAGTTATAAATATTTAAATGGAAATTATATAAAAAGTAAATTGGAGTTATAAGCTTGCATGGGAATTAACGCACTTTTCTATTTCTCATGTGTCAACAACACGGGGGTTAGTGCATCAATTAAGCACATGGTGTCTACAACCCTATGGCTCATCAAAAAGGTTGGAAAAGACCCATGCTTAGTTGGTGACACCTTCTAGCTATTTCTAGAAGCATTCTAGAGGTTTCCTGAGAGCTCTTTATATTCAGGCATCCCTAGAAGCTTAGACATAGCATTTGGAGTGCAACTGGAGCATTGGAGGATTCAAGAGTTCTGAAGAAGGGAGCTTGCTCTGCGAGTTTTCTGAGGAAGAGCGATTTAGCATTAGAATCCGGGTAGATTCTTGTGATTTTACTTATGTTATTTCCACATCTTGCTTTCCCTGTCTTCTCCATGTCTTCCATATGTCTTCTGAGGAATTTCATATTTTTATTGTATGCATTTTCAATTTGGGCATATAAATTTATTTGAGAATTTTATATGCATAGATCAAAAAGGAAAATGGGGCTAGGGTTGAAATTCATAGTCAAACCCATTAGAATTAATTATTGGAAATTTTGGATATCAAAGGTCCATGGGGGAATTCTAAAAATTAGAAGTTTTTAATAAACTGTGTATATACATGTTTATATTGGTCAAATCTGCATACAGAAAACATTTATATATATATATATATATATATATATATATATATATATATATATATATATATATATATATATATATATATATATATATATATATATATATATATATATATATATGTTGTAAAACTTGATTAAAGTCTGCGAATGCATATATATATATATATATATATATATATATATATATATATATATATATATATATATATATACTGAACAAGGGCATTTTATTATTCAATTTTCAAACCACATCAATGGGGAAATGTTTTATTAAAAACGTTATATTTTATTTTATTAAGAATTTGCATCGCGATTTATCTTTGCGAAAAGCATTGTAAAAAAAAAACATTGTTTAAAAATAATAATAATAATAATAAAAATATGTCTGGGCGGGTATGTATCCCCCACCTTTATCTATCCACCGATATTTATATTGGCGCGTCGTAGGGTACCTGCAGTGCAGTGTACCCACGACAAAAGAACTACCATACGACAGTGGTCGCAGGGTACCTGCAGATGCAGGGTACCCGCGACGGGTATGATCGCACGTCATCGGCGGCGATTCAAATATATCAATTTCTTTCGACTTTGGTTATAAATTGTGATCGATTTTTATATAATTTTTTTAAAAAGTTATTATCAATTGATAATAATATATAAATATATATTTATGTATGTATATATATATATATGTATATAAGTATATGTATAATAGTTATAAATAATTATTTTAATTAAAATGATTTATATGGATGGATCATTTTGTAAAGATAAAAGATTAAAAGAATATGTTTAATAATTATAATGAAGAGATAATAATAATTAACTTAATTTAGTTAATTAAGGTTAATTATTAGAACGTGATATAAGTTTTGATATATGCAAATTTTTTTCAATGGATATGTCTTTTTTTTCAAACAAAGTTTATATGAATAAAATATTATTAGATCAATTAGAAAATTGAGTCTAATGGAGAAACTTTTTATCTATCAAACAAATACATGGGTTAGGTAAAACGTGAAATTTCTCCACTTGATATAGTTTGGGAAACATAAACCGAGACTTTTGCATTGAATTCAAAATTGAAAACTTAGCAAAACCAAAACATGTGTTTACATTGTGTATTCTTTATGCTAATGTTTTGGATTTTGGGTTGACTAGTCTTGACCAGTTATAGGACGTCTACTAGAGGCTTGGGGGTTTTGTGATTGTGATGTCATGATGATGTTTTAATCTCAATCTTTATAAACCCAACCATGGTTTGTGATGGAATGCTCTATGTATTGGATGTGAATACTAATTGTTATAGTTGAGATTTTTTTATTTATGAGACACTTGACTTAAGCATTAATTTTGGTCATCGATTAGTTATCCTTGGTTATTTTCTAGTCGCCATGATGGGACTGTAATGTGGATTTATTTTGATGATTTCATGTTGTGACATGTTTGACTCAACCATTTTTAGAGTCTTCGATCAGTATGATTGAGATATATTTTGGTTATTGAGAACCATTGGATACTTTTGATTATTAGTGATACTTCAGTTGCCAATAGAGAGCTGTTGTGTTCATGATTTTCTATGGATGTTTGCTCATGGAGATTTGATGCTTTTATGCATATTTGATGATTTTATGGATTATCTTTTGTAATTTTGAGATTTATGAGTCCATGAGCATTAGGGTAGGATATCTACATGTAGTGACAGGAAGTGGCTTGCAATGGGGGCCGAGGTCCTAAGAGGCTACCAGGGTAACTCATTGTAAGTTGGATTAATAAGTGATAACATTCACACCTAATACTAACTAAATGAATCTAAAAAAATAAGTGTTTTGTTCTCGCCCATGCCTTGAGTGCTTGTACAGGCTAGGATGGGAGTAGTGAGATGCATGGTTGCGACCTTGCATTCCATAGTATGCCTTGTCAGTATGAGAGGATACTAGTGGCCGCATGAGATCAGTATGGACCCGTGGATTTTAGCTAACTGCTAGGGTAACTTGTACATGATAAATGCGATGACACTTTCCTGCTTGCATAGTAGGTTCCTACATGTCATTATGTGCCTCTAGGAAGTAGATGTCAATTTTGTGATTGGAACCTTTGAGTTAGTATACTTTTAGGATTCCTGGACTTATAGAGATATGTGCTATGTGATTTTGATAGCCTATTTGGGACTTGAGATTATCTCCTTAGCATGGTGGGAGTGGACCACTTAGGTACCACACGGTTAGGTGGTAGTTTATTTTCCACTCTTATCATTTGAGACTCATTGAGACATCGTGGCTGATGTGTCCTTCGTGATGGTGGATATGTATCCTTTCATTGATGATTAGCATATGTTAGATGATGTTATCTTATGCTTATATTTGCATGTTAGATTACTTTCTACATATGATGTTGTATATTTTAGGAGTGACATTCCTACTATGTTAATACCAATGATCTCTTCGGTGACTTGGGATGTTACACACGGAGGGATGGCTAGGATCCATGATGGTCTAATGATGCTATTAACAGTTGGGAGGAACCGTGCACTTAGTTTATTTTGTTTGATCTTTATGATGGATGTATATGTCTTCTATGAGGATGTATCATGTGATTATCTCTACTTTGATGTATCACGGATTGGAATAGGATGATGTACCTTATTCTACATATGTATATTCTTTGAGCTTGTCATACCCTGTGACATGTATAGAGGATGATTAAGCATTTGGAAATGTAATGTTTAAACATTGGACTTATCATTATTATTTCATGTGGATGTTGTACTAGATGGATTCTTGTATGTGATTCAATGTTAAGGGGTCTTTAAAGAATGTAATCTTTTATGTATGTTATGTTTACTTTTAGATGGACATTGTTATTGCTTCCGTTATTGTGAATAAGTTTTATGTATGGTATTTACTTTCATGTAAAAAAAAAATGTTACCAAACTTAGTGAAACTCTAGGTTAATTCTTTGGATCCCTTGGCGGGGTGTTACAGCAAAAAACAAATACAATTTGAGATGCATCATTAAACTCGCTCCAATTTCAAAAATCTCCATGGTAGAAGAAGGAGAAATTCAAAAAAAAAAATCCCTCTCTCAGCCTTTGAAACTCTCACATAAAAATTATTGAAATTACAAGTGGAAAGAAGTAAGAATTAAACTTCTGAAAGGGGGGGGGGGGGGGTGTTGAATCAGGAGTTTAAACTTGGACCCATAAAACTTTCACCTTTCATACACCACATGCATAATAAATTGAAATAACATATAAAGCATATGCATCAATCATGTAAACATGTAATCAAACATGCACACTTAACACCAGGTATGATTACCTAGAAACCCTCCAAATGAGAAGGTAAAACTAGGGTGGGGATGACACCCACAAATCTTTGCTACTACAGCAATAAAGTGTATCAATTAAGGTTATAATGGTTTGACCATAAATCATGGTCTTCCCTATGAAAGGTATGCCCTGTTAAAGGCTTACAAAGATTGTTAAGTTCCACCTTATTAGAGGATTTCAACACCCTATTAGAAGTGTGCTTGGTTAGAGGACTTCAACTTACAATTGAGTAAGCACCCTATTAAATGATTTCATACAGCCTATTAAGACTACTTTGTTAAGAGATTTAATTGAAATCACATGTCAAAATGTCTCAACATAGATCCTATAGTTGGCACTTGCTTTCCTGATAATAGATCACCTCTATCCAATCTCTGATTGATCCATCATGATCTGATGTATCAATGTTCTATCCTTTATCTTCTATTCTTCACTTAACTGATTCTACAATTGACTCTTACTACTAAGTCACCTTGAATGCTCTGCAAACTATCTTGTTTGCTCCTCCAATTCAATCATTCACCCCTTTGCAATGCTCTCAACATCATTAAAAATTTAGGGCTTCATCCTCCTTAAGAAGACTTAGGTAGCTTAGGATTAGGTATGAATCTATGGCTGAGATTCATCCATTTTTCAGCTTAAACCTTCTCATTTTTTGATTGGTTGCATGTAATTACATAGGGAATCTACATGTAGATTTGTCCTTATCTCTAAAAGATAAAAATCTATACTTAGGTCAGCTAAGAAATTATTTACATAGTTGTTTGTGCCATAAAAAACAAATATGTCCAATCTGTGTCACTTGGTATATGTAGTTTCTAATGCTCAGCATACACTATTCTGACTTGGCATCTACTATTTACTCAGCACTTGAATCACTTGGCATGGTCTACTTGCTTGGCACTTGAGTGACTTGAGACCCATTGCAACTTGGTATGGTCTACATGTTGTACTTGGCATGCATTACTAGTTCAGCATGAACTAAGTAAATGTCTTAAGTGTGTTGACACTCACTTGTCAAAACCAATCTGAGATCAAAAATCTCCCCCTTTGACACGAGTGTCAAAAACACTTGAATATACATAATCAATCTAATCTTCTCGAGTATAACATATCCATGACTTAGCTTATATACAAAACTTTAAATTTTCAAAATTTTGCAATAACCTATATACCTCAAAATTTATAACTCCTCTCTGAGTTAATATGACTATTCTGTATCCAAAATCTATTGTCCTTTCTAAGTAGATTTGTCTCCGTTGATAAATACTCTTTTACTTTAATACACTTATACTCTTTCATTCTCTTCTTTAGCTGATATTTGTTCTACTCTATTTCTATCTCTGCATTGTATTTCTCCCCTTTTCTTTATTCTCTCCCTTTGTGTTGGCTCCCCCTTTTTATCTGTCTCCCCCATAGGATATTCTCCCCTTTTTTGGCACTTGTGTCAAATTGGCTATACACATATAGTGTGTTTATCCAAAAATGATTTATGGACCTCCATTATAATATTAAGAGCTACATCCTAGTTGTCACATGCAACATCTAGTGACTTGAGCTAGATGGCAAGCTCAACAAAAAGGTGTACTAGGCCATCTAGAGTAGAAATATTAGGGTCTTTCTTTAGAAAAGTTTCTACATAGCCTAGTTTCTTGTGCAGTATCTCCATATGAGGGGTGAGAGATGTCTGTATACTTTTCAATTTGGCTCTTATGCTAGCCTCTTCTACTATTAATACAGCTAATTGATTTTGTGTTTGAAGCAATGTATTAAAATGCTTCTCACTTTGAGTTGGGTTCTAAGGTAACCTTGTACGTGATATATTGAGATTTCTCCCCACGCTTAGAATATGATGTCTGGTCTCTTGGGTGAACAGTGTAGGGTCACATAAATTGGTGTACAATGAGAATATATTCTCAAGTACCTTCTTCACATCCTCAACCTTTGTTGCTAATGCAACTTGAGTCAATGCTATTTCGCCAGATATCTTCTCATTGACCTTGCTCTAGAATTTCTTTTCTAACCACTCTAACAGTTGTGCACTTGTATCAATGTCTTCATTATTGACCTTTTCCACTATGCCTAATAGTTTCTCTAGTAATGGCTTGGTCTCTTTAGGAGTAGGTAGACTAAATGCATCTAAAAGGATGTCTTTATCTCTTGAAGAGCTTTCTTCTACCTGTGCTCTCCCCTAAGCATTTATTGATGCTTTTTCTTCTCTAAAGCTTGTTGCAAAATGCTTATTTGATATAAGATCATTGTATCATGATAATACTTTGGAATAATAATCTCTTCATCAAGAGTGATATCACCATACTGAATTATCTTTTCATCTTTTGAATATCTTGAGCTTGGCACTGAGATTTGCAATAGTATAGCTTTTGTGCTTGATTTCTGAAGAACTTTGTTAGGAGAAGTGCCAGATGTTGGTAGAGTTATCAGTTCCTAGATGGCTTCTTGCTCCTTTACCTTAGGTGTTTTCTCACCTTCTTTAAATTGGCTCTTGTCTAATATAATGGCTTGAATAGCACTTACTCCTTGTACCTCAGGTACAGATGAATCTATTTGTCTTGCTTCTTATTGTAAATTTGTATCTTTTCTTCTTCCTGCTTCTTCTCAAGTGTAACAACTTTCACAAGTGTATCAACCTTAGTGAGTGTATCTACTATAGTTTTAATCAAAGGTTAAACTTGAGTAACTGAATGGATGCCAAAAGGTGGTTCTTGTGGATTCACCTTGTCCCTTGTGATATCAATTACTACCTTTTGGAGCTCATCTACACTCACCAAGACTAGATTATCACATAACTTGGCATGTAGTGTAGATTGGTCCAATATTTTCTTCAAGTCATCTGCAGTTAGTGGATTAATGTTTTGAGCTAATGCATCAGGAACATCCTTGACAATAATAGTTTTAGTTGACTTGACTGTATCATGTGGGGGATTGACACTCAACACTTGTGTGTCCTTTACACTATTCATCTTGTTGTTTTTTAGTTGTAGTTGTGTCATCATCTTGCTTTTGTGTTTCTTCCCCAACTATATTACCTTTATTCTCATCTTCCTATTTCCATCATCTTCTTTATCATCTTCATCTTTATCATCATTTTTACCCTCAAAAGGGTCATCTTCCCCTTGTTCTACAGTGGTCAACCCATAAATTAATTTCCATATTTGGGTGGATTTCTTGACCACATCTTCAATGTTTTTTTGAAGTATGTTGAAGGCTATATACTTAAGTGTAAACCTAACTTCATATTTCTCAGTAGCCTTATCAATCTTCCCTTTTGTTAGTTCTGGCATTACTAGGGCCAATGTAGTTTCCCTTATTTGTTTTTCAAATTTAAACAACAATGTCATTTTTGCTTAACTAAATCATATAATTTCTTGGCTATTGAGTTAGAAAATTCTAATGCAATGGTCTTAAATTTAGACATCATTACATATAGGGCATCTTCTACTAACTTTTTTTCTTCTTTCTCAAGTTTCTCAAAATCAATATGCTTAAATCTAGACAAATCTACATTATTTCTGACATTTTCACACACATTTTCAATATCAAAAAGTGGTTTGTGACTTACCACTTTTAATTGACTTAAATCATTTTAGTCAAGCTATACAACATACTTTCTTCTCTTCTTCTTTTGCACTTGGCCTCCTTGTTCTATAGCTTTAGTCTTTGTCTTTGCCTTCTGTGTGTTTGTATGTGTGTTGGCTCTAGTGGTAGGAGCAGTAGGCTTGGTTGGGCTAGATTTGACAACTTTATTTGCCTTGGCCATAGGTTGTGTCTTAGCCTTTCTCTTCTTTCGCTTGGCTTGTGTAGGTGCTTCCTCAGCTTCTTCTTCCTTGAAAACTTCTATTTCTTCTTCTTCCTTGTCCTCTCCCATGCCTTGGGTCAATGCAAGAGGTCCTTGTGTTTTTTCTTATTCTTCCTCTTCATCTTCTTCCTCTTCTTCATCACCTGCACCTTCACCAAATTTAGCCTTTAGCTTCTTTACCAGCTTATCTTTCTTCTTAAGAGTGGAGGTAGTTTTCAACTCCATTTCAATCTTTGATTTCATCACATCATAGTTCCCAAAGATTTTTGCAGTTTTTTCAACTTCCTCTACTAGAAGTGCAATAATTGTTGTTGATTCTTCATCAACATTGATCTCATATCCAAGTGGTCTTAACCATTTGACCCTTGGTGTAGCAACCTCTATAAAGGTGTAATCAACATCAACTAGAAAGCATTGTAGTATTGCTCAACTAGTGAAATAGGTATCCTAATTCTTTGCTTCATTGACTTCTTAAAGTCCTCAAAGTAGCTAGTCATCAATATTTCAAAATTTCCTCCCATCTATGCAATATACTCATTGATTTGCACTGCTATTGACCTATTGGTCTTCCATCAATTGTTGTAATTATAGCTCATTCAAATCATAAGTATGATCTTTCTTCACATTTTTATAGCCAATATCTACTGTAATACAAGGTACATTATTCAATCTGCCAGATTGATAGAATTTGTGTGAAATTACCCTAATAGTAAATACTAGCAGTGGATCAATGATAGTATCTATTGTCATCCCTCTCTTGTTCCACTTTGCCCCTATGTTCCTCTCTATCACTTCTTTGGAGTTACTCCTTGTAGTTTTGGGCCGATCTAGGTTTGGGTAGCTAGTCACCCTTTGAATTATCCTCTTTCATATCTTAATTGGTCCTCCTTCTAGCCATAAGGATCCATTATGTATTCGGCTTAAGATAATTCTAATCCATTCAGTCTTGAAAATGGTAAGAAAATATAGGGCATGAGTCAAACACTTTCTCTCAACAATTTTATATTCTTCTTTTAGAATATCATTATCACATAATATATCATAGTCTTCTCTAATTTCTAGGTCTCAACATGCTACCAATATTACAATTGTAACATTTCCTAACATGCTAAACCATAATAACATTTGACGGGATCTTTAAAAGTGCGCCAGAGGCATCTTTTTTGTACGCTATGTTAGGGATGGCCTTGAATATGGGTTGTTTGACCTGATTACTAACTAGCTAAACGTTTAAAACCTCTTTCCTTTTTTCTTTCTTTGAGCTAGATGCCATTTGTCAAACTAGGGTTTATGCAAATTAAAAATTGTGTAGCTCGGCTTGTGATAAATACCTTGTAAAATCTATATGTTGGTGTGAGATCATTGCTGAAATTGTTGCAAATGTTTCAAACAAGTTTCTAAGTCACCCTCTACTCTATTTTCTCATGCTCAAATTTGAAATGACGAAAAATGAGTGAAAATGACCATATGCCCTTCAAAACCCATGCATTTAATGTTTAGTGCTTGTACAACTGTAAACTTGGCATTAACTTGATTTTAGAATTCAAAATCCATTGATATTACCATCACTCAACAGCTACTACAAACTTAGCATCAACTAGCATTCTACTCGACATCCATTGAAAACTTTTCATGCTTGAAAACAACATGAAAACTTAAAGATTTAATCTTGAATTTTCAACATCTTGCATCTTTATTCATGCTAATGTGGTCCTTTCAGTACTAACTTCTTTTGGAACTGATGTATGATATAATACTTTAAATATCAACCCCACATAGCTCTTGATTTCCTAGTTTGATGAGGTGTAATCACTTGACCCATCAGGTGAAGTGATCCCTTCTGCACTTGATGTGTTGTAGGCATCTTTCTTTTTTCATGTCTTGTTCATCTCATCTCTAATGTGTTCAACATTTTCCTTGCCTTTGCCTTTATCAAATTCACAACTTGGTGCCTTTGACCTAGTTGGAAAATGCTTACTAATATGACCAGTCTTCAAATAGCTAAAGCATATGGTTTGACTCAACCACCTTTTGTAGTTACCACTAAAGTGTGTCCTAATATAGTTCTTAGGAATATGTCCATATTCTTGACAATAGTGGCAGCTATATCTTGTATTGTAATCCCAATTATAAGAGTTTCTATAGCTTCTTACCTTTGTTGGCTTTTTTGATGACCACATGGACTTAGATTTGCATTCAAAGGCTCTATGTCCATAATTTTGATAGTTGTAGCAATATGCTTCAAATTTTTGTTTATGCATGGTCTTGGTTCTGCATTCATGTGCCTGATGACCTTGTTTACTACACTTATGATAGTGAACCATGTTCCTAGGCTTGGCATTCTAATTTGTATTTTTGCTCCTGCACACATTGGTAGTATTTCCTTTCTTTCCACAATTATGACAAGTAGGTTTGGATTTCTTACCTCTGTTGTTCCTTTCTTCAACAAAATTTGTTGATTCTCCATCTTCAATGCTTGTGTAGCCCAATCTTGATGTATCTTTATTAGATCTAGGGGATCTTAGTAATTGCTCAAACTATTTGATGACTTCATTTGGCTTGTTGAAACTTTCAAAAAAATCCTTTTCTCTTTTCAAGTCATTTTGCAGTTGTTCATTTTGCAACTTCAATGTGGTTATCTCAATGTCCTTGACAATCAGTTCATAGTTGGCATTCATCATTTGACTTAGAGTATCCAATTACATATTGGAGATCTTGGTTAGCTTTGTTGACTTTTCCTCCAATTTTTTTTCCATAATTCTTTTGTCTTCGTCAATCATGGCTTTCTCCTTTTTTTTAGTCACCTCACATAGCAGTATAGCTTGTGATTCTTGCTCCAACTTGAGATTTTTTATTTCTTTAGCTTGGATACTATTCTTCTCCATTATATTTGACACTGCTACATCAAATTCACTAGAACTGCCATCTACAAATTACTTGGTGATATCTATCTCGTTGTATAGTTTGTCATTCTCTACAATAGCAATTTTTTTCCTTCTCTTCAAGGAACTTTTTAAAGAATCTCCAGCTTCATCTAGTTGATGTAGTATAAGATGTATTTCAATCTCCTGGTTCTCAATAGTCTTTCCCAATTTGTAGGCTTCCATTTCAAGATCTTTCCTATAAGCTAAAAAGATTTTGTTTCAGAGAACTAGGCTCTGATACTAATTGTTGGAATTACAAGTGGAAAGGAGTAAACTTCTATGGGGAGGGGGGGTGAATCAGGAGTTTAAACTTGGACCCATAAAAATTTCACCTTTCATACATCACATGCATAATAAACTAAAATAACATATGAAGCATATGCATCATCATGTAAACATGTAATTAAATACGCACACTTAACACCATATATGATTACCTAGAAACCCTCCAAATGAGAAGGTAAAACTGGGATGGGGATGACACCCACAAATCGCCACTACTACAGCAATAAAGTGTATCCAATTAAGGTTACAATGGTTTGACCATGAATCATGTTCTGTCCTATGAAAGGCCTACTTAAAGGCTTACAAAGACTATTAAGTCCCACCTTGTAAGAGGATTTCAACACCCTATTAGAAGTGTGCCTGGTTAGAGGACATCAACTTACAATTAAGTAAGCACCATGTTAAAGGATTTCATATAGCCTGTTAAGACTACTCTGTTAAGAGATTTAACTAAAATCACCTGTCAAAATGTCTCAGCATATATTCTACGGTTGGCACTTTCTTTCCTAATAATTGATCACCTCTATCCAATCTCTGATTGATCCTTCACAATCTGATGTATCAATATTGTATCCTATATCCTCTATTCTTCACTTAACTAATTTTGCAATTCACTCTTAATACTAAGTCAACTTGAATGCTCTACAAATTGTCTTGTTCGCTCCTCCAATTTGATCATTCACCCCTTTGCAATGCTCTCAACATCATTAAAAATTTAGAGCTCCTCCTTAAGAAGACTTAGGTGGCTTAGGGTTAGGTATGAATCTACGGCTAAGGTTCATCCATTTTTCTACTTAAACCTTCCCATTTTCTGATTGGCTACATGTAATTGCATAGGAAATCAACATGTAAATTCATCCTTATCTCTAAAAGATCAAAATCTATCCTTAGGTTGGCTAAAAAATGGTTTACATAGTTGTTTGTGCCATAACAAACAAATATGTCCAATTTGTTTCACTTGGCATATGTATTTTCTGATGCTCAGCATACACTATTCTAACTCAACATCTACTATTTACTCATGTAGTGCCCAAAATCTAGGGGCACACACACACACACAAAAATTTAAATTTTTTTTTTTTAAATAGGTTAAATCACACCACTAAGTTTTGATATATTTGTTTTCACAAGTTAAAGTATAGGTACCCTGAGATATAGATACAAGTCCCCCTAACCAAACTTTAAGACTACAACTTAGTACAAAACATCATGAAGGAATGGATTGATAAAATTAAACTTTCATCGTTAAATCAATTAATTAATTTTTTTTAACAACCTAAATTCAATTACATAAAGGACCTAATACCTCATTATTATTAATAGCCCCTTTGAAAATATTACATCCATAGAACAATAGCACTAAGCTTACTAGTAAACATAATTTGCATCTACCTTAAAGTAGCATGAATATGAATGACATAACAATATTTGATCCAAATACTAATTCAATTATTTTTATGACAACATAAGTAATTTATAACTCTAATTATTCGAGACATTTAAAAATAAAAAGAATCCTCTAAGTAAAGTAACACCTAGCATCCAATTACTCGACTTGATTATTAACTGACATGAGAATACCCTTATTACTCTAACTAAGACTACATACTAGTTCAAAAAAAGCAACTTAACTAACACTCTAACACTATTTAATTAATTAAATTTAAATAAAACATCTAACAATTCATTATTCTAACTAATATCTACTAAATAACTAATATGCCAAATACATAACTAAAATCTAAAATCAATTGTACAGAAAAAAAAAAAAAAAAAACTTATAAACAAAAAATAATAATTAACTCTCTTAGCAATAAAACTAAATTTACATTGACTAAACTTTTACTAGCATTAGTTAGGAATCTAACATTTATTACAAGCTAACACATCATTATAATTTAAACTAATGCTAACCTCATTTGACTAAATACCAAACGACACTTATATTTAAATTAATGAAATTTTTTTTTTTAAAACTATCTAAACTTTAAAACTGAATTTAAAATAAACCTAAACAATAATAAAATGTTACTACACAACTCACACTTAACACAAATCAACTTTTCAACAACTAATCTAAACCTGTCCTATACTTACCTAGACTAATCCCCCTACACCATGTGACACATGTCACATCACACCACCCCAACTCTTGGCACCATCCAAGAAATCTTCCACACTGCCCAAGACAAGGAAGGAGTGCAGGTTCAAAGCGATTATGCAAGCATGATACGCTAGGTCTGCAGGGGGATCATAAAGGTAAAAAGGACACTCCAACACTTATTCAAAACAAATCTTGCTCCCATCCCAAGCATTGTCCATACTGACATCTATAGGTACTACCCTCCCACTTGCATAACAAGACTCCCTAGGCACTAAGAAGGTAAAGAACAAAATTTTAAAGGACTTTTTAAGCATGGAATTTAATGCTGATTTATAACATGCTCCTCCACCTCCAAGCTACGTAGACAACAAGGGAGGGCTGTGAATTTTCTAGGTGGGAGTCCCTAGGTAAATTCCCATCAAAGCAAAAGACTTGGGTTTCACACAAACTGCTTCCCCCCACAAACCCATTAAATTGTGTTCAAACATATCAAAGCAAGGATTGCGCCCAACTTAGGAGGGAGAAAAAGAATAGAGTAAATGCTAAAAGTTAGTTAGGTAAGTTTGTAGTGGAGGGAATAGAATTAATGACATAAAGTTTTATAGATGAATTCTAGGATATTTAGATTTTTAGCTCATCAGTCTTCTATGCATTTTCCTTATCATTATATTTATTTATTTATTTTGAATTTTAAAACTTAAAAAGATTCCCAAGATATTCTCTATTGCAAAGTGGAATTAAACACCCAGCCCATACAAAATCCAGAGGGCATATTTGCTCCTGGGGACATCTTTTTTTTTCAAAGTTTATACACAATGGCAAAAACAAAATAAATTTAACATAATGGGGTTCATATAAATATTTATTTCTCACTTTTATTTTTTTGAGAACTAATGGAAAACTATCAATTTCATGGCTTAAACAAGAAGTTAATTTATTAGTTTTATCAACCACATAAGATTTAATTTGTTTCCAAATCATCATGAATCCAATTTCAAACTCAACATAACAATTTTCTTTTCTTTAACATATTTGAAACTTGAAGATTGCATAAATTCGAAAACATTGTTCTTTAATCTAATTTTCCCACACACATATGCATAAATTTAAAACACATAAGAGCAATGCAAGGAGGTTTTCTCATTCTTTTCTCTCTATTATTCAACCTAGTTCAAGACTCCATCGGGAAAGAACCAGTAAGAAAACCTGACATCCTTGCCAATACATAAAAAATTAAATACATTTTTACATAATGTTACAACTCAAATGAAATCTATTCTAGGTCCTTCACAAGAGGCCTTTTCCAATATCTTCAATGCGCCAAGGGAACCATGGAGAGACAAGAACCAACATGGAGGTAAAACAACATAAAATGATGAGCAATTCAAGCATGCATTCCCAACCCAGTTTTGCACAATAGGTTCAACATTGAACCAAAATAGGGGGGAGGTGGATTTTCTCAATAGGAGATGTCAATCACCATACCATAACATAGCCCTTTCGGGGCTAAAATTCAAGAACTTCCATTCTTCTACAAATGCCCTTTCGGGGCCAATATAACAAGGGTATTCATTCCTTCCCTTCTTCAAGAATTCAAATTTTCATACAAGGTATGGGATGACAAGTAGGGGCACGTACACCCTACCCTCTTTCCCTTCTCTCACCATGAGAGGAGACTCTACACTATTGAGGTCCAACTAAGGCCCTTCCCCCATACATGGCCACTTCTTCCCTATCCAAGGGTGAGTGATACCAAAACAATCCCCACAAAATCCTCTCAAAAACAAAACATCAAGGAAAGCATAAGAATAACATCAAGAAACGAGTTAAGATCCCTCCAAATCAACCCCAACACAGAAGCAAGCAATACAAAGAACAACACAATGCCTTATGCATGATTCAAGCATGAAAAGCATGAAGAAACAATTCAAAAGAGTGAAGAACTCCTACCTTCATAAAAAGTTATGGCAAAATGGTAAGTTGAGAAGAGTTTTTCCTTTTCTTCCTTCAATCTTCAAACTTTCTCCAAAACTAGAGATTGGGTAACAACCCCAAAACTACTCCAAATTGCCTCTAAGTATGATCCTTAATGCAACTAGGCTTCAAGTAACCTCAAGATGGAGTTTTGAGTCACCAACTCAAGTAGGAGACAATCAATTTTCACAATCAACCAAAAATAGGGTTTTTGAGTGACCCTAAAAGTCAACCAAAGAGACTAAGGGGTTGGAAAGTGCCCTCCACCCATATCCTTACCCCTAGGGTGCTTAAATTTAATGTTTTTAAACCTTAAAGACTTAATAGGAAACAAAAAAAGGCTAGGGGAATAGTAAGACCAATTAACAACCTTCAAAGAAAGATAATGCAAAGATAGCACATAATAACAAGGGTTTTTAGTTCCATCTTTCCATTGGGTTTCCCGGCTAAATTTCTTGCACACTCATTGCACACATCAGTAGTTCAAGAAACACATGTATGTATGTATATATGTATATGTATATATATATGTGTGTGTGTGTATGTATGTATGTATGTATGTATGTATGTATGTATGTATGTATGTAAGAATATGTATCAAAAAATTCATATAAATTAAAACATCCATTTTTCTACAAATCAATTGTTTATCTCCTTCTATTCATTAAATTTGGAAAAATCAAAGTGTTAGTTCTGCATTCATTCACTTCATCATCATACATGTTCATAAAGCATTAAATGACGAAATCAAATATCTGAAAGTAAAGCATCACACATCATAAATAGCATAATAATGTTCAGTGCATCAAATAATGTTTATAAATATCGAATCCTGAGTATCAAAATAATAAAATATCAACCAAGCTACGATGGGTTGGGGTGAGGCCTCACAACTCGGCACTTGAATCACTCAGCATGGTCTGTTTGCTTAGCACTTGAGTGATTGGGCACATGAGTGACTAGGTACTCATTGCAACTCGACATGGTCTAATATTGACACATTGTACTTGGCATGCATTACTAGTTCGGCATGAACTAAGTAAATGTCTTAAGTGTGTTGACACTTATTTGTCAAAACCAATCTACGATCAACATAAATCTCTCCCCAAATGGGAAAGAAACTTACCAATACTTAAAGAATTACACTCACAAACCCTTTCTCACATATCATAAGTTTTTCTCCCAAAAAAATTCATGAAATTCACAACAAATTTTTCCTCTACCTTACATCCATCATCCCCCTTCATATTTACATTTACTGCATATATATATATATATATATATATATATATATATATATATATATATATATATATATATATATATATATATATATATATATATATATATATATATATATATATATATATATATATATATATATATTCTTGAATAGCTTTCATGCCCCTTTAGGTGAAAAGATACCATCCTTTTAAATAAAAATAATTCCAAAATCTGAAATTTCCTTAGTTTATATAATTAACTACCATTTTACAAGTTTGTTTAGGCATACTAAAGGTATATTATGGTTATTTTAGGAGTATATAATGGATAAATGGTCCAACAATTATATGAATACCCTCTCTACTACTTTTTAGCCTATTTTTTATGCCAATAATTATATTTATATTCTTGTCTCATATTCTCCCACATGGGTAACAAAGATTATATATACCTTTTCCTCTTTGAATGCATTTTATAACCATCCTTTTTATATTATGGAATTTACTCCTCCTTTAAATACTTATTCATTTTATTTTATCTCTTTTAATTTATTTATTGTTATATTTTATCAAATTTATCTTTATTAGCTAAGTGTATGAATTAATCACTCACATATAATTTACAACATAAACAAATAATTAAATACATTAATTATGTATGTATGTATGTATGTATATTTATTTATTTACTTTTTTTTTCTTTTCTTTTTTTTGTGTGTGTGTGTGTGCACGTGCGTGCATCCATACATGATCATATAAATATACTAATATATTTCATAGATAATACACATGAAAATCAAATATCCAAATTATGAGCACATAATTTTAAACATTAGCATCTGCTTATCAAACCATCAAAAGAAATGATAAAAATATAATCTCTAGACTAGGTGACCGACTTCCTATTAATTTATAACGATATAAGGATTTCTATATGGATCGTGGTTCTATCTCCCTTTTAACAATAAGGGAGATTTAAGGATTTTGAGGCACACTCGCACCTTTGTATCCAAGTGGAGTCAATGTCTTGTACATGCACACACCTGCATCACCGACCAACAAATATAATGTATATGCATATATACAAACAATAATAAGTAAGTAAGGAGGAGTGCAACATCATGTAGATATCACATAGGAGTGACTATGACTACCTCCCCTCATACAGAATATATGGCAAGCAAAATAAACACACAGATATACATATACATAAAGCACAACGGGTTATTGAGGTTAGATTAAAACCAAATCATAAACATGAATTAAAAGAATCCATAAACAATATGTCTAACTAAGGTATTAAGAGCATGATACTAAATTATAATTCTAAGGAACCTACAAAGGATGATCCAAGGTACAGATTAAACAATAAACCATATGCTCAATTTCCTAAGAATATTATATAGAGCATGATCAAATATCTAATGAAAATCAAGTTGTGGGTATTTTAAGAAAGCTCTAAGTAGAGTTGCAATGATGTGTATGATAAGGATATTAATGTTTCTAAACATTTTTATACCATAAGAGTCTAGTTGATTTTATTTCCTGAGTATGTTGTCGGGTACATAGGCATCATTGTACTTGAATATTCTAGTAACACTAGTTTTATGTAATTTTATAGCCTTTACCTAAGAAAGTTGTGAAACCAAAGAGTACCATAAGTAACCTTACCTTCCAACATATCTCAAGTGTACTTATACTATCTCCAAACTGTACTTATAACTTTTAGAATTATAGGGGTATTATAGTATTATTCCTTCTATTGATTTAAAGTTAGGTTCATGAGATTTTTTAAAGTCTTGTCTTGCTAAAAGTGTAAAGGTTATTTCTCAATGATCTCTACATAAGAATCAACATCTTGTAACTCATGTTGAGAGGCATGATCAACATTGTGATGGGAATCATGTTGAGAACCATTGTCTATAAGTGTATTGTGTTTCCTTTAAAGTCCTAGTTCAAGCATCTAGTTCTTTCTTCCAAAAAGTCTTGTATCTCTTGTTGTATATGATGGTTTCTCTCTTGTGCTAATCTATCAATGAGTTGTTCTATGCTCCTATCTTGATCCTCCATTTAAGGTGTCTAAAAAATGTCTTTAGACCTAGGTGAAGAGGATGATGACTCAGACTCACTAAGTGTTATAGAAAAGGGATAAGAAACCCAAGATTATAGTTCCTTTGGAAATGCATTATCAAAAGTGGCATGTGTTTCTTTCCTTGGCTTACTTGACTTCTAGTTTAGATAGGCATAAAAGAAGATGCAAGAAGCTAATAGGAAAACTGAAATTTTCTTGATTTCCAAACTAGGTAAGAAAAGTTCACACATGTGCAAAGTTATGATGTAAAAAGAAATGATAATTTTCTATGGGATGCCCAAGCTAAGGACCTGAATGCCCAAGGTACAATACTTGTAAAAAAAATAAAGATAAGATTAAAATAGCAAAAAAGAGATTATATAAAAAGATGTTGACAAGTGATACATCCTACTAACCAAGCTTTTTAGTCAAGTAATTCAAGTTCTCCTCTCAGCCAAAGGCACTCTAACTTGTTGTGGTAGACCAAAAAAATAGAAAATAACCAAGAATGGAGTAGACCTAGATAATTTTGATCAAGTTTAAAGAATTAGAAACTATAGACAATAGAGAGTATAGTCATATGATAAAAGTGTACTCTACATGTGATAAAATAGAGACAACATAATAAAACTTAGATGACAAAAATTTCTAAGGCGGTAGAATTAGTGAGCCCAAAGGACTGATCACAAGAAGAGAGACAATATCTAGGATAATGGAAAAACAAAACAACCTATATCATACAATAAACTTAACTACAGGTGATAGAAGAAACTAGAAGTGAAAATTATTTAAATTTTTTATCCAAAATGTTGGATTAGACTTTTTGTCTTGATTGTTTGACAATGCTTGAAAGTTTTGTCTAGGATCAATTGTAGTATAAAATTATTCTTCAAAGTTACACAAGACACAATTTAACACAAAAATTAGTCTTCAAAAAATATCACAAGGAACGTTATAGCCTTTCAAGATACAAAAACTTGTGAGGTCTATTTGGTGTAATCCCTAACTATTATTAGCGTGTCTGTTAAAATGATCTTCGCGAGTCTAGCACAATTCAAAGAAATATCAAGAAAGCTCTACCTAAAGGACACAACTAGTATAAAATCATCTTCTCATACAAGTATATCATTAATATTGATGTGTTGGAGAGTGAGTGGCCCTTAGGTCCAATGACACCCCATTCACCTTTGTATATTGTGGAGTACAAATGGTGAATTTAAAATATTTAGGTGATCCAGATAGTTTACTTGGATACTTCCTTGTACAAAAATTATGATACTTTTAGGAATAAGAGTGTGGCCTCTATCCTAAGGTTCTTAGCAAGGGTTATATTCCTAGAACCCCTTGGTCCCGATAAAGGATTAAGGCCTTAATACTCCAAAAGTACTTAGATATGGTGATCTCACAAGCATTATTAAGACCTCAAGGGCCTCACACATTAATGAGAATACCCAAATTGGTAGTATCACAAGTAAGATTAAGACCACAAGGACCCCACTAATTGGATAAAATTAACTACATCCGTAGAGAATTTGGTATCAATTGAAGGCTTCTTTTTTATAATGGGTTAGAATAGCTAGGTCTACTTGTTCCCACTTGGGTCATTCTCGCAATATTTTTATCTCAATGACAAGCCATCGAAAGGATCTAAACAAAAATGGGTGACAAGTAAAGGTCTAGATTTTCTATTTTCCTAAAAAGGAAAAGATAAAACTCTTCTACTTCATAGCTTCTCCCAAACATACCAAACACTTGGTTTATTAAAATCAATAAATAGCAACCTTCTCCCAACTTACTTTCCATAATTAATCCAAGGGGTCTAGGTTTTGGATTATTTTCAAAAGACAAGAGCATAATTTTTTAGCAATTTGGCTAGGGTAAGATGATATGAGGTTGTAATTTATGGAAACATATATATTCAATATTGAGTGAGCAGATCATGAAGAGGAAGTTTATTATCTATCAACACAGGCACAAGTTTGATTGGAGAGCTTCACAGAGAAATTATTGGCACGTAAACATTTACCTAGTGATAATGCAATATGTCAAGATATTGTACCTAAGTGTGAGAGTTAGTATGATCTGTATGGACAAAGATATTAAGGATTTAGTGATAACTGGTATGCACAGACATGAATCAAATATTTTATGTTAAGGAATTAATTTGTTCCCCAAAATAATTACTTTACTAATTAGGGATGACATCCTAGATGTTAACCCTAAGTGGGAAAAGTATAGTTTTGTATTTTGAGACGTGTGAAAGCATGAAGGTTGATAGAACATAATATCATAGAATATTATGTATAAAGGAAATATTTGAAATGCAAAGTTAAGTGTGGTTATTGTGATAACCATGCTATCATTTTTTTATGTCAATTTTGTGATTAGAGTATTAATAGGTAGTATATATGAAGTTGGTATAGTGAGCTACAAATATCATATCATATATTGAAGATATCAGCATTGAGAAAAAAGTTTTTGTATCTATTCCTTTTGTAGATCAAATATCAAGTATATTGCATGTTTGGACAATGGGCTCATCTTGCATACATTTTACAATTATAATAACAACTCCTAACAGGGTTGAGGATTCCAACAAGGCCTAGTCTCTAACAAGGACTGAGATACTAAATGGATGTAATAGACTCCTAACAATATCTTTCACAAGATACTTTTGATTAGTGGATCATTTTGTGGATACCGTCCCCACCAAGGTTTTCCATTGGCCAGGGTTTCCCTAGTTAACAAAATATGGTGTTACGTGTTACATAGCTTTATGGTTGTGTTTATTGTTCAGCTTTACAAGTTTATTTATTTATCCAAGTTGTAAGATTGTGAATGATCCATAGTTGGAAAAATATTTGTGAAATATTGATTCACACCCCCCCACCTCTTAGTATTTCCTATTTCTAAAAATTGGTATCAGAGCCCAGTTACTCATAGAAGTCCTAACAACTTGAGTAAGATCTTTATGGCTATGGATCAGTTACACAAGAAACTAGATGAACCCCTTGAGTAACTTGATGTACTTACAAAAGAAAGAGATACTTTGAAGGACAAGTATAAAAATATGAAGGACTACATTAAGAAGTTGAAAGACAAGATAGAATCTATCAAATCCATGAAAGAGTGTAAAGATCATAACAAGGATTAAAATGAAGTTTCAAAGCTCAAGAAAGAGAATGAGATCTTGAAGCATGAGCTAGAAATTTCAAATTTGAAGTTGAGTTTGAAGGATAATGACAAAGAAACTGAATTAGATCTAAGATCAAAACTTGCAAAATTGGCATCTGAACTTGAATGATCAAAGTTAAAATATGCAGAATTTGAGAAATACAGTGCAATTGTGAAAGGAGAACTTATATAGTCTAATCAACATCTTGAAAGGTTGTATTCAAGTAGTGAAAAGCTAGATGAGTAGATTTTGGCACAAAGACCTTCTTATGATAAGAATGGTCTTGGATACTTTGGAGGGGAATCATCAAAGAGATCTAAAGTTACTACAGAACCTAATCTTGTGATCCAAAAACCTAAACCATAGTAAGTAGATCTAAATAAGGTTGATTCAAATCAATCTAAAGATGTACCTAAACAAGTTGAACCACCTAAAGAAGTAAGGAGGTAATTTATTGGAAAATGTTATGCATGTAATGAATTTGGTCACATAAAGGAGTGTACAAGTAAGTATACTAACTCTAATTTTGGTTATTGTTATAATTGTTATGGTTTTCGACATAAAGCTAGTGAGTGTAGGAAACCTAGATTTAATAATAATATGCATCAAGGTACCAACCCTACAACTATTAGACCTTTTGAAGGAACCAATGTTGTAAGAAATGGTGTCATGTATTATAAGTGCAAAAAATTTGGACATATTGCTAGATATTGTAGATTACATATAAATTAATCAAGACCTAGATTTGGAAATAATGTGATAGCATGTCAGATTTGCAACAATTTGGGACATACAGTAAGATTTTATAGGATGAACAATGTAAGAATGCCAAATAACATGAGGAACAACAAGAGAAACCCAAAATTTAGAAGGAATGTGAACAATGTTAGAAGGAATGAAAATAACAAAAATAATCAGAAAGAAAGTGTGAAAAAACATGTAAAAGATCTGAATGAGACATTTATTAAAGCTAAGACTCCAACAAGTTCACAAGATTGTGTAGAAATGAATTTGAGTGAAACACTTACAAAAAAATTGAATTCAATGATAGTGGCTAACCAACCCCTATATATTTGAGCAACTTATTTCATAATAAACAAAAGGAAATTGTTACATAAAATTATTTGAACCCTTAGGCGAAGAGTTTGTGCAATTAATATAAGGTAGACACGGATGTAAGGAAACTATGGTTAAGTGTGCATAAGATTTTGAGTTCATATGTGAGTGTGCAAAGAGAAAGAAGTTCTCTGGATAATAAAAACATTTTTTTAATGTCTGCGTACTTGTGCAATTAATGTAGTTTTTAATTTCAAAGGATTTAAAGGATGAAATCGGATTTAGATGTACCATTTGATTGAGAAAGAATTTAAGAAGAAACCAAAAGGTGAATTTAAGAGCAAATAAAGTGAGTTGAATTGAATTTGGAAGCAAAATAAACGAGCCTTAATTTCACAATTTTGAGGTATTTACAATCTTGTGCAGTTAAATTGTGAAGTTGTGTTAAGCATTTTATCAGTTAAAAATGTTGAGGACATCCTTAGACCTAAGATCAAACCAAAGCCTATTCCACCTTTGGAAGATGACCCTGCAACCGCATCTTTGCAAACCCCAAAAAGGTTAATATATTTAGAGGACATTGGCAGTCACACTAGATGTAAACTTGAAACTATAGGAGAAGGGAATATTTTTGAAGAATTTGACAAAATTTACAATCATGACATGTCATTCAAGGAAGATTTCAAACACCTAGGTCAAAATGATATTGTTAAGTACATGTTCTACTATGAGTTTGACAAAGAAGAATGGACAAAGATAATTCTTAGCAGAATTCATGATGGAAAGTTCTAGATGGGAGATAATGTAGTGGAAATCTTAGAAAACCTAATACATCAAGTTACTAGTTTGAGAAATGAAGGTTCTATCCCATTGAATGAGAAAAAAATTTAAGAAGATTGTTCTTGAAAACACCAAATCAACCTATAATGGCAAAGGTGTAGTTCTAAGCCAGATCAAATATGATGATGGGAGATTTGTAAGCAAAATTATGGCAACCAAGTTGTGTCCTAGTTCTAAAGATGATGACATGGTAGTTAGATTTGTTCAAGCAACATATAAACTATTTGTTGAGAGATCAAAGGTTAACTTGTGTGAGATTTTAAGGATTCAGTTGATAGAGAATCTTGAAGAAATTAAGAAAGTGAGAAATGGACGATTCAAATTTTAATCCTTGATTGCTCACATGTTTTTCCACCTATTGAGAATATTTCCATTTATGTCACTTACTAATTGAAACAGCGGTGAAAAATGTGCCATGGAGAAGATAACAAACTTGTATAGGAGACACCCAAAGATATAATTGAGAGTGGTGCAGAACTAATTGTGAAAACAATTTAGATTGAAATGAAGGGAAGACTCAAAATTCCACCCAAAATTGTAAGGCTTGGACTTTAGCTATATTGAGGTAGTTGTACCAATAATGTAATATGTTGACCCTCTTGGATATGAGGTAAGTAAAGAAGTGAAAGGGTATGTGAGGGTCATTCTAAAGTCAGAGATAGACATTGAGTTTGATAGATTCAGAATCTATGAGGAGAACATGCAACTGGCTTATCAAGCTAAGCTTGAGAAGCCTGCCAAGAGAAAGATAGAAAGCACAATGAAGAAGATCATGAAAGAATCAAAAATGAAACTGTAAGGTTTCATAGCAATAAAATAGACTATCTATGGGATGAAGTAGATAGGACAAGAAAACATCATGTATGTGCCACCATTGGTAGTAGTAGGTCCCACACCATCTGATTTAGCACCACTAGATTTAGCTATGGGAGTTACAGTTATTTAACCTTCAAAAAAAGCATCTTCAACACCTTATGCAATAGTTGCATTGGTGCAACCACAATTTATTCCACCTATACCTATTTAGCCTAGCAAAGAAGAAGAAGAAGAGGTGAGTATAGTTGAAGTAAAGAGTTGATCGACAAAGTTAATAGAGGTTAAGCAAGAACTTACAGAAGCACCTAAACAAAAGAGAATGAAGGAGATGGTCATAGGATCTGGTAAGATGTAGAAAGTGATAGTTCTTAAGAAGGAAAGAAAAAATGAGAGGACAGGTAGCCATTGCAAAGACCCAACATAGACAAAAATAAAAGGAGAAAATAGAGACTACAAGAAAAGGTAGGAAGTAGTGGAAGCCAAAGATTGAAAAGCTAAATTGTATGATTATTGATGATGGAAACTTTGAACAGTTGAATAAGTATTACCACTTCTATCAAAAATTTGACAAATTCTAGTTGGAGAACACAGTCATTAGACACTTGATCTTGTCTAACAAGAAGTTTACATATATTGAAAGATAGATTCCCAAAGATTTATGACAATTTAGTCTCTCAGAAGAAGAGATTAGTTGAAGAAGACAAAGCAATAAGGGAAATATTAATCAAAAAAATATGTGAAATTCAATGAACATCTTGAGAGGATAATGAAGAGTATTGATCCATTGTTATGAAACAAGACAAGGGTAATATTGACAATGGAAGGAAACTATGAAGAGGTGAACAAAGAAACATAGCAAACTATCATTAAGGTCATGACAAAGATGAAGGACACTAAAGTGAGAATACTTTAGAAGAAAAAATAATGTCTTCATCTAAGCTTAGTAAGGAAGAAGAAAACACAATGTTGGGGGGGTAGACCCTACTCATGACACAATAGCAATATCAGCAAAATTTGTAGTCCCTACACTAGCAACATAAGATACAGAGATGAAGGAGGAAAAAGACAACATAGCAAAAAAAAAGTATCAAAATTAGTAGCCCCTCATATCATAGTTGGAAAAGACACTATGAGTATTGATAGCACTAGTATAACTGTAGATATTGCAAAAGATCCTTTTCAGGATTATGGCCCCAGTGTTGACAATTTGGTAGGGTATACCAGCTCTACAAATGAAGAGGAAGATAAAGAAAAGAAAGATGATGAAGTAGAGGAAGAAAAGAAAAATTAAGTTGTAGAAGAGAAGAAAGAGGAAGAATAGGATGAGAAATGGAGCAATGAACTAGAAGATAGTCATAATTTGTAGTTTCAGCTAGTAACACTTGTTACGAAGATCAGCAAAGAAGCATCTAGTTCCTCAAAGTCACCCCTTGAGACTTTGATTGAGAATATGATGAGCTCCACACCACAAAAACCTATAGAAGATCCAAAAATGGAAATTCTTAGTAAGATTTCAACATTAGCCACCAGCAAGATGGTAGAGAAAAGCAAAGGGATTAAGAGCACCCTAGAAATCCTTGAAAAGACGACAAGAAAGATGAAGAGTTTAATGAGTAATCATATTCATGAGGCCAATCCATAGAAGGAAGTAGTAAAAATTTTAGAGGAGTTTGATAGTCATTTTAAGACCATGAATGAGGTCACAATAGAAAAAGAACAAGAAGAGCATGATGTTAATATCTTTGCAAAGGTATGTCAAAATATTAAAGATGGTTTAGCTAATCTAGGCATATGCATCAACGAGTTGTGAGGTTGTGCACATTATGAGAAATGTGCGCTAGCACATGATTATGTGAATACCTTCATTGTATAGATTAAGACAAAAGAAGATGAAATAAAGAAAGTGACAAGTAACTGAAGATCACAGATGTTCAAATAATTCACTTAGAACAAAATATCAGCAAACTTTATGATGAGAGGATAATACTGGAGAGAAGCAAAGAGAAAACATTGCAGAGGTTCTCATTGTTGAGAGAACATTTATCTTTGAAGATTGATATAATGTAGAGATGGCTTGAAGATTGTATTCATCTATTCAGACTTCCAAGCAACTGAGTTAGCATCTTATGGGTTATGTGCACTTCTAACAATTTATGATTCAGTGAAAGCAACATGGAATGATGGATTAACCATTTTGAAGAATAAATTTGATGATTGTATTGCATTGTTAAACAAACCATCAACATAAAGAAGGGAAAGGTAGACCTAAAATTTTACTATGTATATAAATTTGGACTCACCTTTGTCATTGATCTCAAAGGGGGAGCAATAGTGTAAGGAAAATTGTATATGGAATTTGTAAAGGGAGATATAAGATAGAGTATAGACAAAGGAGGAGTAACATTTTAATTAGGAGATATAAGGATGTAAGATGGTATAAATAGAAAATGGTCCGCATTTTGAAATATTGTAAAGACAATGTGAAGATTTCACAAGTTTTTTTATTTTTTTGCTTTTTTGGACTTATCCAATTTTCTCATATGTTGCCATCAATGCCACAGGCGGAGATTATTGGCAATTTGGCTAGGGTAAGATGATATGAGGTTGTCATTTATGACAACATATATATAGTATTAAGTGAGCAGATCATGAAGAGGAATTTTTGGTATAAAGACTTAGAAAATTGTATAAATATCATGAAGATTATTTATCAACACATGCACAATTTTGGTTGGTGAGCTTCATAGAGGCATTATTGGCATGTGCTCAATTATCTAGTAATGGTACAATTTTTCAAGATACAGTACCTAAAAGCGTGAGTTAGTATGATTAGTATGGACAAATATATTAAGGATTTAGTGATAACAAGTATGCATAGATAGAACAGGAAAAAGTCAAGGAATCGAATATTTTATGTTAGGAAATATTTTTTTTACCAAAATAATTACTTGACTAATTAGGGATGACATCCTAGATGTTACCCCTAAGTGGAAAAATTATAGTTTTGTATTTTGGGACTCATGTGAAAGCATGAAGGCTAACAAAAAAGATATTATGGTATAAAGGAAATATTTGAAATGTGAAGTTAAATGTGATTATTGTGATGCCTATGTTGTTTTTTTGTGATGCGAATTTTTTTATTCAAGCAGTAAGAAGTAGTATATGTGAAGTTGGTATAGTGAGCTACATAGATCATATCAGATATTGAAGATATCAACATTGAGAAAGAGGTTTTTGTATCTATTCCTTTTGTATACCAAATATCATAATATATTGCATATTTGGGCAGCGGGCTCATCTTGCATACATTTTATATTTGTAATAACAACTCCTAATAGGTTTGAGGCCTCTAACAATGAATAGTCCTCTAACAAGGACCAAGACACTATATGGATGTAATAGACTCCTAACAGGGTCAATATCTTTCACAAGATAATTTTGATTAGTGGATCATTTTGTGGGTACCATCCCCACCAGGGTTTTCCCTTGGTCAAGGTTTCCCTAGTTAACAAAATATGGTGTTATGTGTTGCATAGATTTATGGTTGTATTTATTGTTCAACTTAATCAGTTTATTTATATATGCAAGTTGTAAGAGTGTGAATGATATTCATTGTCCCTATTTCTTATTTTTAACATAATCCCCTATCAATGGAGAAAATCCTACTAATGAAATTTTGATGTTCCTAATAAAATGAAATGAAATATAACACAAGAACAATATTTACTTGAGCCTCCAAGGAAACCTCAAAATAAAGGACACTAGTGCTATTTGCTTTTTCAATCTTTGACAAGCGAACATACAAGTTAGGGCATAAAATATCAAAATGAAAGCACACAAACCTGCAAAACCACTTGATTAGATAATGTAAATTGTTTTGAAAAACTAGGAATGTAAGATACAACTAAGATGTAAGAAAACCAAGTTGTTAAACTAGAAAATACTTGGTGTAAATAGTGTGATAAAATAGACTTCACTAGGGTATCATACAATAAACCTTAAGAAGCCACACCAAAAATGTGTACTAAAAATGTGGCCACTTCTATAAACCCTTATTTCCAAGTTATCCAATGATTTTGGAGTCATAGAAGGTGGCTTATAGCTTCATATCTTTAGCATGCAAGAATCATGTAGATAATAATGGCGGCTCTCAAATGAACCCAATAAGTAAGATCCCCACAAGGTGCACTATAGAATGCAAGATTCAAGTATATATAAAGCAAGGGAAGTGCATGTATCCAAGATCTCCATGATGATATGAAAATAAAAAGATAAGCTAGATGATATGCAAAAGTGCAAGATAAATAAATCTAAACTAGCAAGATGAAAGATTACTATTCAATCCTAGTTAATCTAGATTTTCTATTCTAAGAGAAAGAAAGTAAATAACAACTAAATTGGACAAGGATACAAGAAAGCTTAAGAAAGAAAATAAGAAGGTGACAACATAACAATGGAATATAAATCTAGTTCCCCCTAGAGTGAGGAGAGAGCCTCCTTTTAAAGAAATTAGGAAATAAGCAGATGGTCAAGATTAAGAGGCAAAAGAATAAGCAATGGTGGAGATTGTTTGTTGATTGATCCATATGCTCATGTCTTAGGAGGCAAAATCAAAGGCTAAGATTAAGAGGCAAAACAATGAGTGTTTGAGATAAAGAGGCAAAAAAATCTTTTTGAAATGTCAAAATATTCCACCCATTAGAAATTGCACTCTAAGTGAGTGGTATTTTCTTTGTCTTTTTATTTTCTTAAAATGTCCTTTCATGTGCACTTGGGATAAGGATGATTTTTTATTTAATTAAAAGAGGATATGTTCTTTTAATTAAATAAACTTAGGATAAAGTGGTTAAATTTTAAGATATAATCAAATAAATGATGTGTGACGATTTGATCAAAGATTATTAATTAATTAATTATGCAAAATTGATTTAATGCATAATAGTGGTTTAATATTTAAATTCAAATATTCAAAAAGGGGACTTGTAGTTTACTAAACAAAAACTAGATGATTACAATTTCCAACTTAGAAAGCCCGAGAAAAATATATTGAAATAGTATTTTAACTTGGCTTTAATGTCTACTTTATTTCACTTGAGTGATAAAATTAATTTAGTAAACTATTAAATTTCAAGACTATCCATTTGATCAATCTTTAATCCTTACTTAAGATTTTTTTATGATTCACTTGTACTTGAACCAATGGAATCATATAGTGGTTAGTAAGAAAATGGGAGGGGGATTGAAAGTTTGATCCTTATTGTTCCAAAGGTCATTCCTATGACTCCTGATAATCTTCACCAATTCTTGTTGAGAACTCCAAGCATCAATATCCAACCAAAAATGGCTTCCACATATCTAGAAAGGAACACAATATAAACGGATGAAATATGATCCTTCAAAAAGTTCTTAACAAAAAAAAAAAATTAAAGGAGTTTATAGGAGCATTTAAGTCTATTTAAGGATTTCTTTTTAGGAAAATGGTGTCTCCATCTTGCAATTACATTGGAGTTATGTGTGCAAGTTTGATAGTTGTTGACTGGCATACACTATTTTCATTGGTGGTGTTCCTATGAGAAACTAGTTATGCAAGTATAATTTAATCTATTGTTGATTTGTTAGTAATATATTAGGTGGCTTTTAGAACATGAGACTTTCATCCAAAAGGTTTTTCCTTACATTCATCATTGTTTTGTGGTTTGCACATTATCTATATTCATCTCTATTAAATTTGTGTAACTATTCCTTATCCTCCCCTCAAACAAAACTCTTCTCATGTACATAAGCAAAGTAATAATTAAAATGAGAGGAAAGACTTCAGAATGACTACTGGAGAAATAAAATATAAAGATAGAGAGAAGTGATTTTTAGAGACATAGAGATGTAATTATAAGCTTTAAAAAAATGAACCCTTTAATATTTAATATATAAAAATCAAACATATTTACACGAGATATTTTACTACTTGGATTAGTCATATTTATATTTGTAGATTATTTACCAAAATAAATTTTAAAATATTATATATTTTAATTATAGTAATATAAATGAATTCTATAACAAACAAACAAAAAAATTTATAATAGTTATATTAGATTTAAATTGAATTTTGATACAACATTCTAATTTACTCTTAACTTTATATTTTGTAATTTAAAATAATATTCTAATTTAAAATATATAAGAATAAATTGAATAATGTATTATATAATATAATTAATATAATACTTAGAAATAAATAAATACTTAAATAATAAATATAAATAAACATTTAATATTATAATGATATTATAGATTTATTATTATAAAATATAATAAACTAAATTGAATAAAAAAATTTAAAGTACTTAATTTTTATAAAACATAATATATAATAATAATTAAAACATATATATTATATTTTAGGCAATAGCCTAGAACACAATGGTAAATTGTGAGCCTCTTATCAAAGAGGTATTGGGTTCAAATCTACTCACACTTGTTCTTAATAAATAACAATTATTAATCTTGTTGGTTTCAGCCTCTTACTGATAAAAAAAAAACACCTTTGGAAGAAATTTTAGTTTTATATCTCTTTCGCCCATTTTTCACATTGTCATCATTGCAATTTGTTATTTCTAGTGAGAATCCTTTCTCTGTATCTATTTTATCTTACCCTCTTTACCATTTTCTCATGTGTATCTATATCTTGTTTATTTATTTTTCTTTGATACTCTATGTATGTGCTATGTCTACCTATCTATCTATGTATCTACTATCCATATATCACCTCAAATATCTTTATCATTCTCTCTCTTTATCTCCCTCCTCTTCTTTTCCTATTTCTCTCCCTCCACCTCCCCTCCTCTTTGTCCCTCCATTTATAACTATCCTCCACCTTGATATTCAATCCTAATCCATCTATCTATACACTGACTCTTCCTATATTTCCCTATCTATTTTTATCTCAATCAATTTGTTCACCTCTCTACCCCTCTTTTTTCTTTATAATATTCATCTTACTCACTCCCTCTCCCCTTCTCCACCCCACTCACTCTCTCCTTATTTCTTATTATAATTATATATCCCTCTAACTATTATTTCCAATACGAAATGGACAACCTAGCTATTGTTTCTATCTTGTCATCTCTATCATTTCCTCTCCATATTCCTCTATATTTTGTATATTTCTCTATTTTTATGTCCATATGTCTCTCTCTAATTTGCACAATCTCCCTATCTACCTCCAAAGCATTTCCTTTATAAATTTCTCATACACACACACTTCTTTCTCCATCACTACCTTTATCTTATCTTACCCCTTTCTTTACCATTCACCTCTCACTATATATACTCTCTCTCTCTCTCTCTCTCTCTCTCTCTCTCTCTCTCTCTCTCTCTCTCTCTCGCTCTCTCTTCAAATATCTTTATTCTATCTCTCCAACTCCCCACTGTCCACCCACTTCTTCTTTATCTTTCCCTTCATATTAATCTCCTTCATAAATGCACACCCTCTCTTTCTATTTTTCCCTCTCTATTTTTTTATCAATATTAATTTTTTGAGCTCTCTATATGTGTTCTCTCTTCACATTATTCATCTTATTCAACCCCCCTAGCTTATATCCCCGTATCCTTCCTATACCTCCCTATCTGTGTATTCATCATTGACCACTTCAAGTTAATTATAAATATCTTACTTATAAATAATATATCATAATTTTAAAAAAAAACTATTATCACTATAATTTTGAAATTACAATGGAAGTCTCAAAAAAAATTATTCAATCACTATATATTAAAATTTAAAAAATACAATTTTTTTTATATTATATTAATTAAAATATATAGTACAACTAATATACTCTAATATAATTACTTTTGTAGACGAAATTAAACTATTTTTAAAATCATAATATAATATTTCTAATCAAGATATTTAAATTTGTACTTAACCTCTATCTCTTTAACTTAATATAATTTACCATTTATCATTTACATTCATTTTTATGTTATTTATTAAAAAATAACAATATCACTTAAATCAATCCTAATAAATTAGATAACTCTAACTAAAAATTCTTTAAAACTATATTTTCTAATTCAATTATAAAATTATCGATAACTTGACCTTCAATTATATTCACTGTTTATATTATTAAAAATTTAATAAGTTACTTAGCCAACTATACTAAATATTAATTTTCCTATAAAAGTAAAATCAAAATGCACACCAATAAGAGGCATTTTCATGTATGAGTTTGGAGAGGACTTGATAATGATAATTTAATATTTGATTATTGTGTTAAATATATTTATTTATTTATATTTATTCAAATATATTTATTCATGTTAAAAGGTGCTTGCGAATTTAGGTGTTAAAGGGTTTTTTGGTACTTAGTTTCACCGTAGGCCAAGGAAAGAAGTGTGTAAGATCACTAGTGCCCTCGATCTCTAGGGTAAAGTGAGAAACTAAAAGTTCCTCAATCTCCAGCAACTAAAATCAATCTCCCTCCCTATGGTCAATCGAGCGCCTCCCCCATGGCATTAAAGAAAGCCTTATATTTCTAAGGCCCTACCTCAAATAGACCAATCCGATTTCCCTCATGTACAAACCTTGCTACTTTGATTAATTTCTATAAATCATCCTACTGTAGTTCACTTTCACGGCAACATATCTCTTCCACCTACTACATTTTCACGGTGGAAAATCTCTTCTTAGGCGTCCAACAACATAAAAAACTCAAAAAAATCCGACAAAAGCCTCCTAGGGAAAAAGCCTATTGGCTTAATTACTTCATATAGTAACCATTTCATTTTATTTTTTAGAAATTACTTATTTTATATTAAAAACATAATATATAATAATAAGTAAAACATGTATATTTAAACTCCTCTAGAAGAAATTATGCTTTTATATCTCCTTCAAACTGTGCCCATTTTTCACAACAATTTGTTACTTCATGTGGTAATCTAGACAAGACCAGATCAATTTTTGTTGTGTTATATCATCCTACAATGAAGGCAAATATGATCTTGCTTTTGAGTAGCCTCCTCACAAGAATTTTCCCAAAGTTATTCTTTATTTCAGAATTTTGAAAACTAAAGAAGAGAAATAGACACGAAAGAGTTTTGAAAATAGGAGCCCTTAGAATACAAAGGAAACCTACCTTAAAGATATTGTGGAATGTTCTAAATAATTTGAAGAAGTAATAACAAAACCATTATTAGATAATAATAAATAGTTCTAAATATGATAAGTATTGTTTATTAGAACTTTATAATTTTATGTAAATTCATTACATATCTTGAATTTAGAATACTCCATTAATTTTATATAATCCAAATTTGTTAACTCAATTGAGTTTATTTTTTATACAAGTTTTAATTTATTTATGATGTCTAAAAATTTATTAAAATTTAAGAAATTCTATATAACCTCATTAGAACAGCCATAAGAACTTAACTTCTGAAGTCAGCAAATGAGATTGTTTTTATTGCCTTCAACATGGAGCTAAAGGAAGCCCATCGTCATACTTGCACAAACAAATAAAATGTGAATAAATCATCTCTCGATGTTAGAATGATTGACCTGTTTGCTTTTGCAAACACGGAGACTTGACCCAAATTCAGCATTCCTGCTCCACCTTCAGGATAGGTGATTATGCAGTTGCTGTTGTTATCATATTATCATAAACAATATGTCGAGAAAAGTTTGAACAGGGAGCTTCTAAGCCCACTTGAATACCCATGCATAGTAGAAAATCTCAAACAAATACTCAAAACTGAGATTTGTCTAGATCATCAAAGTAGGGGTGATTCATGGCCGCCTTGGCTGAAATCCTCCTTGCGGGATCATAGTGCAGCATTTTCTGCAAATTAAACAATTTATCATTCATTCAATCCTTCTAGTAAGAATTTAAATTAGGAAGATTGAATTTCATGAATTGAAAGGGTAAAGAAGAACATACAATGAGCAGATCTATCCCACTTGGGCATAAAGTAGGAACTGCACGAGCAATGTTCTGAGGCTTCCATTGCGGGTATTCATGCCAGTCTCTTAGTATTTTTACTCCCGGCCATATTTCCTCATTTGGGGTTCCAAGAAGCCTTTCAGTCCAAAATGTCAAACACTTTAGTTAATTAGAGATATCAAATTTCCACAATCCATTCTGGATTCAATTGTGTGTTTTGTGACATTGATGTTTTGGATCACACTCTATGATCTATCATCAGGATGAAACAAAGCAAGAGATGCATAATAGAAAGTGATCCAAAACATTGATGCTAAAAACACACACAATCGAATCCAGAAATCTATGAAAATAATTTAGCTAATTGCTTTGGCAATTGGCTTAGTCTGCAACTAAAGTTACCTTAATATCAATTTTAGAATTTTACCTAAAGATATGAAGTAGCTGTTGTAGTTCAGAATCGCCAGGGAAAAGTGGTCTTCTTCTCACCATTTCAGCTAAGTATAATGCAACAAGTTAGCTAAAAGATAATTCCTTTGTAAAACATTAGGGCCCTCTAACAAAAATTGGGAATCTTGTAATTGGTATTTACAAAGAAGAAAGCATTTGTTACACCTAATATGTATTTTCTGAAGCCTAATATGATAATATCTAAACTCACCAAAAATACAACCAATAGACCAAATATCAACAGGTGTGGAATAGTGGGTTGAACCAAGCAACACCTCTGGAGCCCTGTACCAAAGAGTCACAATCTGCAAGAATACAGATAAAGGTCTATTAAAGATACCTATCAACATTTAATACATTAAAAAGGAAATAGATAAATAAAAGGGGACTGAAATCCGAAGTTTAAGATGAAAGACCTCGTGGGTGTAACTCTTCAGAGGCACAGTAAAAGCTCTTCCAAGTCCAAGATCTCCAACTTTGAGCAGACCCTTGCTCTTGTCCACCAATAGGTTCTGTGGTTTCAGATCTCTGAAAAAATCACATTCCACTCAAGATCGCTATTAAAGAAACTGTCTACCAATCATTTTTATGATTCAATTATTCAGTCTTACACAACCAGATGAGTTTAACTTTATAAACAAATGGTTCTTGAAAGGCCAAGACAAACGATAACAGATATTCACAATCCGTGATATTATGTTCATGCTTCTGGATAAGATTGTGTGTGAATTTATTAATATCAACATTTCGGATCATACTCAATGATCCATCATTGGAATGAAAAAGCTAAGAATGTGATCTGAAATGTTGATGCTAGTAAACTCACTCTTACCCAGAAGCATGAACATAAGGCCAAGATAAATCAAGAAACCCAAAAAAAGCAAGTCTAAAACCTAAAAGTTATAAACATACAAATAAAAGATGCACGTGCCTACAAAACATTACCTGTGCATCACTCCATGGCTGTGACAATGAGAAACTCCTTTGCACAGCTGATACATGAAACTCTGCAATAAAAAAATCAATATACAGATGGTAAGCAGTAACTTCTCTTCCTAAACTAGTGAGATACAGTACAGGGAGGTGTAATGAATCATGTACCTGAATCACTTTGTGGGGAAGAGGATTAGCATTGGCAATACGCCGGTCACAATCCATAAATTTCTTAAGATCTGTGTCAAGGTATTCAAAAACCAAGTATAAAAGTGGTTTCCCCTTCTTGTCAACATGTTCCACACAAAGTAACCTGGAAATCCAATTTTGTCATCACATTAAATTGCAGAAACACAAACCACACACATGATATAATTCATTCTGCATTAGTCATTGTTCTTGAATCACAGAGCAATGCATTTTTCAAATTTAAAAATCTCGCTTTGTCAAAACTTGGCATAACATTAAAGAATCCCAAACAGGTATCCAAGCTGCAAATAGTCATCAAACA
Organism: Cupressus sempervirens; assembly: GCA_028749045.1. NCBI lineage: Eukaryota > Viridiplantae > Streptophyta > Pinopsida > Cupressales > Cupressaceae > Cupressus > Cupressus sempervirens. The sequence continues at coordinate 659,539,993 of CM053789.1, forward strand.
GGTCAAATGCCATACACTTAAGAGTGGGCATTAAAGAAATAAATGCCCATTTGAATAATTCAATGCATTGCAAATGCAGGAGGCCTAATAGAAGTGCCAACAGGTCCAATGTATTATGCCGCCTGCATATTATTTTCCCTGCAGTTGTAATATTTGTGGTTCAGCCTTCAAAACTGCATGAATAGTAGAGGCTAATAAGAATTGCTTCCAAGTTATACAAGTCATGTTATCTCTTATAATTGATCATGTCGATGGAATGCAACCATGGTTTGATTGCTATTTTATTTGCACAGAGACCAAAGTTAATGTGAGATTTATCAGAAGAACGATGGGTGCAAGCTTGTTTGAATGCCTTAACCTATGAAAATATCTGAGCAGCAAACGGTAGCCACAACTATGAAATTAGACCTGCGGATGGCTTAGAAAGGGTCTTTGTTTACCACATCTTGTTTTCATGATGCGTCCATGTGCTTAATTTGTTGTTATGAGAAAGTGGACCTTAGTGGAATTGGGCTTCTGAAAGCTATTTAAGGCTTCTCAGCAGAACTGAGTATGGACTGGTGCTTTGCCATAGAACCTCTAGACCTGAAGATACGAAGGAGAGAAATACAATTAAAAGGCCTGCAACTTTGAAGGTTTAATGGCTGCCATAACATGGATATAAGTTCTATTTTAATGTATTAAGAAATTTTCATTTAAGCCCAGTTGCAACAGTACGTAGGTAATACTTGAATGTGCTTTGTAGAGAGTATTTATCTTAGACACGTTATTTGCTCATCATCTTTAATTCCGAAGACAACACCTCTTCTTTCTCAAAGTGGAAATTATTAAATCCATTCTAGTGATGATGCCCCACTGCTAGATTATTATCAGAACATAAACGAAAGTTAAAGGAAAGAATACGATTAGGCCTGATACAAGTGCCAACAGGTAAAAATTCTGTGAGGCATTAAAAAACCAGGGCTCCTCTGCCACACACTGAAATGGAATGTCTTGTTGTAGTGCATAATGCTAGCTACAAGTCACATTTGACATTTAAATCTAGGAATGCCTTACATTTTAAATCTGGTGTAGCGGGATCTTCTGCTTTAAAAAACACAAAAACCCATTTGAAAATATTCGATAATTGAGAAAAGAAAATCAATCACTCTTCACTCTGGCGATTAAAAAATCCCAGCAAGAATCAATCTGAAATTTAGTAAAGGAATGCAAGGGACAGGGAATCAAAACGACGAAAACACAGATTCGTTCAAAGGATGTAAATAGGAGCAAAGTTTTCATACGATTGTTCGTGATTGTTCGTGATCTAACTCGATCTGGTAAACCATTTGAAAATAACAGGAGAAATTTATCTGGGTAGGATTGAAGGATCAAGATTAAACCCTTTCCCTTCCTCACTATTTTCTGCTCATTTTGGGTTGGAAACAAACCCCTAAATTCTAATAATCACGTAATTAAAAAGTTAAAAAGCAAGCAATTGCCCTCGACGCTGGCCATTACAGAATCCCCAAAAAGTATCAATGTGAAAATTTATTAAAACAAAGCAATGGGAATGCAGCACATTATCTGTGAATTATCACCCAAACACAAACAAACAAAACAAGAGTTCAAAAATACACAGACATGGGTACATTTAAATGAGGGAAAGCTTTCTTATGATTGCCCTGTTTTCCTGAAATCCTTCTTTTACTTATGATCCAACTCTTTCTGGCAAACCGTTTGAAAATAACAGGAAAACCTTGTTTGGGTAGGATAGGATTCAAATCGATCGCATACAAAACCACGTTTGAAATTGAAGGGTCAAGCGTAAACCCTTTAGCTTCCTCCCTGAAAGAAGAGGCCCTTGCTGATCATTTTGGGTCTCAACCAAACGTCTGGATTCTAACTAAGAGCGATGATAACAATGGCAGAACAAATTGTGAAGTAGAAAAATTTATGACTCCATTGCTTTCAAAACTGTCACGTATTCAATTCATTTCCCCGTACCCCCAAAAGAAATTTATAACCCAAAAGAAAATCCATAAAATGGCATGACTAACCTGACAATGTAAATACTTGTAGAAAGCATCTGGAGCAGAGAGACTTCACGAAGTGCAGTGGGAGGGATTCCCTCTTCATCCATCTCAAGGCGAGTCTTCTTGAGAGCAACAAGTTGTCCTGTGGTCCTATCTTTGGCCTTGTAAACTTTCCCATATGTGCCCTCTCCCACCTTCTCTATCTTCTCATACTTCTCCATCCCCATCTTCCTCTTAATGCAACTCAAACAAACCTCTCCTCTCTCACAGATCTACACAAACCCACGCCCTTCGATCAGTAGAGAACAGAATGAAGGATGTAGAAATAGACTATGAATGAAAGAACCGTTGGGTTTGGGGTGGTTCGAATAATATCCAACGGCCAATATTTGAACACAAATCTTCATCCAACAGCTCCCGTGACGCGTCCTTAGCTAGTTCAAATTTGAACCCTGATATGGGTATTTTATGGAACAAAATAATAATAATAATAATATCCATGTACAGAGCTTTTAAAACTATGTTGACTCGGGGAGGGTGTCGTATACAGAGCTTTTGAAAATTGAACATTAATTAATTTTAAGCTATCTTTGTTTTGAATTTTTAGAGTGTTATCCTTCAAGTTATCCTCGTATTCTGAAGTCCATCTACGTCTCTCACATTTTAGATGGTAGGAGTGGGTTCTTAGTTGTGTAACTAGCGATCTAGTTTTATCCTTGAGTGGGTTCTTAGTTGTGTGACTAGCGATCTAGTTTTATCCTTACTTACAAAAAAATCTATAGAATGAATGAATGATTTCAATACCAATCAGAAAATTGAAGCAACTTATAGAACTTGAGAATACTACACACTTCAAAATAGGATATCAAAATCTTAAACAAATTGTAATGTCTACAAAGTACTAGCAAACTATTAACTACTATTAACTATTAATATTTGTGAGGAGACATAATATTGATTAATATTGAGTGTTTATTAACTTTAAGAATACCATTTGATTTATGTTTGAGAAAAAATCATATTTTAAAATATTGGTTGTTTTGTGTTAGTTAACAGTTTGTCCCTCCTTGGGGTCTAGTTAATACCTTGACTCTTGAATGCCCAATGTGGTAGAGAAACAGGGTGTTACCAACAGAGGGGCCAATATATGGGTAATATCATTATCCTCTAAATTGAAAGGTACAACCCCCTTGTTGGTGCAAGATATGCAATGAATAGATCAGATTTTGGGAGAATGCTCTTAACCAGATAGAAAAAGAGGCAATTACCAAATTACTTGTAGCCACAAGCAATCTAAGCAAGGAGAATTATTTGGATAGCCCACAACATCCACAAATATGGCTATTATGAGCTATCTTTCAGCTCTTCTACTACTCTAACTTCTAATCTACCTCTACTCCTACACCTACAACTATTAAATTCAAGGAGTGCACAATGAGGAATGAACATTCATGGGCCCAAGTGACTCTCTGACCAAACAAGATCACCCAACAACAATATCCTAGCTCACTTATACTCAAATCCTGAAGCACACAATGTAACACTATACTACAAAGATGCAACATCAACTAGAAAGTGGAAACATAATTAATGGTGAAGTAACATTTAGATTACCTCGCTTAGTTACAACAACTCTCATATTGCCCCTAACTAAATCACTTTCATCATTAATAACATTCCATTCCCAATCACCACATGAACATGCATACTATTTTAACAATGTGGACAAATAGGGGAAATGCAACAGAATTGAACTTGAAAAGCAACACTCAAATTGTTTACACTACCAACATACAACACTAACACTTAGACCAGTGCGACACTAACAACTTCAAATTTAATTATCTTTCAGTTCCATGCAACCTAAACTATGAACAAAAAACATTCAAAGTAAACTCACTAGTCTCGGCCATAGGGGTTCATTCACAAAGAAGTTTATTGATCCTTTATTCATCCTTCAAAATTGCACTTATAGGCCCTCTTTAGACTTTGGCCGGTTACATTTATTATTACAATTCAGAGCAATTGCAGAGGCATAGCCAAAATTAGGTATGACAACAGTTAACTGTTACAAATGTATGCATACGGGAAGAATTGCCAAAAATTGCTACAATGGAAAGAGAGAGATAAGAGAGATTGACACTTGTCAAAAGCTTGTTGAAGATTCATCATCAGAAGAATGTAATGCTTCTAACTTATTAGTCAGTTCTTCTTCTTTTGGGTTACTGACATGGCCTTATGTGCTCTTAATGTATCAAGCACCATTCTAATTTCTTTGGCGCCTAGGATATAAATGTTATCTACTCTAACTACCCAATAGTCATGGACCTTTGTCAACTCTTCCACAGTGCTAATTTTGGATTGAGGTTTGTTTGATGCCATCTTTAGAGTGCCATCTATAGCATTCATCTCTTGGATCTTTGAATCTTGGAAATTGGTGGGACTGGTAGTTTCCTCTATGAATGCTAGGAACTTAGTCTTTATGTGTTGGATGTCCACCAATTGTCCATTTGGAGCCACTTGAGATTCTGTGTGGAGATCCTTCAGATATAAGTAGACTTTCTCCATAATCGTCTTGACATCATCATATACACTCTTTAGTTCTTGCTCGGACTTCACCAAGCTCTCCTTCTTGAACTCCATCGATTGCTTCAAATGAAGCAAAGATTCTTTGCCCATTCTAAGGATCCCAAGATTGATGGCAATGCCAATCTTCATATTAATCACCTCTTGGAGTAATGCCAACTACTATGTTATTTTATAAGCTTTAGATTGCATAGAGATTTGATGACTACTCACAGTCTCCTTTAGCCTTAACGCATCCAACAATATATTACCAAGGTTCTTGATTAGAGGAGGACCTCGGATCTTCATGTCCTCTATCCATGTGCAACCAATTTTCCCAAAATTTCTTTCCTGATGCAACTTCGCTAATAGGTTCTTATTCTCCTTCGTAGTGGGATCAAAACTAATCGGGGTGGCACTGTCTGTCGGCATAATAGTTAGGGACCCAAGCATTACTTTGATATAATCAGTCAATTCCTTATTGGAGGCCTTCAAAGTCAACTTAACCGTCATCAACTCCTCCAATCTATCCTCAATCTTGACATTGTTATATTTCCACACATTCAACATGGTGTCATACATTGGAGGTCCCATGTCATGTTTCTTTACTTGGAAGTCACCTAGGGCTAGCTCTTCTATTATCCCCTCCTTCTGAGGCTCTGCAATTTCCATCACTGTGTGCCCTATATTGACATCAATAGCCAAAGTTGCTAATGTCCTCTGCTTCTTAGCCTTTTGAATTGTGGCTGTAGGTTCTTCAATGGCACATGGTCCTCCATTCTTCTCTTCTTCCTCTCGGTAGTATCCTCCAACCAAGAGTCGATTGTAAGGACATTTAGTGTTGATTTTAGCATACAGGGTCAAACAACTTCCTCACTACCGAGTGCGTCTCCTTCTTCCTACTAGAAAATGGAAAAGTAATTATTTTAGCCACAAAATGTGCAAGTGGGTTACCTTGATCAGTGTCTCCTTATTTTTGCTACTGAGGAGTCACTTGAGCTTGTTCACCTCCATTTAGGTCATAATTGGGTTGGTTAATTTCTCCATCAAGATTTATCAATGGGATTGTCGAGGATTCATTGCCAACTAATTTCTCCTTTTCCTTTTCTTTTTCTTTTTCCTTCTCTATCTCTGTGTCACCAACGTTTCCAGAATTTGGAAGAGACCCTCCTCCACAAGTAGGAGTTACTTGCACATTTTTGTCTTCTAGAGGATGGTCACCTCCTCCTCCTATTGATTGTGATGGTCTTATCGATGTAGACGTGGTCGCTGCAACGGTGGAAGTGGATGTAGATGTTGTTTAAGCTCCTCTAGATACATCTACAGATGAACTGGTAGCACCCATTGTCTTTCTCTTGGCCCTTGTCCATTCTACCCACTTATGAGTCCTCTTTATAATTTTATCCATCAAAATCTCCATCTTATCAATTACTAGACCATTCGGTAGTGTAGACAAAATAGGTTTGTCTCTGATCTCTTTTTCATAAGTAGAGAACCTCAAATATGATCCATCATCTTCTATGTCCTCAACATTTATATTCACCTTATACAATTTCACTTGCTCAACTGTGAGCCTCGTGCAAAACTTCTATCGGGTTTGAATCAATGTGTAACAATCTGCCCAATAGTCCTCTATATCAAGCACATGCTTGTAACTAGACCAAACTAAAGATTATCCTTCACACAATCTACTAGATCAAATTGAGGCCTTATGACTTCATAATCCTTCAATTTATATGTGTCCTCAAAGGCCTTGATCAAATTCTTTGCATCTAACCTAGATGCACATGATTATGCTCCTATAACAACTGGGAAAGGGATTCTCGCTTTCTTAATAGTTGTGCACAAGGTATTCACTTCTAATATCTGCCTACACAATTCAATTAATAGTATATTATCCTCTGGATACCTTGGCAGTCTCCATGGGAATCCATTGAATCCACTGATTCTAATCTAGGAGAAAGTTGAGAATTGTATGAAACAACATCCGAATTGGGTCACCATAGAAATAGCCTCTGGCAAAAATCTCCTCTTCGGGTATCCTTGTATATCTTTGCATAGCCTCATGGTAAAGGCATCATTTACCTTTACGAACTCCTCATAGCTCTTCTCAAGTTCCAGGCAAGGATAGAAATCATACACCTTAGTAGGCTCATCAAAATCTTCAATGCACAATAGGCCTTTCCATAGATGATGTGTTGCCAGAACATATATGAAATATGAAGACATATAGAATTGCTTGAATACCTTGGTCAAGTTGATCCAACTAGTGAATTCATCGCAAATAATTTGGGCCCAATCAATGTATTGGCCATTTGCACAAACCACTTGCACTAGAAAGAAATGGTGCTCCATAAAATTCAAAACTTCTTCATAACCTTTTAAAATTAGAAGAAGGGCCAAACTATCCACTATCTCCCACTTTAGACTGGTTTTGATCAGAGTCTTTAGAACCTTACTCTTCTTGCTCTTTGGTAGCTGAAACCATGTTGCCAATATATCCCCTTGCCTCAAGGTCTTCTTTTCATTATACATGGAGGTAGATGACCCAAAATCAATATTACAGTACTCACCTCTATATGGAATCTGAAACACATTTTTCATAAGACCTATGTCAAATGTGAGGAGGACCTAGTCCTCTAGTATTTTGATTTGCTTAGTGCTCGCATCATACCGATCTATGCATTCTTGAACTAATTCTGGCACTTGAACTACCATGACTAACCCAACGACTCCCACTAGCACACTCTCCTTGAGTTTCATTCTTATAGAATGAATAGGCTGAGAGTTCAACCTTCTATGCAAGTCTAGCTCTTAGATTGTAGAATCTAAAAGATGTATCTGTATAATTCTTTAGCTCACTCTCTAGACTAGGTAATCTATCACCAGCACCAACTCTCCCTACCATTCACTATATAACACATAGAGAAAGAGAAATTCAAACTTAAGATGAGAAAGTTCCCATTACAAGATGAAGAAGTGAACTCATCAAGAATTTGATTTCATTGAATTTGAATCTAATCGTTGGGCATAGGATTTCCCACGTCACATGAGTGAAGAATGACCATTAATTGTATAACACCCTTTCATGGCATAATGATCAAATTTACCATAAATGAATTAGGTCAATGGCTCTAAGTGATGTCATTCATCTCATATTTACCTTTACTGGGAGGATGTACAATAATTTTTACCCTCTAAGCTCTAGCATAGTGGAGAAGGCACTTTTTCAATTCTCCATTACATTGATGCCTTCGGAGAAGCAACACTTCATGTGAGAATCTGCCTTGAGAAAAATTGAGTGCTTTTCATTAAATCAAAGGTGTAACTCATCTTTGACTTTTCTACAATGCACCCTTTTAGTTATTCAGGGGACGTAGCTCCTTCATTGCTTTCCAAATGACTTGAAAAACTTATCATTTTGCCTTCGTAGGGATCACAACAATCGAGCTTCTGCCCTAGCAATGGAGAAGTTTGTTCCTTATTTTTTTGAAATCCTTCATACTTAGCCCTTTAATCTTTCTTGAGTGACTCGAGAAGCATAATATTGGTATCTCCAAAAGAATATTTGCTTTCATAATATAGTCATTACCACAAATTTCACTTTGACATGGCCCACTGGAGAAGTAGGCCATGGAGTGCTTTTCCAAAATGAGATAAGTTCATTTCCTATTTTTGCACAATTGGTCACTTTTCCCTTAGAGTAGCATAAAAAAAGAATCTTCAAATGAATATTTGCCCTTTAATAAAGAAGGCACTACCCAAAAAGTATATATTTCTTTTCTTTTCAAAAAAGCAGCACTCAAGGTGTGCTTCCAGAGATGGAGTAGTCACGAAGGTGAAAATATGATGAAGCTCACACTTCACTAAAATTTTCTCATTTGAATGATCCTTTGGCTCGGGACTCCTCTAAACATCTCTAGGAACTAAAATCTTCAAATGCATCCTTTAAAACCTTCATCAAATATCCTTGTTAGAAAATGGGGATCATGGGTGCTCTAGGTGACATGGCGCACTGAAAATTACCAATTTTTGACCAACTACCTTTGCCTTTGAGACACTCTAAAAATGATTTATTCTTGCTCAGAATGACTTGAAACATCCATGGAATATAAGATTTTACATACACAATTCATAAAATCAGCCAAATTTTCACTTTCGTGAAAGTGCCTTCCGAGGTGCTCCATTGATCAGAGTCACATTTGTAGAGGGGATTTTTCAACAGGGTAACAATTCATCACTTTTGTCTTTGAGGGACCTCATAGATGACTCTTTTTAAGTTCCAAACTCTCTTAGGAACCTTAGAATGTGAACTCTAGCCACTAGCTTCATAGAATATGCCTAGCTTCATATTTTCAAAAAATGGTGGAGTTAGCTTTGCAGCGCACCTAAAATAGCCCTTTTCCAACCTTGTCTAACACTTCACTTTTTCTTCATCTTAGGGAGCTTTGGGAACTTTATCTTCATTGAGAAATTTGTTATGTAATCCCCTTTAGAATCTTCTTTACTTCTTAGCACCAAAAATTTATCCATCTTGCACAGTCGAAAAAGTGGGTTCCAAGCTACTCCTCATGTGGGGTAGTAGCCGAATAGTTGCAAATCCAACATAGTCTTACGCCTAAATCATTCTTCATTTCTAGGACAAATTTGGGAATCATTTTTCCTTAAACACATTGATTTGAATGTTTTTACTTCATATCCCTTTGAACTTCAGCTTTAGAAGGCTATCTTCTTCGTGTGTCAAAAAGTAACTTAATGAGCTTTGCTTTCAGTGGAGGAGTAATTGAATTGGTGAAACTCTGAAAGGAGCATACCTATGAAAAATTGATGATCCAATTTGATTTTTATCTTTCTTCTCATCAAGGAAAGACACTCTACACCAATACCACCCTATCTTAAGACCTCTAAAGGAAATTGTGCACTTAATTGCATGAATCTTGCATGAAGGGTCAAGGGAGAAGGCAGAGAAGTAAAATCATGATATCCATCTTAGTGAGGGAAACTGAGATAAATTATGAGAAGAGAACCACCTAGGGGGAAACCTATACTTTGACTTAGACATATTGCATTAATCTTGACTCCAAGATAGAAGCTTAAAAGGGGGAGACTGAAAGTCTGGTAATAGTTGGCTCTGACTAGGGACTTAGGCATGCAAGTGCCTAAGTAAGGGACCTAGCATCTCTATTTTAGCACAAGAAAGAATGGAAAACACAAAAAGAAACCTAAACTAATCACACAAAATAGAAATAAAAAAAAGCTAACAAAGTAGGGAAATCAAAATTAAACTAACATACACAGTAGGATTGGAAACAACACTTATCTAACTATGTTCAGTGTAGGCGTTACCTACTTTCTCTTTTAGATCTGATACAATTTTAGGTCCTAGCCATTGTATGAATATGGTAGAACCTCTCTAGTGGGATAGACCAGCTTGAAAGCATTTTCTTGATTAGCTTGAACAATCTTAAATGGCCCTTTTCCAAAGAGACTCAAACTTGGGCCCTTTTCCAAAGAGACTCAAACTTGGAATGCATACCTTTGGGTTCACATCTCTTATCCCATAGCAATACCATTCCACCTTCCATGAATTTACTTGGTCTTGATCTCTTATATTCCTGTCACTCACATCTGATGTTGAGTGATTCAATCTACGAGATCTCTCTTTCCTCTTCCAGTCGAGTTAGGTACATGATGCACTTTTCCAATCCACTACCAAAGATAGTGTACCTCTATGGAAGCTTGTAACTTATAGGTAGAGAGCTCAAGGGGTAGGGGAATTTTTTTTTCAACTCCATAAACTAGCTCAAAAGATGAGATTCCAACTGTATGCTTTGGTTTAGTCCTATCTTCCCATAATGCATCGTGCAACTTCTTATGCCAACTTCCCTGGTTGTCTGAAACTAGCTTCTTTATGATGTTAACCAAATTTTTGTTGGTTGGTTCAACCGACCTGTCTCCTTGGGGGTAGTAGTCTGATGAGTGGCCCAACTGAACATATTTTTATAGAAGAATTCTACAATCTATGAGGATTAAAAATAGGAAGCATTATCCATAATCAACTTCAGTGGCATGCCAAATCTTACAAAGTTATGTTCCATGAGAAACTCACACACTACTTCTAAAGTTGTCCTCTTTGTTGGCTTCACTTCAACCCATTTGTTGAAGTAATCTATCGTCATCAAAATGTGAGTGTGACCTTGGCTCAATGGTGGATTGATGGGCCCTATGAAATTCAATCCCCACTGGTGAAATGGAGCTTCAATTACTAATGGTTGTAGGGGCAAAGCAACTAACTAGGGCTTTCCAGTGAACAATTTACACTTCTCACAATTAGCCACCCATCTATATGTGTCACGAAACATACCAAGCCAATAGTAACATCACTAGTAGAATTTGGGCAAATCAATGACTACGTGGCTAAAATTTTAAGTCACATGACTAAAAGTGATCATATTCTAGTATTATTTTGTAATTCATTAGTGTAAACAACTAAATAAATGACTAATTTGGTCACCATGTAAAATTACAAGGCCAAATTAGTAAAAATGACTAAAGGAATGAGCAAATAAATGACTAAATAATTAGTGCCCTAGACAAAGATCACTAAATGAATGATTTTTGTTTCTTTACACTAACATTTGATATTTTTAGGATAAATGATTGTCTTTTGTTAATTTATTTTTCAATAGATGACAATTAAAGTTTTTTTGAAGTTAAAATTTAGATCTTAAACAAATAGATTAAAGTTTTTAATAAGTTAGAATATTTATTTTATATATTTATGTGTGTTAGATTAAATACTAAATTAGATTATTGTATCATTATTTATATTAAGATTTCATAATAATAATATTATTCATTATTCATTTTAATTACAATTATCATTAAAACAAAATAAAACTTAGTTTTCAATTAAATTTATAATATTTTTATTTTAGAAAATATTTCATTTATGATATATCTTTATCCTTTCTACAATCTTGTCCAAATATTGACTATTTGTATCAAATTGATAGTTTATTTCACATACAAATTTATAATACCCTTAAAAATATAAATATTTCACATCATTATATTATCCACTCACAACCTTACATATACTTAAAATCTTTTAATTAAGAAAAAATTAACTTTTATAAAGCATACAATCTATCTCATTTTCATCTTTTTATATAATTATACCAAGTATAAGAAGCTCAAAATTTTAAAGAACCTATCTCATCTTTCAATGTACTTTTAGTAAATATAAAAAGTTTAAAGAACCTATCTTGTCTTTCAATGTACTTTTAGTAAATATAAAAAGCTTAATTTTTTTTTTAAAACTAAAAAATAAAAAATAAATTTATACTATTCTTCCTAGTAGCGATAGTTTTCCCGTCAACATTATTCATAGCATGGCATGACATTAGATGGAGCATTCAGTTTGAATGGATGAAAAAATGCACTTTGGTACTAGTCTGGTGCAAAGAATTGATATCATGAAGAGGCTAAGAACTGCCAATGTCTGCTAGGTAATTTATGAGCCCTTCAATTGACTTATTTTTATTTTATTGAAACCCTAATCGCTGTAAATCTATAAGACCCTTTGAATCTACTTAGAAAACTTTTATTGATAAATACATTTTCATTTTCTTTAGTCTTGCACAAAATCTCCTCATCCAACACCACATTGAAGCAGGATGGAGCAAATAGTTTTTAAACCTTAGCGAGCCTTATACGGAGGTGACACAATATGAAATCTTTAAAATATCTGTAAATTGAAAGGAGGAGGATTACTAATAGAAGAGTACCCAATATCCCCGTGAATCTATCGTGTATTTCGCCTAGAAACCCTATGATAGGCATGTCAGATACTGCGGTAATACACACAATCCACCTTTACATTGTGTATCTAAAACTCCTAGACATAAATGGAGCTACAAAGAGATTCCACCGATTCAGTAGACTCACGCCATCATCCATTTGGCTAAAATAGTAGGTTTTTTCATTTTTCTCATTAGAGGGAATGATATCATTATTTACGAAGCCATCAAATTCTAAATGATATCATTCTTTACGGATCATCATCTTTTTGTTATCAATGATGCTTTATGTTTATATTTCACTTCATCATATAGGAATTTAGTCTAATGAATATTCTTCTTTTCAATTCCTTTCAGACTTCCCCAATAAAGATGATCCTTAAACACCACATTACATTTGTAGATTTTAAATTAGGGAGGAGTATATGCAATGACTTATTTTTAGAATAGATCTTATAGTCAAGCATGAAGGGGGCAGTGCCTTAGGTCTTGTTAAATAGGGTAATTAATGATTATAATAATGATAAATATGAGACAATTTTCATAGCAAGTCAAATTGTGATATTGCTATTAGGATTTAACTTTGTAGCTTTGTACTCAAATTCATTGATCTTTATTTCATGAGTTTGATTCATACAAATCCATCTCTTATGAGAATAAATGGAACACTTAAGAAATCATTAGATCTAGGTGATTCTTAGAGATATCAAATGATTGAGTATCACCTAGATCTAATGAGTGCTAAGTGGTCCATTAATTCTTACGAAAGATGGATTAGTGTGAATCACTACTCATGAAACATGGGTCAATAAGTTTGATCCAAAAACTACATATTTAAATCCTGATAGCAGTATCACAATTATAATAATGGTCACATTAGTTTTCTCTATATTCTTCTAAGCTCTAGCATAGATGACCCCAAACCTAGAAGCATCTATAGGTTTCAAGAAAAAAAATATGATGACCTGTTAGAAATTAGGTTGGTATTGTCATCGGTCTAGGTAGTCCTTAAACTTCACACTGTAAATGGTCGCATTAGCACATATGTGTATGTGTTTTGCATTTGGATTCAATTCATATTCCTCCTCAGAAGAATTTCAAGTTCATCTTAGTTCCTATTTTAAAGTGATGTCCCTCATCTTAAAAACAAGGTAATTGTAGATTAAGATTAAAGATATAATTAAAACTTTTTAATTTGAACATAATTTACTTTAATACTTTGAAAATCAAATATCAACTTGTATCCCATCTCTATTAAAATTAATAACTATTTTATTTTTATTCATCTATTCAAACATGGAAGACTTTAAAATAGATTAAAAATAGAGGATATGCTCTATTAATGTAGTCTTATTTTAGGATTTTTTTTAGCATTTACTGTTACTAGATTTGTGTGTTTTGGTAAGAGAGATTTAATTTATTCTGATTTAAATATTTACTATTCACCACTCTGATATCTATGCAGACTTATACAAATGCTTTTATAACCTTCCATTATTATAGAGTCTGAATAGGATGAATATGATTCTGATTCCACCAAAATTTTCTTATTTAATTTTCTACTACAGTCTACATTTTGCTTTAAAAATCTTGTTTGATTCTTCATCCATCTAATGAATTAAAAACATTCACAGCATCAAGGGTATCATTAGTAAAATATATATATATATACACACACATATCCAAAGCTATGTGTTGTTTGTAGACCTATTTGTGAGAAGCTTTTGATATTGGATCTCTGGATTTTAGAAATTGTTTGTCATAGATTGAATATTTGTCCAGGTTGGTTACTCAGCCTAAGAAATCTTAAAGCTTGAATAAAAAAGCCTACACTTCTAGTATTTCATGCTCTTTGTCAATTCAACTACCCTTAGAGAAGGAGAGACCCAACCACAACAACTCCATCTTGCAAAATAGATGATGTGTTCTTTTTAGTGGAAGGATTAGATTTTTTAAGACCAAAATTTCCTCTACTATTCAAATCTAGGTTTTTGTTCTTCTTCAAAGATGTTGGAATGCTTCTTGTTAGTTCATTGTTGATAGATCAAATACCTTAACAAACATCATGTGTGACAAGGGTTTTGGAATTTCCCCTGTCATCCTTTTATTAGAAAGATCCACTATTTTTGGCATGCTAGACCAAGAGCTAGGAAGTTATCCTGTAAACCCATAACTAGAAAGATCTAATATTTATAGAGTAGTCAGGTTGGACAGAGTACTCAGAATTTGACCTTCCTAGTAAATGGTTGTGTATCTACATAAATATCCTCCTCTACCATTTCATAAACAATAATTAGTATATCTTAGTAAACAAATTGAAAATAATTTGACATGGAGGATGCAATATATTAAAATTGAACACCTTTATGGCATATTTCCCATCCTTTGATTTATCTATATTTCTAATTTTGTATACTTCGCTTTTGATTCATACCTTTCTAGGATTTTACATTCTTATTACAACTTGAATCAATTATTTGTGCATATCTGAACTCTATAATGTTTACAATGGAAATCCATTTTTGCACCCATTCTACAATTAGCTTATTCCATTTCTCAAATGTTTTAAGACTTCTTGTGTTCTCCATAATTCTGATTTATTTTATCTCATGCATATCTAGCTCAGTGTATAATGTGAAAAAGATATTGTCATTATGCTTGGATGGATGTTCATATCTTTGTTCAAACTTTTTGTACTTTTCTATCTCTTCTTATTGTTATTAATCCAGTGTTTGATTCTCTTTTGAAGACATTCTTTCTGACTTGCCCCTATGTGAATATCTTCATTAATATATCAGACTCGTTTCAGTGCTTTCTTATTTCTTTGGAGAGTAATAACAGTGTATCAGCCTTGTCTATTACATTGGTTATTTTGACCATTTTCTCCTATTTGTTATATCAGTGCCAAGACTTACATCACTGTAGGCTTAGTGTCTTGAAATGTTAGTTCATAAATTAGATGTATGTCTTACGAATTTTTTTTAATCATGTTTTGCAATTCTTTTTTCCTCTTCCCCACATGATCAACATTTTGGTAAGACATTATCCATTTTAATTCTTCTTAAAACCCTCAATTTTATATCAGCTATGATTTTATTATATTGTAAGAAAATACTGTGTTGATTGTATGTTTTTATGTATTCCCAACTTGGCTAGCAAGCAAGCCCAGATTCTCTTATCCAAAATCTATTAGAATTTGTAAGATTTGGTTTCATACATAACTACTTCTCATATTATACTTATTGTTTTCTGTCAGTTTTAGATTTATAAAATGGACAATATATATAGCAACAATATTGTTTGGATAATATATATAGCAACTATATTGTTTGTTTGGGTTTTTTTTTTTTGATTGGTAAATGGCCAAGGCTTTAATGTATTTTATTAATTAAAATGAAACAAAGTACAAAGCTTATCTCCATTCAAATAGACACTGGTAGGAAAGAACGAAGAAGAAAACCTCCAGTCTTGCCCAGGACAAGGTCCTATATTTTTACATGTTAAAAGGGGCATACCCCAGTGAGCTCTTTTATATAATTGTATATACAACAAAGAGGGGCATACTCGAGATAATTACATCTGTTTAATATCAAGCAAACTCTATGCTAGCATTGGAGCATCTACTGGTTGATGATTTGTCCTTGCAAAATATTACCATCTAGCAAGCTAATCACTCAAAGGTTAGTAGACATAAGCAATAAACATTCAGCCCAATAGATCTAAGAGGTTAGGATACCAATCTTGATAACATTAGTTTAGTATAAACAAGCTGGTAATTTTGCAATAGAATAAGGAAATTTAAAATCACCCTAGAAAACAATGAGAAATGGCTACTAAAAGAGTACTATATCTAAATGAATAATACCACTGGAAATAATTAAGGTGGAAAACATTACTAGATACTTGGCAAAAAATAAACTCAAAGGATAGGCTCACAAACGGGGCAAGATATGAGGCCCACTCCATGTGACCAAGCCAAGCCCATGAATCATGAGAAAATAAATAAAGCCATGTCAATTATTAACAATCCTGATTAGTATGGTACACCGAACATTAAGATCTTATAGACACAAAGCTAAATCTTGTCTATTTATAATGCAAAATTGACCTAATATAATACCAGGTACCATAAATTTAAATCGAATGAAAACTATACAAAATTTATCAAAGCATTTGAAATTGGCAAATATCACAAACTAGCAAGTTAATCATAACTAACAGCCTTCAAACTTAAGAAATTACCAATCTGGCTTGGCAGAACCATTCCATTTATCCCAATATATCAAAGCAACTTACATAATTCCAATCCATAATGATACCCTTTGTATCCTTATCTAAAAGACCAGAGAGATTTCCTAAAGAAGGAATGCCATATACGAATTTGATAGAGTAAAAAAACTAAACTACCTACCAGGATACTGTAAAATCCTCCTCTATGGTGATATCAATCCATAACCAGCCCCAAACAAAATTCCAAATTTTCAAACAAGAGCTATATAACCAAGTTATAAATAAATAGAGTGTTTATGAAATTTAATTTACATATTTTTTAGGGTCTAAGTGTTTCAACATAATGATGAAATTCACATACATTTATCATATGTAGAAGCCATAACAGTGCTACATTAGCAGACCAAAACAAAAGGCATCCCAAAATATGACATGAATCGAACCCTAAAATAATGCTTAAACACTAAATACTGATCGCAACCAGAAAGAAACTATCTTAGCAAGCAACCCTCATTAGGAACATGAGGGTAAGAACCAAACCCTCGAGATAAGCATAATACAAAAAAATGAATAGATCGTAGTCAAATACCATATATTATATATAGATTCCAAATTGTCCACATTATCAAAATAGATAAGTCTTGGAGATTAAAATAGTACTTAATAGAAATTATACATGTATAATAAGCCAAGAGTCTAAAACAGAGTATCTTTAAGCATACTAGCAAAATTGCTATATATGCATAACCATGGGACCCTAAGTTACTGATTCTGACTCACAGAAGCTAACAATTTCAAGCCGAACCTCTACCTTCCTTCCAAAGAACCATGATCACATTTGTGATATTACTGAGCTTCTCCACACAGTAATTGGGAGGGAACTCAAAGTCAGAATTCCCTCTACTTGTCTTTTCTGCATTTGGGGTGCACAAATCCAAATCATCCAAATTGTTGAATGTCACTCCCGACTCGATGTAGGCATTAAAGAGGTGAAGGTAATTGGTGAGCCACTCCACATTTTCTTCCACTATGATTCCCCTTCAACAAAGCATAAATTTCAAACTAGCCTCCATTTTAGGCCATTCACGAGAGAATGTTATGTTCTCTCAGATAACTAGGGATTGGTGATGAGGAGTGGTGTCTAAATTTGGGTGGTTCAAAGGAAGATTCATGTACTTTTCAAGGAAGGGAATCCTGAATTTATTATCTATACTATATACTGCTTTTTCTAATCCCTTTCTCAAGGAAGGGACAAATAGGTCACGACAAAGACTTACAATGTCATCTGCTCCCACTTTGGCTCTTACCAGGCAACCAATAAATGACTCGATAATGTCACTATTTATTCTCCAAGTATATTGGTAGTCAAACACTCCCTCACCCAAAGCTTTGTTAATCACAAGTTGAGTCATGTCATCCACCGAGTATAAAATCCTATTCCATCTCTCTGGTTTCACTGTCCCACAGGAGGCCATAGTGTGATTCTCAAAGGCATGGAATAGAACAACATTAGACTCCATACTAAGTGGTGGCAATGAAAATGAAAGACCCAAAAGATAATGCCCCTAAATAACACAAGGAAACTTTTGGACTTGATCATGTAAACTACAATCTCCAAATCACAAAAGTAGGACAATAGTTTTCAATTAAATGTGAAGTACCAAAGCTTGTGAGATACCATGATGGAAGGCATGATTACAAGAAGCTTTAGGCAAGCTGAAATGTGTAGCTAATACAAGAATGATGAGAAAGGTACCGATGCCATTTATCTTATATAAATAATGCATATATGTTAAGTCAAAGGTGATCCTATTTAGAGATCATAAGATTTAGGAGTGATATGTGATAGATCAAGCTAGACGTGTGTGAAGTGACACAAAGGAAAAATCAAACTTGGAAACTACTATTCAAGAAAAGAAAGAAATAAAATAAAATAAAGGATAATTGTAAAATTAAAGTGAAAGAGAGAAACTGTTGTTTAATAATAGAGAGTTAACCCCATCTGCCCCCACATTTACTAATTGATCTGCAAGTAGATTGCCTTCCCTATAAATATGATAGATCCTATAATCATCTAGCTTATCATTTAGGGAGAGGAACACTTCTAGATGAGAGTTAAGGACTTAATTAGGAGTTGACCTTTTTCTAATAGCATTTACAATAATTTGAGAATCACCTTCAATGATGACTTTAGGTAGGTTAAGCTTATGACATAACTTGATCCCTTGACAAAGAGCCTCAAGTTCTGCTAGATTGTTAGAGGTAGGATGAATTGACATTGCTTTCTTGGAAATCCAAAGTCCATCCTCATTGTGAATTATGCATCCAATATCGGCTATACTTGGATTACCCCAAGCTACTCCATCAAAATTTAGTTTGACCCAACCAATAGGTGGTGGCTCCCATTTGCAATTATTCCTAGCTTCTCTATTGACCTTTGAATAATATAAGGGTGGATTAATCAAATTAGGCCAAAGTTTCTTCATGAGGCCATCCCAATTTGAGAATGATCCTTCCTCTAATCATGAGTTCCTTAAATGTGAGTTGATTGTTTCTATAATACTAGCTTCTATTTTGGAAATAAGAACTTCAGGTTTGAGTTCCAAATTGCAAAAAATATGGTGATTCCTTTCCTTCTAGATTTCCCAGATCAGGATAGAAGGGGAGATATTCCAAAGTTTACTATAAACACCCTTAATGATATTTGAGGGCCATCCCAAAAGCAAATCAGTCAAAGATTTTGGGAAGGGGGAAGACCATCCCAACATCTGCCTGAGCCACTCCCAACAACTTTGGGAGTAAGGGCAGAGATTCAAAAGATGATCTGTGTTTTCAATGCTTTTTTGATAAAGAGCACATCTAGAGGGGCCCTGAATGCCAAGGATGTTTAATCTATCCATAGATAGAATCCTATTTTGTATAGCTAGCCATAGAAAGAAACTAGCTTTCGGTAGGCAAGTGGAATCCTAGCAAAGCTTTAATGGGATATCCACTAATTTCAGTCTATGAGCTTCTAGAATGGCCCAATAACCACTTTTGACATTATATTTCCCATCATTAGATGCAGCCCAAATTAAATTATCTCTTTTGTTTGACTACTTAAGTTCCCTATTCTCCAAAATATTCTCGAAGTAATTAACTAACTCATTATCAAAACCTAAACCTCTTAGAGATTTCCATTTCCATACTACAGAGCCTTCTAAATCTATCAAAGTTTTATAATCCCTAACTTTGTTACCCCACAAATCAGTTAATCTATTTTTAAGTGTCAGAGGAACATTGTAGGAAGAAAGTGGGGGTTTTCCATCCCAGGAGCCTTCCCAGAATAAGGCCTCATCACCCGACCCAACATCTCATGAT
This sequence comes from Cupressus sempervirens, assembly GCA_028749045.1. Classification (NCBI taxonomy): domain Eukaryota; kingdom Viridiplantae; phylum Streptophyta; class Pinopsida; order Cupressales; family Cupressaceae; genus Cupressus; species Cupressus sempervirens. Next base: position 659,559,965 of record CM053789.1, read on the forward strand.
AGGAATTTACAAATCAAATTGCAACATTTGATCGTAAAGTTCCAACATTCTAAACCTTTAGGAGGGGAGATAATTCTAAAGATTGAAAGCAGATTATCTGTAATTAGATATTTATTATAGAGAATTTTAGCCCATTTACGGTTACTTTCATGGTATAGGTGCCAAATGAGCTTTGCTCCTAGGGCTTCATTTTGCCACTGTAGGTTTTTTATCCCTAAGCCTCCTAATACTTTAGGCTTAAAAATGTTCTCCCACTTGATGAGATCCAATTTATTATCATCATCCCAATCATTCCATAGAAAATTTCTCATCTTGGATTCAATTTTTTTAAGATTCTTCTTGGAAAGAGGAAGGCACGAGAGTGGGTAAGTCGGAATGGCTGATAGGACTACACGAATCTTAGTGCATTTCCTAGCCTTTGTGAGCCATCTATCCTTCCAAGAACATAGCTTAGAATCCAATTTTTCAAGGGTATTGTCCCAAAAAGTTCCTGATTTTAGACCTTTCTCTAGAACTATACTGAGATATTTGCAAGGAAAGAATCCTTTCTTATAACCCATAATCCTACAAATTCATTGTTCCATCTCTGACTTAGTTTTTATGAAGAAAATTTCAGACTTAATCATTAACCTTCTGACTTGAGGCTTCCATATAAGTGTTTATAATGCTTTTGAGAGAGTGAGCTTCTGAGGCCATACTTTTCCCAGGAAGAATAGTGTCATCAGCAAACTGCTAGTGGGTGATGTTAGGTAGATTTTTAAAAATAGTGATGCTAGAAATTCTTTGATTGTTATATGCATCTGTCATGGCTCTCCCAAAGGCTTTAGCCATGATGATGAAAAGAGAGGGGGATAAGGGGTCCCCCTACTAGATGCCTCTCGATATATCAAAAAATCCTTCTAGTGTACCGTTGATGAGAACCAAGATTTTAGGTGTTGAGATAAATTTGAAGATTAAATTAATCCATTGATGAGAGAATCCAAAGGCTTCTAGCATCTTGCACAGAAACCTCCAATCAACCATATCATATGCTTTTTGGATATCTAGTTTCATGAACATACAGGCTTCCTTATTAAGACTTGCAGAGTGAATAGTCTCTTGAATGGTGATAATGCCATCAAGAATGGATATGCCCAGCATGAAACCAGTTTGTTCCTCAAAGATAATCTTGGGGAGGATCTCTTTCAGTCTATTTTCTAGAACTTTGGAGAATATTTTATAAACTGTGTTACACAACGCTATCGATCTATAATCTCCTAGCGATTCAGGATCAGACTTCTTTGGAATCAAAGTGATAAAAGAATGATTAATTTCAGTGAGAGCCTCCATTTCTAGATGCTTCAATCACTCTCCAAAGGTCAATAACTATAATGTCTTAGCACTTTTGGAAGAAGAAAGCTTGGAATCCATCTAGTCCAAGAGATTTATCTAGATTCATCTCGAAGACCACTTTCCTAATTTCTTCTAAAGTGATGGGTTTGGTTATTTTTTTGTTGTCTTCTTGAGTAACAACTTTAGGGATAACTTTTAGGAGATTGGATTGCACAGCATAATTTGAACCTTTAAGGTTATTTAATATATCTTAGAAATATTTAACGAAGGTGTCTACTATTTCTCCTAGTTTTTTAGTTAAGATTCCTTGCTAATTTTTTATATGCGTGATTTTTCTCTTAGCTCTGTTATACAAGGTAGAGTTATGAAAAAAAATTGTATTGCAATCACCTTCTGCTAGCCATCTTTCTCTAGATTTCTGTCTCTAGAATATCTCTTCTTTGGAAAGAATATCTTCTTACTTAGCAAGTAGTTCCTTTTCAAGAAGATAGCTCTGGCTATCCATGCCCTTGCTGATAACTTATGTGTTCAACTCTTTAAGTTGGTTTTCTATGTCCAAATTTTCTTTGAAGATGTTGTTAAATTGTTCTCTGTTCTACCTAAGGATATGTTCCTTAAGCATCTTTAATTTGTTAATGAAGACAAACATTTTGGACCCTTCGCAACTATCTTTTGCCCACCAAAGTTTGATGTTATTGAGAAAGTTTGGGTCTAGGAACCACATCTTCTCACACTTGAATGGGTTTCTAACCAGTTTAAGGAGTTCAATGAATTCAAATTTGACTGGGAAGTGATCAGATCCAGCTATGGGTAAGATTGAAGACTAAATATTTAAATTGTTGATATCCAGCTCAGTCTTTATCATAAATTTGTCTAGTTTCTCTATGATGTAAGAAAAGTCCTTTCTCCTATTTTTCCATGTATAAATGCCATTATTGGTTGGGGTATTAATTAAATTATGCAAAGAACACCACTCTTTAAAGTCTTTGGATGCTTGTGATAGCACTTGAGTACCTCCTACCTTTTTATTAATATCTAAAGTAGTATTAAAATCACCTCCTAGTAGAAAAAAATTATTCTTTTGGCTATCCAAGAATTGACCAATTTCATTCTAGACTAATTTTTTATTAGTATTATTAACTGGACCATACACATTTATGACTGTGAAATTAAGATCCGATTTTAGACTTTGAACTTTACCACTTATCCAATTATTAGAACTATTGAGAATATTAATACTAACCTTCCTTAAATCCCAAAGGATGCCCAAACCTTCGGATGCTCCTAAGGATTCTTGAAATGTAGAACACCATACTCCAAGCGACCTACTTAACTTATTTATTTCTAATGCATTTAGTTTAGATTATTGGATTAAAACAACATTAGAATTAAAAGATTTGAGCTTATGTTTTAATAACCTCTTTTTGCTAGGGGCATTGAAGCCCCTAGCATTCCAAGTAGTGAGCTTCATACTTGATCGGGAAGGCCCTTCCCCTTCCCATTGTAGAAAATTTGATCTATCTTCTGCTATTCCTTACTAAGACCCTCTACTTCTCTAAGTTCCTTTAGAGACTTCCTACTTATTTTTCCTTTTATCTTGTGGCAACATGGGGACTTAGGCCCTTCTTGAGACATGTAGATGCCTAGCTGATCTAGATTAACTTCTACTGTCTATACTATATCAATCTTTTTTGATAGAAAGTGTTCCTGAACCTCTGAATCAACTTCTCAAATAATCTGTTTAGCAAGATCAGATTTTTTGGAGAATGCTAATTCCATATCTTCCATTTGAATTTTTAATATATCTCTTCTAAGATCTTCACATGAATAGTTTTCCCTCCTAATTGGATGACCCTATGAATAAGTTCTTCCTTTCGGGCTACCAAAGATTCCTCAATATTGTTAGGACAGAATGCTTGGGCTAAATCATCAGTGATATGATCCATCTTCAGTCTCTCTATCTCTGCCATATCTAGTTTGGAATTTGAAAGATCTAGTAAGCTATCCTTATTCAGAAAATCTTGAAATTCCTTGACTAGTAATTCAGTTGTTTGTACATTGTCTTTGACTTCCTGCTGAAGCCTGCTATATGGAGTGAATGGTGAACTGCTGGTAGCAACTGGAGTCTACCAAAACTTATTAAGTTTGACAGGGAACTCCACCATATTGCCTTCCATCCAAGGTAGATTTGATTGTGGAGAGATTAGATCCTTTTGAAGTAGTATTTCGCTACTTGTCCTGCATTAAGTGAACAACATTAGGTTTTCAAGCTCCTCTAGTTGTCCTCCTTGATTATCCTCTGAAGAACCTACTTGTTGAGGGGCTGGATGAGAATCTTCACTTGTTGGATATACTAAATTTTCTGAGCCCTTCTCATAAGATGTTTCTACTGGTCTCTTTTGAGAGAGGGAATTAGCCTTTGGCATTTCCTCCCTATTATCAAAAGGATCCTGGCCTTGAGATGTCTATATTGATCTGTCTCTATTTTTCCTTCTCTTATTTCTCCTTTCATTCTTACTATCTTTCTTGTTGTCCACAATGGTGCTCAATAACCTAGTCCTACTGGAAGAGTTATCATATTTAATACCTTGACTATCCTTATCCTTGGAAACAATCTCCTGGGAAGAAATGTCCTTGATGCCCATTGGATTCTTATCCAAAGGGGATAAATTATCTTCTTTATTTGTTGATCTATTTGCTCTGCCTTTGCGGCACTTTACCCTTTGTCTTGTTCTATGGTTTTCCTTGAAAGGAGTCAAATCAAACAAATCTGTACCAATTCTTACAAAGCATTCCTTGGCTATCTAATCTCCTTGAAGCATCTTGAGATGTCTGCTTTTGATTAGAGGAAGGGACTCACAAAGATCCATTGTTACATCCATCATATTGAAAGATTGATTTTTTTCATCATCTAGCCTGATGATATCCAAGATTTTTCCTTCATATTTGATAAATTCCATATCATATTTTGATCTATTTGTAATGAGTTTTAAATGTTTGGTCTTGGATTCATTGATTTGGACACTTATTAAGAGTTTCACATTATTACTTGTTTCATATGTTAAATCCACACCGATAAGGTTTCCTAAAAATCTACCCATTCTATTTAAAATGTTGATGTGCTTTAATTCTGGGGGTAATGAGTGAACTACATACCATGTAGGAATTGCAAAATCTAAATTGCTTATGTTGCAGTTAGGAATCCAATCAAAAAAATGAACAACATGGCCTTTGAACATGCATTTAGAGGCATTAATGAAATCTTTCTTAACTAATTCATCATAGCAATGAAGATAAAGAATTCTATCAAAAAATTTAGAGATACATACTTGGGCACCACAGAACTCATCAAGCCAATCGATCAATCTTTGCAAGTCCAAAGCAAGGCCATTCCAATAGGCGAAAAGGCCTGCCTCTTGACATTCTTCCCATTATTCTTCACTGACTTGATCGCTAATGATGAGGACCATGTCATTGAGTTTTTTTGAGGAATGATGGATGGAAGTGGAGAATTTAGGGTTTAGATGGTAGTTTTTCTTAGGTCTACAATGTGGAGGGATGTAGGGTGGAGACAAAACTAAGGGGGAGCGGGTCGACGAATGAGATGGCATGGCTAAATTAAGAGGATGGGAAGAACCCTCAATCCCTAGGCGAGGTGAGATTCAATTTATCCTAGCATACTTAGTTGAATTGAATATTTTAATCTGCTTGTCCAAGTTTGAAATGGAGAATATTTTGGGAGGAATATCTCAACAAATTTTTCCTTTTGTATGCTCCTTCTTCTCTAAATGCCAATTTGCCAAAGGTGTATAGAAGTTTGAAGTGTGGATCTTCTCTATGATAGGGTAGCTGAGATCTCTTGCCTTGCTTCAAGCATGAAGATTGAGCGAAGACTTACCAGACCAATTTGATGTCTGATGGTAGTGCCCTAAATGTTTCCTTGCATTGATCGTAGTGAAGGGCTTAGTGTTATTCGCCTGATGTCTGCTTTTCACTTTTTTCACAGTGTGTTTTCTACTCACCATTTTTTTAATCAATCTATAAATTATATTATCGAGGGTTGCTATATTTTATTATATGAACAAGTTTGGGTTATAATTTGAGTTGCATAGAAATAGATTTAATTTAGTTGGTAAGGAAATAAATTAGTTAATTTGGCAATTTAATGAGATTATGAATAAGTTTTGATAGATTTAAGTTACATTACTTATCTTTTCATTTTTTATTACAATCTATTATAGAATCTAGATAGGAAATGTAAAGAAATTATTTATAGACTAATTAGTTTAGTTATTTATTAAATTGTATAAAAAAATTTGGTAAGATAAGTTTAAATGAGTTTATTTTGATACATGCAAGATAAGGAAAATTACATGATATTATAATTAGTCCAAAAAAAATAATAATAAATTATTGAGTTAAAACATAATAAATTACATAATAGTTTACCAATTTTAACTATATACAGAACAAAAATATCTTGAAGACAATGGAGCTGCCAGTATTATGGAGATCATGATGAACTAGTCGATAAGAATTCATAGCTCAATCATAGTTGTGTTGTAGCTGATGTAATATAATAGTTATTGTGAAAAAATATTTAAGATTTTGCATGCTTTACTTGAACTATTTTAACTTTGCATGATGATTAAACCACATGTAGAGAAACAGTATGAAAAAAAAATTAAAAGGAAAGGGTAATGTTGATAGTGACTATGTTGATTTTGAAGAGGATGCATATTCATACTACTAGCAATGCTAAACTTGAGGTGAGTGCTATTAAACTTTAAACTTCCTTGACTAGGATTTTTTTTTTAGTTGTTCCATAACTAGAAAAAAAATCATGAAATTGTTTTAAGGTTTAGAGTATACATGAATATTTATTTATAATCAGATTTAATGGTTATTATTGCCTCATAATTTAGGGATCTTGGTTTCTTATCATAATACATTCCTATTCACAGTCTTTCATAAGCCATTTCCCTAAATCTCCTCTTCAAAGTCACAATATACATTATCTTCCAGTGTTGAACTTAAAAAATTGGAACTCAAACTCCAACTCCTAATAAATAACTATTAGAAATAGAAAAGAATAATATCCTAATCATAGGGTTGATTGTCAACTTGTTAAGAGTAATATGTAAGTGCTAGTCCTTATCATAAACCTTATGGAATGTCTCACCATATCCTAGATGGGTATGTTAGAACCTTATTCTATTAACAACATATTTAACACCAATATTTATGCTTCTCTTAGGAACCAATAATCAGTTAGAAATATTCCATGAATGTATTATGTTATGCATAGTTACACCTACTATGGATTTATTACCCATCCTCACTCCTTCACCATTCCAAAACTATTGGTGATCTAATGCATTTTCCTAAGCATTACTTTTCAATTTTAATTATTAAATATTTGATCATATGTGAATAGAAATGTATTTCATTACATTCACTACAACAATATGTATTCTTGAGCTTAACTATGATTCACAAATCCATTTATAGTCCAGCATGCTCAAGAAGGTTGAATCCATCCATATCTGGCACGTATAATATGTAGTGTTTAACATAATCTTTAATTGTACATACTATCACTATACATTCTTCCATGTAATTGTGAATCTCACATAGTCCCTTGATAATTTGCATACACCTTACACTTGTGGTCTTTATATAGTCATACACTTAATTAGTTTGGATAAACTTAACTTATTGTTATATAGTCATAAATAAAAAAATTTCTCGTAGTGGTAAGTACATGCATGTTATATATTGGATGAAGCTATGCATAAATTGATTCTTCTTTGCAAAATAAAAATTAAGAACTTCCAAGAGCAATAGTAAATTATCATCCAAATTTTTTTAACTTAGTTTGCTCCCTTGTTTGCACAAATAAAGCTCTTTCTTTTTTTGTTCAAAAAAATTGTTATAATAAGGGGAGTGAGTCATATGTAATGAATTTGAAAATGAAAATATTTTCTTAATCTTCATATTATGCATTTAATAAAATCACTATTCTTTAAAGGGTACTAGCTCAATGGAAGAGCACCTTCTTTACAAGTAGGAGGATGGTGTTTTGATTCCATCGTACCTTAATATGATTAAATAAAATACCAAATAAACTACCAAATATACTACCAAATCAAATAGCAAATAAAATTCAAAATATACTACCACATCAACTACCAAATCAACTACCAAATTATGAATAAATTAATGATTAAATATACTATTAAATATACTACCAAATCAACTACCAAATAAATTACCAAGTATACTACCAAATATACTACCAAAAAATTGATTAAAATACCTTGGTCATAAATTTAGTTGTGATGTTAATGATCGGAAATAAACCACCATTGGTCACATGATCAAAATTAGTCATATATCTACAAGTTTTAGTAGTTTATTTAATCATATATTGTTATTTTTGTACTAGTGCATTATCTCAACATTTTGAATGTTTTGACAGATGATGAGAAGTTCCCACTACACGCCTCGTCATGAAATGTCTTCAACAACTTCTCCCAATGTTCTTTATCTATACACCTTAAGAAGATGCCATCTATGGCCTTTTTTTATAACACATCATCAACTATGACATACTTGGTAGCCTTTGTCTTTAAATCTCTGCTATTCTTCTTAGTTAGACCTTTTGGACAATTGTCATAAGTTAAGAAGTAAGCTATATTTGAAAACTAGGGATCTTGGAGGCTTACCATCAATACTTTTAGGATCTCCTTTGTTGTACTACTTTCTCAATTTTCTACCATTGTTCTACATAGGCCATTTCCATGCACCAGATTGGTTGGCTTGATTTCTATGTCATTTTCTTGAACTTTAGCCACCTAGGCTCCTCATGTGTTGCATCCAATATCCTGTTGAGTTAGGATGCTCTTTATTGCTAAATCAAGCACATGCACTATAGAGTGAGAATGTAGTATGTAGAATATAAGCCTTGTTAAGGCTCTTACCATTGCATATGTGTGCTTCTCTATCTGGGAATACTTCAACTTGTGATCTTGAAGTGGCATGCTCATAAAGGTAATAGGTGTCTACACTCCTTCCTTGTTTTCTTACATGAGGATGGCTGACAAGGTGTGTGTTGATGCATAGAAATATATGAAAAAATTCTTCATGTAGTCTAGATGGACAAGAATAGGGGCCTTTGCAATGGTTTTCTTTATTTCTTCAAATGTCTTCCTTCTAACATCACTCCATCTAAGGAATCCTAATTAAGGTTCCTAAAGTCCACGCATATCCTTATCTCTTTGTTCTTCTTCCTAACAGGCACTATAATCAAAATCCATGTTGAGTGGTGGATTGGGTAGATAATCCTAGCCTTCAGTATCTTGTCTATCTCTCTTAAGATAGCATCCTCAATCATAGGATTATAATTTCTCTGTTTCTGCCAAAAAGGGCACTACATCAAGCTTGAGGGGTATTTTATGCTTTGATTTACCATCCATGAAGTTCTTTAACCCTTCATAACCCCAATCAAAAACTTCTTGATAGCATATGAGCAGCCTTTTCATTTTTTCCCTTTCTTCATTAGTACAACATCTACCAATGTTAATCATTTTTTTGACTAAGCTCAGTTCCCTATGTTTAGCCCATCATATTCTCATCTAGTTCCACCTTTCCTATTCTTTTCTTTTCTAACATATGCATCATGCCTATTGAAATTTTTTTCCAATGAAACTAGATGAGGAGGAATCTTATTACCTTTTAATAAGATCATGCTCTGCTCTAGCCCCTTCTTGTTTTTTGGTGTTAGGTCATGACATGGATTGGCACTTCCTTCAAAGTATTGGCATTTAAATGCCTCAGTTCCCTCCATGAAGTGTTGGATGTTCTTGTCATCTTCAAATACTTTCCATGCCTCTACATTATCAGGCACGTTGGGTCTAAACAAGTCTTCCATTCTATAAATTTGATCCTTGTAGTCTGGATGTGGAAGTAATAGGGACACCGAGACAACTAATGAATCAGCTCATGCATTTTTCTCTCTTGGAACTATTACAATGGAGAAGGAATCAAAGCCTTCTATCTCATCTCATACTATGATCATATAGTTGTGCAATCTATGATTCTTCACTGTGTACTTATTATGAACTTGCTTCACAATGAGTTCTGCATCACCCTTTTCTTTAAGAACTTTAATTCCTCTTTGCTTTGCCATAACAATGCCCAATAGAAGGGCTTCATATTTGGCTATGTTGTTGGTATTCGTAAACTCTAACTTGTAAGCAAGGTGTGTCAATTTTCTACTAGGTGACACCAATACCACAACAACTCTTCATCTTATGGATGCAGAACTTCCATTGAATTCAAGTGTCCACACTCACTCACCATCAAGAAGCTCTATCTCTTCTTTTATAATGGATGCATCCATGAATAAAATGTAATTTCCAAATTCCATCTCTTGATAAAGTATGTGGGCTTTAGGATCATCTGATTTCATGACTGTGAATTTGGCTTTTTCCTCTGGCTCAAGCTCAAATTTCTTGTTTCCTACTAGAATGATGGCGTGAGACCAATAAATTTTTATCTCTCCTCTCATGTCTCTACAGAAACTACAACTTAGGAGCATGTTGTAACTAGCTAGTATGTCTACCACTAGGATAGTTAGCTTCAATCTCTTTCCTGGGTAAGTTGTTAAAAAATTTTGGGCATCCTTAATCTATCCTATGAGGGGGACTTTATTAATGTCCATGGAATAATAACACCCAAATATCTTAGTTAATGGTATACCTAAAGCTCTTTAAAGGTAATAGGTATAACATTATCGGAGGCTCAAGAGTCTATAATGCAAATACTCAACGTATGGCCATTAATGAATAGGGAGACATAGAATGAGTCAGGTTCTAACTAGGAGATGTAGCTAAAATAATAGATTCCTCTTCTTGGAAAAGCTTAGGTAACACAAAGAATTCTTTAGAAGGGGAACTCACAGTGGCATTAACATCAGCGCTTGCATTAGCCTTAACCTTATCTCTATTATCTCCTTTATAGTAATCAACAAGCTTTTGTAATTGAGAAGGACTTAAATTTAGATAGTCAAGAGGAGATATTTGAATTCTAGCACCCTGATAATAGTGGACTATGTCAAATGAGTCTTGAGACTTACCACTTTGCTTTTTTTGAGAAGTTGAAGGCATAACAGGGTCACTAGCTTTGGCTGGCATAGGCATAGAGGAATTATTCTGAACTAGAATGGATGAGGTTGGACCCTTGTTCTTCTAGCCTTTGGTCATCACTTTCATGTGTGCTCCATCTATGGTGGCAAAGCAATTGTCTTCCCTTTCTGAAATATAACGCATACTCCAGATAAAAGTTTCTAGAGTAACCATTGGGAGTAGAGTCATCTTCACTTTTGATAAATTCCACCAATAGCTCCTTGGTGGTTCTCATTTACATGTATCTTATCATCTCAAGACAAGATTCACCATCACAGTCTATAGTCAAGTGGAAGACACACATCTTCCCCTTCTTAAGAGGGGCTTCTATAGCTAGCTTTTGTTGAGAAGGTGGCAATTACAATACCTTCCCTTCATGATTCTTCCTTGGTATGTCCTAATATGGTTTTTGAAATGATGGATCAAGTTTTGCAATCTATCTTTTTAGAGAAATCATCTCATTTGATAGCTTTTGTAACATATCCTTTGTACTGCGGGTAGAGCTAGAACTATTGCTAGTGGATGCTCCAAATTGAATTTCACACTTCCACTCACCAATAACTATAGACCATCTTCAAGTTTTATGCCCATGTTTTGGGAATATGATACATGCACTCTCCTCATCTGGAAGTTTATATTAGGTGGCATGACAGTGATGAAAAATGTCATCTGGTTTCCTATAGTTGTCCTACTAGCTATAGGGATGCGATTGGTTAGCTTTTTGAATCTTGCAATAAACTCTCTCATTGGAATAATCAGCTCCTTCTTGATCTAAGTGAGCTAAGATAACATAGTTTGTTCATCATCCATGCTCTTAAATCATGCCTCAAATCTTGTTCTCATATCACCCCATGTGGTGATGCATCCAACTAGTAAGTGTTGGAAATAGTTAGTCATGATTTCAACTAATGTCTCAATGAACATGAGCATGACAACATCCTCATCCTATGGAGCAACAACACTACATGTCATGAAGAATGATGCAATGTTTTCTTTGGTTGACACCTTCCCATCTCCATTAAACTTTGAAAAGTTATTCCTGGATACTCTTAGTAAATCATTGTTTGTTGACAAGAGAAGTGGACCAATGTCATGGTTCTTGGTATAACAATAAGTATAGGATAGAAAGTTATGATTGATGGTGTGGCAACTTTGTGTAATGTTAAGGAATTGCACAGTGACATAGGTTGTGTTCAGAAAACTAAAGGAGAAGAGAACTTTCTTCATCTCTTCCAAGTAGGATTAACTGGTGGGAGAAGGGCCCTTTGGATATCTTTCAACACAGGGTTTCTAGAATGGCTCCTTCCACTTCTCAGAATGTCCTCTAGGATAGGAAAGTCAACTTTCCTTATCTCTTCATATATTGTATCAACTTCACAATGTACTTTCACTCTCGATGTATATTTTAGATCTAAGATGGATCAAGTTCTTCTCAAGTAGGTGTTTTTAGGCTTGACTCGTCCTTTGCCACTGAAGAAACCTTTTCCAATTCTCAACTTTGGCTTCTTCCCATTTTAGCATGAGGCTCACTCTTCTATACTCATCCGATGATTTTTTGTTTCTCCAAGTGAATGTATTGAACTGATTCACAATGTCCTCTTATTCATCTCAAAAGCCAATATTAGGTTGTATAACTGGGATTAGGCCTTCATGGGGAAGCACCATCTTTCCTCATGGCCTAAAAATTGCATTTGACTCAAGAAAATATAAATTTTTCAAAACTATTGTGTTCTCCCCAATAAATCCTAAAACTTTTGTAAAAGACTCAATGGGGCAACTTGTACAACTCAAGAATTAAAACCAAAGATTCTTTCACAATCATCCCTAATAGAGTCACCAAAAATTGTTGGGTAATAGTTTGTCCCTCCTTGGGTGAGGTTAATACCTTGAATCTTGAATGTCCAATGTGGTGGAGAATTAAGTTTCTATCAATAGAGGGGTCAGTGTATGGGTAATATCACTACCCTCTAAATTGAAAGGTATAACTCCCTTGTCAGTACAAGATATGCAATGAATATTGTCTTTAGTAGATTAGATTTTGAGGGTATGCTCTTCACCAGAGAGTAGAAGAGGCAAAAACTATATTACTTGTAGCCACAAGCAACCCAGACAAGGAGAATGATTTTGACAGCCCACAACACCCATAAATATGTCTATTATGAGCTATCTTTCAGCTCTTCTACTACTCTAGCATCTACTCTACCTCTTCTCCTATAGCTACAAATACTAAATGAAACTATTGCATAATGAGGAATGAACATTCATGGGCCCAAGTAGCTCTTTGACCAAACAATATCACCCAGCAACAATCTCCCAACTCACTTATACTCAAATCTTGAAGCACACAATGCAACACTATACTATAGAGATGCAACATTAACCAGAAACTAAAAATATAATCAATGGTGAAGTAACACTCAAATTACCCAACTTAGCTACAACAACTCTCAGATTGCCCCTAACTAAATTAGTTACACCATTAACTGCACTCCATTCCCAATCACCACATGAACATGCATACTATTTTAACAATGCAAATGAAATAGGGGTAATGCAACAGAATTGAACTTGAAAAGAAACACTCAAATTGTTTACACTACCAACATACAACACTAAAACTCTAATCAATGTGACATTAACAACTTCAAATTCAATTCTCTTTCAATTCCATGCAACCTAAACTATGAACAATAAACATTCAAAGTAAACTCACTAGTCTCAACTACAAGGGTTCATTCACAAAAAAAGTTTGTCAATCCTTTATTCATCCTTCAAAATTACATTTATAGGACCTCTTTAGAGTTTAACCAATTACATTTATCATTATAGTTCAGAGTAGTTGTAGAGCCATATCCAAAATTAGGTATGACAATGATGAACCATTACAAAAGTATGCATGAGAGGAGAATTTCCAAAAATGGCTACAATAGAAAGAGAGAGAGAATAGAGATTGACACTTGTCAAAATCTTGTTGAAGATTCATCATTAAACAAATGTAATTTTTATGGCTTATCAGTCAATTCTTCTTCTTTTGGGTCACTGACATGGCCTTATGTGCTCTTAATGCATCAAGCACCATTTTGATTTCTTTGACGCATGCAATATAAACATTATCTTCTCTGACTACCCAATAGTCATCATTCTCTATCATCTCTTCCACCATGGTGATTTTGGATTGAAGGTTGTCTAACACCATCTTTAGGGTGCCATTTGTAGTAGTCAACTCCTGGATCTTTGAATCTTGGAAATTGGGGGGACTGGTAGCTTCCTCTATGAATGCTAGGAACTTTGTCTTCATGTGTCAGATGTCCACCAACTGTCGATTTGGAGCCACTTGAGATTTTATGTGGAGATCCCTCAATATATGTAGACTTTCTCCATGATATTTTTCATATCATCATATACACTCTTTAGTTCTTGCTTTGACTTCACCAAGCTCTCCTTCTTGAACTCCATCGATTGCTTCCAATGAAGAAAATATTCTTTTCCCATTCTAAGATTCCAAGACTGGTGGAAACTTAGTCTTCATATTAATCACATATTGGAGGTATTCCAACTCCTCTATTATTTTTTGAGCTTTGGATTGTATAGAGGTTTGATGACTATTCACAATCTCCTTTAGCCTTGATGCATCCAACAATAAATTACCAAGGTTTTCAATTAGATGAGCACCTCATATCTTCATCTCCTCTATCCATGTGTGGCCAATTTTCCTAAAGTGTCTTTCCTATTGCAACTTCACTAATGGTTTCTTATTCTCCTCCATAGTGGGATCAAAACTACTCAGGGTGGCATTATACGTTAGCACAATAGCTAGAGGGCCAAGCATTTCTCTAACATAATTAGTCAATTCCTTATTGGAGGCCTTCAAATTTTTCTTAACCATCATCAACTCCTCCAATCTATCCTTAATCTTGACATTGCTTTATTTCCACACATTCAACATGATGTCATGCATTGGAGGTCCCATGTCATTTGTTTTTACATGGAAGTCACTTGGGGCTAGCTCCTCTATTCTTCCCTCCTTCTAAGGCTCAATAATTTCCATCACCATGTGTCTTGTATTGACATGAGTAGATAGCATTGCTAATTTCCTCTACTTCTTAACCTTTTGGGATGTTGGTTTTGGTTGCATTGCCTAGGCGATCAAGTTCTTTGGTGGTGCATTTTCCTTCATTCTTCTCTTCTTCCTCTTAATAGTATCCTCCAACCAAGAGTTGGTTGTAAGGTCATTTAGTGTTGATTTTAGCATAGAGGGATCAAAAAACTTCCTCACTATCAAAGAAGTCTCCTTCTTCTTGCTAGAAAATGGAAAAGTAACCATTTTAGTCACAGAATGTGCAGGTGGATTACCTTGATCAGTCCCTCCTTATTTTTTATGCTAAGGAGTCACTTGAGCCTAATCATCTCCATCTCAGATTTCATCAAGTTGATTATTATCTCCATCGATATTTATCACTAGGATTGTTGAGGATTCCTTGCAAAGCGACTGCTCATTTTCCTTTTCTTTCTCTTTTTCCTTCTCTAACTCTATGTCACCAACATTTCTATTATCTGACATAGAGCCTCCTCCACAAGTAGGAGTTACTTGCACATTTTGTCTTCTAGAGGTTGGTCACCTCCTTCTCCTATTGATGGTGAAGGCCCCATAGATGTAGATGTGGTTGCTACAAAGGTGGAAGTGGGTGCAGATGTTGTTTGAGCTCCTCTAGATATGCCTACAAATGAGTTGGTAGCACCTGTTCTCTTTCTCCTGGCCCTTGTCCATTCTACCCACTTCTTAGTCCTCTTTATAATTCCATCCATCGGAATCTCCATCTTCTCAATTACTGGGCCCTCCAATGGAGTAGAAAAAATAGGTTTTTCTTTGATCTCTTTTTCATAAGTAGAGGACCTCAAATATGATCTATCATCTTCTATTTCCTCAACATTTATATTCACCTCATACAATTTCACTTGCTCAACTGTGAGCCTCATCCAAAACTTCTCTCAAGTTTGAATCATTGTGTAACAATCTAGCTAGTAGTTGTCCATATCAAGCACATGCTTTTAAATGGACCCAAGCTAAAGATTATCCTTTACACAATCTACTGGATCAAACTGAGTCCTTATGACTTCATAATCCTTCAATTTATATTTTCTCTCAAAGGCCTTGATCAAATTCTTTGCATATGACCTAGATGCACATGAGTATGCTCCTGTAATAATTAGGAAAGGGATTCTCACTTTCTTAATTGGTGTGAAAAAAGGCTTTTACTTCTAATATCTACCTACTAAATTCAATTAACACTATCTTATCTTCTAGCACTAGTACAAAAATAATAATATATGATTAAATAAACTACTAAAAATTGAAGACATGTGACTAATTTTGATCACATGACCATTGGTAGTTTATTTTTGGACATTTATCTCACAACCAAATTTATGACTAAACTATTTTAATCATTGATTTGGTGGTTTATTTAATCATTTATTTAGTATTTTACTTGGTAGTTTATTTGATTATTTATTTGGTGTTTATTTGATCATTTATTTGGTAGTTGATTGGATCATTTATCTGGTAGTTTCTTAGCTGACCTAGCAGCAATTTGTGTAAAGTTTGGTAGTTTATTTGGTTGTTTATTTAATCATATTAGGGAATGATGGAATAGAACCACCATCCTCCTACTTGTAAAGTAGGTGCTCTTCCATTGAGCTAGTACCCTTGAAAGAATTTTTTTTAAAAAAATTTCAAAGTAAACATGAGATAATAGTTCAAGTAATCAAGAAATGTCTATAAAATAATAAATTAAAATATCAAAATTCTACCTAAACACCAATGGAGAAGAAGTTTAAATAAGACAAAACTATCATAAGATTGTGAGTATGAAGGCAAGTAGTAGGATACTCATGAGATATCTTCTTCAGCATTTCTAAGGAGCACAAATCATCATTGAATATAAAGAAACACAAAACAATCAATCAATTTATTTATTTAATAACATGTATGTTTCTAATTGGTCATTTAAATTGATATTTGTACAACTTAGCATAAACAAATCTAATTCAATAGAAAAAAAGCTAATTGATTTGTTAACATTATTTAATACAAATACCAAGTAACTCAATTGACAAAATTAAGAATGTTGTAGATCTAACCCATTTTGTATTAGAATTAAAATTACAAAGAAAGATTTCCCTTTGCTTGTAATAAACCTTCTCTATAGTGTTGATAAGGTTCAAGGACATATTCTGAAGTAACAACTAGTATTGATCACAATAAGAATAATGAATTGCAATGTAATATCTTTAAACAATAGCTATATTCAACACAAGTGACAACATCAATAGTCTAAAACATTTAATGTAGAATTAAGAATTTATACTTTAAAATACATTATTTGACACACTAGCAAACTCTTCCAAAGAATCTTAAAACTAGTACATAATTTCATTAATATTTTTAACAGGTCTAAGGAATCAAACTGAATATTTAAGAATCAAAATTGAATACACATATTTTCAACAAGAATATCTTTAATATTAAGGATAAAAGTGAATAGTAAGGAATCAAAATTGAGTACACTTATTTACAATAAGACTATCTTTAATTGAGAGTCCTAAATATGCACTTCTAGAAGCTACATACACTTTTGTGAGAGGTTGGGAATTTTATTAATTGCTACCTTGATGTAGTTACAAAGTGCTCTGACTACTAAAATATATTTCTAATACAACCCAAAATCTATATTTCTCTTATTGATCTTCCTTGTTTAATATGCCCATTCTCAAGATTTTGACAATAATCATCCCTGTAGTAGTAGTTGCAGCATTGACTAATATAATGAACATCTTAAATTATTAAGACCATTCAATTCAACACTAAAGGTGGCAATATTAGGTCAAATTTTCCAAAACAAGGGGATGTTTTCTCACTTGCTAGTAGAGAAATAATGAACTTTGGCCCTCCAAAAGGAAGGGACCTTATAGAAGTAGAAATGAAAGAAGTTCCCCCACTCCCTATAATCCCAATGGCTCCCACTACTCCCCTTTCATGTGGAATTTTATCAAAAAATATTCAAGATATTTTCCAATAGGTAAAAATCTTTGAAATATATCATTTTCAAGGGTAAATTGTGGTGTTTAAGGGTAGCAAGAAAGAACT
Source organism: Cupressus sempervirens (assembly GCA_028749045.1). Lineage (NCBI taxonomy): Eukaryota > Viridiplantae > Streptophyta > Pinopsida > Cupressales > Cupressaceae > Cupressus > Cupressus sempervirens. The sequence goes on from CM053789.1 coordinate 659,577,632, forward strand.
TTTCCAACAAATTCTCCATTCATCATGCATTTTTGTTCTTCTAGATCAGTAGAAATATACATAATTTTTAACTCTTCCTAAGAACTCCTTAAGGAAAATCAATAAAACTCATCAAACACTATCAAAAAAATAATTGAAATCATATTACTAATTAATAAAAAAGAGTCATGTCTCGTCACCCACTATATGAATTTGCTAAGCATTGATTAGCTACATAGCTAGATATTTCTTCATTGGCCTTTCAATCTTAGAATTTGAAAAATCATAACAAAAGAAACCATATCAAAGGTGCATATAGAATAAGGAATTTTTTTAGATCCAAGAAACTACAAAACCAGTAATAAGGAAAAATGGCATTACCAGTTTGCTTTCTACTTGGACACTAATAACAAGAAGTTAAAGAGGTAACTAGAGCTTATTCCCAACCATTGGCCCCATTTGAAAAATCTAAAGGACTACTTAAATTTCTATTTTAAGGAGCTCAAAATTCAAAATACCCATTAATACAAATACATTAGTATCTTCAATATGAACACTATGAAGAACTTACCTATAGCAGAAACAATAATGAAGTCTGGTGCATTCCTTTCTTCAAGAGATGAAAGATCGGGCCTAATTTCATCCAAGTCCTAATATGAAATACATTAAGAAGGTTTATTTAGTTGTTACTTAAGCATTGGTTAGACCTATAGATAACATAAAAAATAAAACCATTATACACAATCTGACTCTGTTAAAATATACAATCTAAGTTGCCTTATGGTATACCATCCTCTTTCTATATAAGTTCTCATTTTAATGAGATCTTACAAGAACCAAAAATTCTAGGGCCCAATACTGTAATTCTAAAGATTTATCAAAATTTCAAGTGTTGCATCTTGTACATGTATAGCCTCCTCCTTAATAGGTTCAAATGTGTCATCCTCATGTTCTGGTTTTTTCTTGTACTCTAGAGATAAAACATTTGGAATGGATTCAATCATCTCCTCATGGAAACATATTATATAAAATAAATTTTTATGAGAGTATTGACATCATCTGAAAGAAGAGATGCACTTAAATGAGGGATATGTAAGTTAAGATTCCCCTAGTTAATTGAGACCAGCCTATGAACCATACGGTAATGTTCATAAGAAGTGAGTGATATAAGAATTTTTTAGAGGATAATGAGTTAGAGAGATATCACAAAAAAGAGCAATATTTTCTATTCTCTTCTCATAAAGGAAACCAAAATCTTAAGAGTGCAACCAAAAAAATATGGAAGACAAACTCCTCCTAGAATCACTATGTTTATACTACATTTAAGTACTTATATGTGATATATTTGGTTAGACTATGTTAATGCCCATTATTAATTTTCTACATTAAATGAAGCATCCAACTAAAAAACTAAAACAAATCATATTATATTTCTCCACATATTTATGTGTATGTGTGTGTGTGTGTGTGTGTGTGTGTGTGTGTGTATTTGTATATACATATATATACATATACATACATATATATATGTGTGCGTGTGTGTATATACACATATATATATATACATACATACATATATATATATATATATATGTATGTATGTATGTATGTATGTATGTATGTATGTATGTATGTATGTATGTATGTATGTATATGCATATATACATATACATATACATATATACATATATACATATGTGTGTGTGTGTGTGTGTGTGTGTGTGTGTGTGTGGAGAAATATAATATGATTTGTTTTAGTTTTTGAGTTGGATGCTTCATTTAATGTAGAAAATTAATAATGGGCATTAACATAGCCTAACCAAATATATCACATATAAGTGCTAAAATGTAGTATAAACATAGTGATTCTAGGAGGATTTTGTCTTCTATATTTTTTTGGTTGCACTCTTAAGATTTCAGTTTCCTTTACGAGAAGAGAATAGAAAATATATATACATACACATATATATAATCCTCACAGATCAACTAGTAATGACAAGACCAATCAATTTTTTGTATGATTTAGATGAACATTAACATTCTTTTGTTGTCAATTTAGGAGGAGAATAAGTATTTGACAAATGCTCTACCAAAAACCCCACTTTCTAAGGCTCTCTTCAATTAAATAAATTCTAACATTAGATATATCCAACCATTTGGGAAGTTTATCACTACTAGACTATAAGAGTTGAACAAAAATAGTTTTCACAACATTCAATTTCTTTTTAAATAGTTTTTATAATGGAACTACTATGTGGATGAATCAAATTGCAATTCTAGGTACCATATATTTTACAGCACAAAAGCAGATGCTCACTTATTTTCTCTATCCATGAGTCTTTTCTCGAAAAATAAACACATAATGTTTTAACTAGATTGGCTATAAATATAAATATAAATCAATTCTAGACTAGGTCATGAAATGGACAAAGAAACTAAATTTACTTAAATATTTATGGAACTCGCAAAGATAAAAACATACTTGAAACTTTGAATTTCTCATTTGGATCTAGTGTTTTAATTTCATCATCAGTAACTTTTAAATAGTCTCCAGTTGCTTATGCCTTTCTCCCAGGAGGCCCATCTATATAATAAAATCAAAAAATTATTTAAATTCCTAACTAAGGAGAAAATCAATCAAGCATATAGGTCATTGCTTAGAAAAATGAGTAACTTATTGAAGTGTTTGGTTTGGTTTTTAACTTTTTTCTCAAGCAAAAATTATTTTAATTCAATTATTTATTTATTTTGTCAACAAAAAATCATAGTGTTATAGAAATAATAAGCATTAAAAACTAGGATATTGTCTTGCTAGAGGGCTTGATCTGTTTAACACTTATAGTATTTCTTACAATATTTAGCCCACCCACATGCATTGACTTATATCCTAAACCTTCATTTTTGCAGTTGAAAAGACAAAAATAATATGTAAGAGATAAAAACATAAAAATCTACAAATGAGTACAAACAAAATGTATTTTAACAATTTTTTATAACATTGGATCTTATTGTGTAGATTATTTTATTTTTAAGGCATTGGCAAGTAAAATTTCTAAGTCAATAATTCTCATTATTGCTCAATATTTATGTGAAGCGATAACCAATGGTTGTTGTTTATCGAATCTTATAAGCAACCCACTAATTCAAATAATGTAAAAATGGCATATTATTCAAAATTTAAGGATCACATTACCTAATAAAGTCATTTAGTGATAGATTTACTAAATAATCAGTTTCTATTGTAGTTTGATTCTTAACTATAATATTGTACAAATAATACCAAATATTTGAATAGAACATAATAGTGAAAGAAGCAAAAATAAAAATAGAGATACTGACCTTTGTAATTCACATTAGTGATAGTCATATTATCATTAGAGATAGTTCTTCTATCATCTATCATTATAGAAATCAATATTATTGTAAGCTCAATTTTATCCATTATATAAGTGCTAATTCTTTCAAAAAGAAAGTAATGATTAAGATATATATGTGAATGAACATGTGTTGTAACTAACACAAGATTACACAATATATAATGAAAATACAACCTTAAATATATAATTTTGACCACATCTAAAATATAGATTTTAAGCATATATAACAGTTACACTTCAAGTATATATAACAACTAACTAACTAAGAAACCAAGATAGTGCATTGGATAGGAAATGCAATTTGATATACATACTTACAAAATAAAAAATAAAAATAAAAGACTAATTTGAATGTTAGATTCATAAACACTACTCAAAGGCTCAAGAAAAAGTGATTTTCAATTATAAATGTATAGGGGATGAATCAATGAAAATGTGGATTATTTCAAAATGCCATAAATAAAATAAAATTAAAAAACTAAAATAAAACATCTTCATTGTGCCATAAAAACACAGTTTAAGAGCAATTCAAAACATGTTAAAAAGGGATGTAGTTAAAGGTCATAATGTGGGAATATAACAAAAAAAAATTGAGATAGTTAAATATTTTTGCAGCCATGAGAACTAATAAAAAAATTTAAAACATTTTTCATACAACTATTTAAGGAATGCACATATGTATGATAGTAATATAAATACCAAGAGCTAGGTAAGTGATTGCAATCTAAGATTATAAAGCACATTAGAAATATAAAATATCAACCATATAGTTGTTGAAAGATGTGGAATAAATGAGGCAAGAGCCTACAACACAATGGTAAATTGTGAGCCTCTTATCAAAGAGGTCTTGGGTTCAAATCTACTTGCGATCACGCTTAATAAATAATAATAATAACTAATTACAACACATAATAATTAACCTTGGCTTTTGGCCTCTTACCAATGAAAAAAAAAAAAGATGTAGAATAAATGTAAACAAAAGCAACACTAAAGTCAAAAATACATGCATAGAAAAAAGAAACATTTTTATTTAGAAAAAGAAAATGTTGATTCAAGAATACCAAAATAGTGATTAGTTGAATCATATTTCTCAAATAAAATGATGCAACAAAATATATAACAGATCCCTTCAATAATATTGGTTTTGGTTTGATTGAAAAGATTACAAAAAAAAAGTACTTGAAGAATGATTTAACAATAATATTTGTATAATCTTCATATAGGTTTGGAGATTAAAGTTTAAAGAATTGAGTGAAATGTCATTAAAGAACATATAAGAAGGAAAAATAAAGAATCCAAAGGCATGAATAATATATGTTATTGATGATTTTAAACAAAATAAAAATACAAAATTCAATTTTATATATTGATTTTCTATAGCATTGAATACAAAAAATAAAGTTAAGCAAAGTCATAATATTGAGTTAATGTGAAAATAGAAAAGAGCTTAAAATTAATAATTCATGGAACCCTCAAAATACAATCATGGAGATCATTGTAATGGGAAATATTGTTACTAATATTACTCAATAAGGAGACTAGATAAGTGATCTTCATTCATTAAAATTTCAAACCAAGTTAGACAAACTAAGATTTTATGTCCATACTCAACTGACACTAGCAAATTTCTCATTTATTTGTGGACAATAATGAATGAGATAGATTGACTATAGAATGGAGTTTCCAGAAACACAGATTACCTAAATTCACAAGATATTAATGGAGCTTTGAATTAATGTATTTTATGAATAGTGTCTCTAAACATGGGTTGATATTTTATTTTAGCATAATTTTATTTATTTTGATTATTTCCTAAAAAGGGGTAGTGAATCTGATTCAATGTTTTAAAATCAAAAATCAAATACACAAGTATTATCTTTGGGTTAGATCACATTCAACAATCCACTACTAGAAAGAAGTGTGACAGAAAAATAAGTAATATTAAACCATAAACAACTTTCCAACTATCACAAATAATAGAAGCCTTAGCTAAAATAGTTCATGTCATTACTAAGAATCAAATAGGTGAGAAAAGAAAAATAAGCTTGCCTCAATTCCAAAAAAAAATTGAAACTCTTATACACTCTCACTGTACCTTGCAACCTACACAGAGATAGTTGTCACATCCTTAGGTAGTTCCATAGATGAGTCCATCACTAGTGAAAAGAGAATAGTTACACACTATCAAATATCAATTTAGGTCTATTCAAGGGAGTGATGAAGCACCAAATGAAAGAGGAATTTTAGGTCATCATTGGTAAACTTAGGGTTCTCATCTTAATTAGGTCCAAAATCTCTCTTCCAACTTTCAACTTGTCCCCAAATATGGGTTTGTAAATTCTTCACAATATTCAAGTTTAAGATCAATTTCATTGCATTATGCTCAACACCATGCTTTGAACCAACTTTAGAACACACAAGATCACATGTAGGAAAACATGTAATCATTATTACCTCATTATTGGGTCTATAGATAGAAAAATTTAACAATATTATTATTTGATTCATTTGCACCATCTGTCTTTGTGATGCACCTGACGATTCTCATTGTCTCATCGTTCCAGAGATCACATCTCACAAGTTACTTTTTGTCCTGTGAAATCAAATGTCTGAAATTAGTAAGGATCAAATCTTAGCCATAAGAAAATGATATAAATGAAATGAGGAAAAGTCCAAACTACCCATCTCAATGTTTAAAGTTATAAACTTTCCCTACTCTGTATTTTACAATTTTACAGGTGATTTGATGTTAAGCTTTTAAATTAGTTGTTTCATTCAAAATAAGATTAAATTGGAGAAAGGGTAGACACAGATTTCCTGTGGTAGCAAACTTTCATGAAACTTAAGGCCTCATCTATGTATCTATTTATTTATTTCAACTGCATAGAGCCAGTAATAATATTGGGCTTATAAAAGGGTTTCCCCTACAATAGGAATTTATTCTACCATTTTTTTCTAAAAAGTAAAACATATACAATGGGTTTTGAGATTCCTAGTATTGCAACTCAAACTACATTATGTTCCTCTCCAAGTAGGACATTAAACAATGTAAAAATTATATTTACACATTGAAACTATATTTTTACAAATATCCAAATATTAAATCCTAAAATAAAAGAAATCAATGAATCCAATAACAATTGTTCAAAATATGTGTTCAAATCATATTTATTTAAAATATAGTAAAAAATCTAATTCAAGAATTCAAAATTGATGTTTGGATATGTGATAAAAAAAAAAATTTAAAATAGTACTTGAAATTTAAAACCACAAACCTACAATTTTATAGTAATTGGAGTCATATATACAGGTAGTAACAAATGAGGCCAAATTTAGCCTTTGATTCTCATGTAGTGTCACTCATCATTGATGATCTCGTGAGGTGCATCATTACAAATAGATTTTTTAAGCAATTGAAACTACAATAGAGTAAAAATAAAACCCAAATTTCTCATTCATTATACATCCATAAGATCTTAATCAATTTAATTATTTGTGGGCCAATGTATCTATTTTATTTTTAGACTTTTACTCCTCTCTTTTTTTGGTGTTCTTTTTTTAAAACCTTTTCTTGATATGTATATGCAAAATGTTTCATATATATACACAATAAATGTCCCACAATTATAAATTATTCCTTAATATTGAATTTAGTATTTAGTTAATGTTTGTGATTTTAATATATTGATTTTATATTTAATCTATTCTATTGTAATTGTTGATCTAGATTTACTTATAATTCAATTTGCATTATTTATTTATTATCTAAGTAAAATATTATTTTTCTCTTTACATAAATATCAATAAAAATAGTAGTAAAAATAAATGAAAAATATGTAATGGATTGATTAATTTCTAAAATAATAATATTGATGTAAATTTAAGATTTTGAGAGAGATCTATAAAAGTTCATAAAATCCCTCCACTTTGACACATTATTCATTCTTACCAAAAACAATTAATAGGTGGAATTCTTTTTAAGGGATGTTTCACTAAGTACATTAGTGGGTTGATATGTAGGTACTATGTAAATAGTATAGCACAAATAATGGGTGAAATTCTTTCTAAGCCATGTTTAACTAAGGATATTAATTGGTTGATATTACTTAGTTGATAATGATATATTGATAGGATAAAAACTTCATCAATGAGTAAAAAAAATTATAATTAATTTTAAAAATGTGTTAATGTGATAAAAATTCCATGGGTGACAAATTATTAGTGACCAATTATTTAGCCTTGTATTTGATCAATTATTTTGTCACTTATCTCTGCTTAACCTTATGGTTTTACCTGATGATCTAATTAGTCATTTATTTAGTCACTTATAAACTTTACTAGAATTTGATCACTTTTAGTTACGTGCCTTGAAAAATTAGTCTTCTGACTAAAATTTTTAGTCACATAGTCATTTATTTTCCAAATTTATACTAGTGTAGATACCTTGGTAGTCTCCATGGGAATCCATCAAATCCACTAATTCTGATGTAGGAGAAATTCAAGAATTGTATGAAACAACATATGAATTGGGTCACCACTAAAATGGCCTCTAGCAAAAATATCCTCTCAGGACATCCTTGTAGCTCTCTACATAGCCTCATGGTAAAAGCATGATTTACCTTTACAAACTCCTCATAGCTCTTCTTGAGTTGCAGGCAAGGACAGAAATCATACACCTTGGTAGACTCATCAAAATATCCAATTCATGAGAGGCTTCACCATAGACGATGTGTTTCGATAACATATATGTGATATGAAGACATGTAGAGTTGCTTGAATGCCTTGGCCGAGCTCATCTAGCTAGTGAATTCATCACATATAATTTGGGCCCAATCAATATATTTGCCATCCACATAGACTGCTTGCACCAAAAAGAAATGGTACTCCATAAAATTCAAAACTTTTTTTAATCTCAGATTGGTTTTGACAAGCAAGTGTCTATACGCTTAAGTCATTTACTTAGAGCATGTCGAGTAAATAGTGATTGTCGAGTCACTTATGTGTTGAGTCATTCAAGTGCTGAGAAAATAGTATGTACCAAGTGATTCAAGTGTTGAGCAAGTAGTGCATGCTGAGTCATTCAGATGTCAACTGACAGCATGGAAGTTACAGTTAGTGCCGAGCACCAAGGACTTCAGATGTTGAGTAACACAATTTTGACATAGTTGTTTGTATTGGCACAAACTACTATGTAAACCAATTTTAGGCTAACTTAAGCATTGATTTATGATCTTTTGTTGATAAGGATGAATCTTAAGTGTGAATACCTATGTATTACATGCATCCAATTAGAAAAAGGAAAGGTTTAAGCAGCAATATGGGTGAATCACAACCATTGATGCATACCTAATCCTAAGTCACCTAGATCTTGTTAAGGAGGACAAACCCTAAATGTTACAAGAAGGGAGAAGAGTAGAGAAGGAAAGTTTGCATGTGCAAATAGGACATTCATGGTGACCGAGGAATCATGAATTGAGTTTCATTGTAGAATTAGTTAAAGGAGAATGGAGGAAGGAAACAATAAACATAGAGACATTTGATTAGAAAGGATCAAGTACAAATCAGTATAGAGGCAATCTAACATCAAGCAATAGAGTACTAATCGCAGGATCATTGCTAAGACATTCTAACAGGTGAATTAGTTAAATCTCTTAACAGAGTAGTCCTAATAGGTTGTATTGAAATCTTCTAACAAAGTGCCTACTTAATTGTGAGTTAAAGTCCTTTAATCAGACACACTTCCAACAAGGTTTTGAAATCCTTTAACAGGGTAAAACCTAATAATCTTTGCAAGCGTTTAATAGGGAAGACCTTTTACAGGGTAGATCATGTTTCATGATCAAACATTGTAACCTTCATTGGATACACTTTATTACTACAATAGTGAAGATTTGTGGGTGTCATCCCCACCCCAATTTTACCTTCTCATTGGAGGGTTTCTAGGTAATCATATCTTGTGTCATACATGTGTGAATGCTTACTTATTTAACATACTTTAGATGTATATGTTTTGTATGGTATTTTAGTTTACTTGTTGAATTATGAGATGGATGTATGGTGAATTTTTTTATGGGTAAAAGTTTGAAACACTAATTCAACCAGCCCCCCTCCAGAGTTAACCTTTCCTATTGTAATTCCAACAATTGGTATCAGATATCTAAAAGTAAAGCTTTGCAGCTTTGAGGAAAGATCTTGGAAATGGAAGTCTACAAGTTGGGAAAGATTATTGAGAGCTAGGAGATTGAAATACAACTCATTCTACATCAGTTGAAAGAAGCAAGAGATGATCTAAAGAAATCATTGAGAAGAAGGAAGGAAATTGTTATTGAGGATAATGGAACACAATACCAAGAGATGGACACTACTAAACTATTTACAAATGGAAACTCCAATAAATTTGATGTAGCAGTTACAAATCTAGTTGAAAAGAATAAAACCCTAGTTGAAGAGATCACAAATCTAAAGATAGAGAAAGAATCACAAGCCATATTTCTATGTGAGGTGACTGAATAGAAAAAGAAAGCTATGGAAGAAAAAGTGATTGAAGATGACAAAAGAGTTTTGAACAATAGATTGGAAGAGAAATCGTCAAAAATAAATAGGATCCCTCACATGCAATTGGAAACAATGAATCAAGTAATGATTGCTAATCATGAAATAAATAGTAAATACATTGAGATCACAACACTAAAGTTGTAAAATGAACAATTGAGAAATGATCTAAAAAGGGAAAATAAGTTTGCTAAAAGTTTCAATAAACCTAGTGAAGTCATCAAGTACTTTGAACAATTGTTGAGATCCCCTAAATCTAAAAATGATACTTTTGGATTGGGATATACTAGTACTAAAGAAGGAGAATCATCCAAAAGTGGTGAAGAAATAAGTAACAAAGGAAAGAACTCCAAACCTACTTGTCATAATTGTGGTAAGATAGGTCATACTACTAATGTTTGCAAGAGCAAGACCATAAATATGAATGTTAAGAAGAATAACATGGGTCACTGCCACAAGTGTAATAGACAAGGTCATCAGGCACATGAATGCAAAACTAAGACCATGCACACTCAAAGAAAGGATACCTCTATAACTATCAAAAGTATGGACATGGAGCTTTTGAATGCAAATCCAAACCCAAGTGGTCATCAAACAAGTAGACAAAGGTAAAGAACAATGGAAACTCTTATAATTGGGATTATAATACAAGATATAGTTGTCATTATTGTTAAGAGTATGAACATATTCTTGAGAATTTTATTAGAACACATTTCGAAAGTGATTTAAAAAGGTGGTTGAGTCAAACCACATGTTTTAGTTGTTTGAAGACTGGTCACATAAGCAAAAATTGTCCAACAAGGTCAAAGGCAACCAAGTTGTGAGTTCAACAAAGGAAAAGGAAAGGTAGATATTGAGAATATTAGAGATGAGATGAACAAAACATGGAGGATAAAGGAAGGTTGCAGCACATCAAGTGAGGATGAGATCACTTCACCCAATGGGTTAGGTGATTAAACCTCCTCAAATTAAGCAATCAAGAGGTATGTGGGACTGATACTTAAAAGGATAAACTATACATCAGTTCCATGGATTTAGTTTTTGAAAAGATCACATATGCATGAATAAAGATGCAAAGTATTGTTTAGGAATCAAGAATAAATCTTTAATTTTTGTCAGTTTTCATGTTACTATCAAGCATGAAAAGTTTTTACTATGGTTGTCGAGTGAAATGTTAGTGGATGCCAAGCTAGCAAAATTATTAGTCAAGTCTGAGCTCGTAGTGGTTGTTGAGCATATGGAAAAACACATGGATGTCAAGTGAGCTAGTAGATTCAATTGAAGTCAAGCTTATAGTTGTGTAAGCACTTAGCAGAAAATACAATGTTTTAAGGTATATTTGATCAATTTCTATTCATTTGACATCATTTGAATTTGAAGTAGAGCATGAAGAGCTAAAGGTGATCTAGAGAAATTGATCTGAGTGTTTGCAAGAGATTTAAAAGTTTGTTTGACACCATTCCAGTGGGATTCATAAGGTATTTATTGTATGCCGAGCTATGCAATTTTGAATTTCATAAACCCTAGTTTCATGTAATGGCATCTAGTTCTTTAGTAGCCAAGGTTGTAGAGGGAAAAGAGGTTTTAAATGTGCAATTGATAAGTAGTGAAATCAAACAACCTACTTTTAGGGCTATCCTAGATATAGCTTACAAACAAGATCCCTCTAGTGCATTATCCATGATACACCGCAAGTTTTGATGATACAAGATGTTAGAAACTATTATACATGAAAAATTGGAAGTATAGGTGATATGGAAATTAGGGAGATATATGGAAAACTATGTGATAATAGAGTGTTGAAGGAGGAATTTAAAATTGTTGAGAAGAAAGGATTAACTTGTGCCCTAGATTTCCCAAATGTATTCAAGATAGAGTGGATAAAAATTTCTTTGAGTAGAATTCATGACAACTTTGTATGGCTAGAGAATAGACTGGTGAAAATCACCAAGAAGATTGTGCACAAAGTCACAGGGTATCCAACCCTAGATTAGCCTAAGACAATGAGATGTGAAGCTAAGGAAATAATTGAAAGAAACATAGGGGTTATGTGGAATAAAAGAGGGATGAAAATTGATACAATCACATATCCCCTAATAGCTTTTATAGTGAGGATTATAGTACACAAGTTCTATCAATCCAACAAATTAAATAGTGTACCTTGCATTGTAGTTGATGTGGGTTACAAAATAGTAAAGAGGGATCATACTTATGATCTTGTCAAGTTGTAATTGCAATAATTGATTGAAAATTTGGGAGCTATAACGAAAACCAAAAGTGCACAATGTAAATTCAGATCTATTCTTGTATGTATTTTCTTTTATCTACATAATACATTTTCCACATTTGGTAAAGTTGTAGGGAAATTAAACAGACTTATTGTAGTTCAAATAGGTGAATTTATTGAGCAACTAGGTGATAACTTTTAATCTGTAATGACAAGTTATTTTAAAGATTTCAAACAATCAATGAAGAAAAGACTAAGGATACTAGTTTCACTAGTGGAGAAACATTTTGATGATGTTTGCTTCCTAGTTAACACTGATTTCACATATGTTCAAGTAGCAATTCCTAGAGTGAGATGGCTAAGGCCATTAGTATATGGAATAAATATTGATGAGGCCTCTACAAAAATCACAACATTACTTGTAGAAGAAGTGGATAAAGAAGCCACAACATTTGGAAATTTTGACTTGGCCAAATCAAAGATCACAATGGAATTGAAGACTACTTCAGTGATCAAGAAGAAGAATAAATTGATTAAGAAATTGAAAGAAAGATTTGGTGAAGGAGTCGATAAAGAAGAAGAGGAAGATTAAGAAGAAGAAGAGGAACACACAAGCTCAAGCACCATTGGCATTAACACAAGGTCAGGGGGAAGACCAAAAAGAAGAGGAAGTAGAAATTGTAGAAGGTGTCAAGGAAGAAGAAGCCAGTGAAGCACCAACAGCTACTGAGAAAAAGAGAAAAGAAAAGACACAAGCAGTGAACAAACCAAAGAAGATTGTTAAACTTAATTAGCTAAAGCCTACAACACCTACCACAAGGGCTAGCACTATATTCACTGCACAAAAGGCTAAAGAAGTAGCCAAGTCTAAAGAGAAGATAAATAAAGATCAAAAGAGACCAAGGAGGAAATATGTTGCTAAAACTAAATTTAATGAAGAGAAGACTAAATCAGATGACAACAACAAATTTCAAGTGGTGAGTCATAATCCCTCTTCATATTTAGACAATGTATGTGAGAATATTAGAAATATTTGAGATTTATTAGGATTTTCTCATACTAAGTTTGACAATCTTAAGAAGATTGAAAATAACCTAGTTGAAGAAGCAGTATATGTCATGATGGCAATATTCAAAAAGACTCCTCTAGAACTTGCCAACTTCATACCTAAAAGTTTGTATGATAGAGTTGAGGAAAAGTTGCATTATTGTTTAGACACTAAAAAAAAATTAGGGAGACAGCTCTTGCTGAAGTTATGCTAGAACTTAGTAAGGATGACATGTCTAAAGCCATCAATAAGTATGCTATAAAATTTGTGCCAAAATATAGGGCATTCAATATACTACAAAACAACATAGAAGATGTACAAAAGTCCAAGAAAATGTGGAAACTAACATATGGGCTATCAATATCTAGGGAAGTTGAGCAGACACCTATTGAGGTAGGTGAGGATGAAGAAGATGAAATTGAATAAGGCATAGTTGAGGGAGGTACAGATATGAACATTGACACCCAGGCACTAGTTGAAGAAGAGTAGCAAACATAACAAAGTGTACAAGATACACAAGTGTTGAGTATCAACCCTCCATAGGAGACAAGTACAAACATTGAAATTGTCAAACTTAAGGATGTCTCTGAGACTATTGCTCAAAACACCAATCCCCTCATAGATGATGATTTGAATAGATACTTGTTAAGACCACTCTCTAGGCCAAACTATGTGACAACCCTGTATTGGTGAGTGTAGATGAAATTCAGAAAATAGATATAATAATTGCAAGGGAGGAAGTGCAAACACTAGACACACCTTTAGTCACTCCTCAAGTCATAAGTGTACAACTTTCACAACCTATAGTGGTATATCAAAGGAAGGAGATAGCAAGTTTCATTGTTAGTACAATTATGCAAGACACTCCAGTCTTGATGAATGTACAAGAACCTGAAATAGATAAGGTTGAAGAAGTTGTAGAAGACAAGGTAGAGACACCAGAGAATGAAGACACTCAAGGCCAAATAGGTCAGGTAGAAACACTCGTACCTCCAACATAAGATCATTGTGCAATTGGAACTATAGAGGAAGAAAAGGACAAGACTAAAGAGTTAAGATTGACATCCAAGCTAGAGGAGCAACTAGAAATTCAAGCATTGGTGACATTACCAAAATTTTCTAATCCTCCTAGTCAAGCACTTCAGAGGCTGAGCATAGATGCTACACGATTGCAATTTTCCAGACCAAGTCCTAGCTCATCTAAGGTAGAAGAGGTAACTACATATGGTGATGTTAGCCTAGATGAAGGGATTGTATTTCCTAAATTTAATTTGGCAACAATCACAATTGAGCAGATGGATATATTACAAGAGGCCCTAGCAAAGAAGAAAAATCAAGAACTGCTCAAAAGGGAGGATAGTCAAAAGAAAGCTTTGATTGACATCAAAGATATTTTCCTACATGCATTTAGTCTACCGACTCCAGATGAAAACAACCCCATCATTGAACAATTAACCAACATAGTAGAAAAGAATACTGACATAGACCTAGATACAAATGTAAAACTACTTGAATGGTCTAAAAGAAAGTTTCAAAATAAGGTAAATGAGAAGATATCAAGTGTTATTACATTAACACAAGTTGAACTAGCAACCAAGATACAGAGTGTGTACAAGGTACTAGAGAATAGTTTCTCTTTGTACACCAAATTGTGTAATCCCACTCTCTTCACACAAGAAGTAAGGAATCACATCCTGAGTTTGGAGAGCCATATGTAGTCATCTAGCACCACTTTTCTGAAGTTTCTAGCTCAAAGTGAGAAACACTTCAGGTACCTCTTGCAATCCTAGAGTCAGTCAACATCATTACAAGTAGATGAAGCCACCATCAAGGCTAAATTGATCAGCATCCAGTCAATATTGACTCCACACATGGAGATATTGCACAAGGAACTAGGTTATGTTGAAACTCTTATGCAAATAGATCCTCATCTTTCTACACTGGAAGGTTTAGTCCACCTTGCTACCAAGCTAGCCATCCAAATCAAGTCTTTGGAGGTAGCTTGTGATAATTGGGATGCAACTCTAAAGATTATACTTGAGGTCCATAAATCTTTTTTGGACAAATACACTATTAGTTTATAACCCATTGACATAAGTGTCAAAAAGGGGGAGTAAGAGTAATGGGGAGCAAGCATGCAGAGTAAAAAGGGAGCAAAACCCAAGGGGGAGTAAGTGAATAGAGTAACAAAATGAATAATATCAGCTCAAACAAAAATAGAGAAAGAGTATTAGTTTATGCAAATATAATTGAAAGGAGAATGAATTTGATATAGAGTAAAGAACCAAACTCAATAATCAACTTAGGGGGAGTTATGAAATTTTGAGGTATGACTCATAAGTCATTTGTTGCAAAATTTTGATATTTTGAAATTTTGTATAAGAAGGTAAATAGACATCTATGTTATGCTTATAAGGATAAGATCATTAATGCATGACCAACTGTTTTTGACACTCATTTCAAAGGGGGAAATTGTTAATCTCATATTAGTTTTGGCAAGTCAATGTCTATACACTTAAGTCAGTTACTTAGTTCATGTCGAAAAAGTAACATATGCCAAGCACAACATATAAGTTAGAACATGTTGAGTAAACAATGAGTGCCAAGTCACTCATGTGCCAAGGAATTCAAGTGCTAAGGAGATAGTATGTGCTAAGTGATTTAGGTATGTGCTGAGTGATTTAGGTGCCAAGCAAGTAGTGCATGCCGAGTCATTCAAAAGTTGAGTGATAGCATTGAAGTCACAGTTAGTGCTAAGCACTAGGAACTTTAGATACTAAGTAATATAGTTTTGACATAGTTGTTTGTATTTGTTAGACTAAATAATTAATTAATTGTTAATTATTTATTCTATTGCTTAAGCTTACTTAGGTTAATGCATGTAGTTGAGGTTAGTTGTTGACAACAGGGGAGTTTGTTCCCTTTAGCATACTTATCTTTTCCACCTCTTGTGGATGTGTGCTTAGTTGTCAACCTTATCTCCTACCACATTCTTGCTTGTTCTACAAGCTTCCATGAGGCCTTTTTATTCGGTCTCTCACTCATTGTAAATTCATTCCAATTCCATTTTTCACATAGCAATTCTAATTTCCTATTGTGAAATATTCTTGTGTAGTATTTTCTTCAAGCTCTTTGCTCCCTAGGTTTCTCTTCAGCAAGCTATTTGCATTGCAGGTGATCTTGGCGCATTATCAGAGCTGGATTCTCAACTCCTACATGGTATCAGAGCCTCCCTGTTGCTTCTTGTTCAAATGATTTTTGAAGCTATAATTTGGAGTCACAAACCCTAGTTTGTTTGTGAAATTTTTCCTCAAATCATGGGTAGAGAAAATTTATGGAGCACTTTCAACCCAAATGGACGCTGCCATTGGATCCAGAACACCGTTTACTATTAAGATTCATATAAAACTTTTCATTTTTGGCTTTAGGCATTTTTTTTGTAATTTTTTTGGCCTCCCAGGTAGTTGTATGGACGAACAGAGAGGAAAAATAAATAAATAAATAAAAACTCATGCGCCATTGTAGCAGCGCTCACACGCCACCGCAGGGCCGCCTGTGTGCCACTAGCGTACCTCCCGCTCTGCTCTCTGCTGGCAGCTCCCGTCGCAACACCACCCTCTACCCATTCGGCACCACCCAAGCGGTGCTCCACCACCACTCTACCAAGGAGCCACTGACAACAGTGGTGCCACCAGGTTTCCCTCCTGAGCACCACTGCCACTGACAGTTTCCACTACTCTGCCAGCCTATGGCCACTCCAGTGTGACATCATCATTCTGTTGAGTGACATCATTTTTAGGCACTTTGATCTCATCATTCCATCTGATAATGTCATTTTTTGGTGACTTTTGTTGATGTCATTTTTCATTAGGTGATGTCACCTTTTTGATTGCTGACATCATCTTTTTGGCGATGGCCTTTTAACAACCATACGGGTGTCAAATTTAACACAGTGCCTGTAATTTTCCAGCAAGGTGCATTTTTGGAGCAGGAGTCATTTTTTGGCTATAACTTGAGCATACGGAGGTCTTTTTTCGATCTAAAAGAAGTGTCAAAAAGCTGACCTAGAGACTGAGACATTGGTGCTAGTTTTGTAAGATTCCAAGTTTGTTTGAATTCCCATTTTTGATGTCAAAGTAGAGGCTTTTGTTTCCTCCTATTATGCATCAACAAATCCAAGTTCTTTTTCAATTTTTTTCTTTCCATAGTTGTTTTTGTGGTATTTGGGAGATATTCTTGTATGTTTATGGGGGGGTGTAATTCTATTTTGTAATTTACTTCAGTTAAGACCCTTCTACTTCTGTCTTATTCTTTCTCTCAATGGCACATTCATCTATGACCCATCTCACACCACACAACTACCACACTTGGACGGCACAAATGACTAGGCTTCTCTTGTCAAGAGGTCTATGGTCTTGTCTGGATGAGAAGCAACTAGTTCTTACATGCCCTTTTGAGGTTCTATAGCACAAGAACAAGATGGATGAAGCCATGGGACTGATTGCACTCAACATTTTAGACAGTCTGCTATTTCACCTAGATGGTTTGACTACTACACAGGCTTATTGGCAAAAATTTTAGACTTTGTTTGGATAGGTGAATGAGTTTCAAGCACTTCAGTTGGACATAGAATTGACTTCTTTGTCACCAGGAAACTTTCCCACCATCAAGGACTTTCTGATGAAGTTCAAATCCCTACATGTAGTTTTACAAGGATGTGGGAAGAACAAAATTGATAATGAGTGCATATTTTTTATACTCTCAAAGCTGAAGGGGCAGTGTTAGGTCTTTTCTTCTACTTTCTACTCCACCATGGATGCCCTTGGAGATAGACATAGGATGCCTACATTTGAGACATTTTGTGACAAGTTGACTAGGGAACAGGCAAAGATCCAATAGGTGGATGGCTCTGGCTCTTCCAGCCAAGCATTGGTTGCTCAAAATTCTAAGGGGAAATCAAAGAAGAAAGGAAAATTGAAGAAAGGCACATCAAAATTTGATCCTAAGCCTCCAGTAAACCCTCCCAAGGGTAAATATTCTTCAAAGTCAGGTGAGTCTACCTCCAAGACCAAGAAGAAATTGAGTGAGAACTGTAGTTTTTGTGGGAAAGATGTGCATTTAGTTTCCAAGTTTTGGAAATGATTAGAGGCTTTAGAGGAATCCATGAAGGAGCATCACATTTTAGCTCCTCAGTCTTCATCTCCACTTGTAGGGAAAGGTCATGCTCTTTTTGCACGAGCTACGACTTCAGCGCCTTTATGGATTCTTGATTCTGGGGCTTCTCACCACTTAACAAACACTCCTAAGTTGCTTACTTCACTTTCTCCTTATGCCACCACATAGATTGTAGTTGGGAACTCTTCACAACTTTTAGTTTTGGGTTCTGGCACTGTTGCTTTGGCCGAGGGCTCTCTACAGGATGTACTTTGTGTTCCTGATATTTTGATGAACCTTCTATCTATCTATCAGATTTGCCACTCTGGCTCTGGGAAGATAGTCAAGTTCTCACCACATGATGTGGTTATTCAAGGACTTGCATGATCTGGAGATGATCGTGGCCACTAGGATTGTTGACTCTGCATCTTGCCTCTATAGATTTGATGGATTTGAGTCTTCTGATGACATAGGTTCATGTTTAGTTGCACATGCAGATTCAGTAAGAAGACTTTGGCATGAACATTTTGGGCATGTCAATTATAGATATCTTCAGTAGATGAGCACACAAGCACTTGTTCTTGGGCTTCCCTAGATTTCCTATCTAGATGGTGTTTGTCAGGGATATGCACTTAGTAAGCAATATAGGGATTCTTTTCCACATGGATGAGCCACTCGTGCTTTAGCACCTTTAGAGTTGATTCATAGTGACCTCATGTCATTTCCTACTCCTTCTTTTTCGGGTTCTATATATGTGCTTACATTCATTGATGACTTCTCTAGACACGTATGGGTGTACTTTCTTAAGTACAAGTCTAATGCCTTCAACTCATTTTGAGTTTTCAAGGCATTTGTAAAGAAGTAGTTTGGACTTTCTATTTGGTGGATACGTACGGATAATGGGGGGGAGTCTATGAACTAGGCTTTCAGAGATTTTTGTTTTCAGCATGGTCTTCAGCATCAGCTTTCAGTGCCATACATTCCTTAGTAGAATGGTGTTGCTAAGAGAAAGAACAGAACCCTTCGAGAGATGGCAAATTGCATGATTAAGTCTAGGTCCATGGATTCATGTTTTTGGGTAGAGGTATTTAATTGTGCCAACTACATTCAGAATTGGATGCCTCACAAGGCACTTTGACATATGACTCCTGAGGAGGCTTGGTCCCATGTCAAGCCTGATGTGTCATCATTCAGAGTTTTTGGGAGTATGGTATACGCATTTGTACCTGATGTTCAAAGGAAAGCAATGGAACTGAAGAGCTGACAATTGATTTTTGTTGGCTACTATGAGGATGTAAAGGCTTACAAGTTATTTGATCCTGATTCCAGAGAGGTCCTATTTTGATCGGATGTCCAGTTTGATGAGAGCCCTCCTACAGTTCATTCCTCACCTCCAGCTCCCACTACTCCCTCTTCATCTCCACTTTGTTTCATGGATGATCAGGATGATGATCATGGTGATCCTAATATACCTCCACCACAGGATCCTCCCCAGATTCCTAAATGGGCTCAAGCTACTATTAAGGCTACAAGATCTCTAGCTGGTGACCCATCCACATCTTGTCACACCCGTTCTCACACTATAGGTTCTAGTCTACTCATTCATGTTGTTAGTACTGATCCTTAGACATTTTCAGAGGTGATAGGACACTCAAAATGGGATAGTGCAATGGAGGAGGAATATTCTTCTTTGATGAAGAACCACACATGGGATCTTTATTCTCTTCCCAAGGGGAGAAAAATAGTGCGTTGTAAGTGGATTTATCGCACTAAGTATGCTACTGATGGTTCTATTGATAAGCATAAGGGTTGTCTTGTTGCGAAGGGTTTTTCGCAAGTCGAGATGTTGATTACTCTGAGACATTTTCCTCTATCACCAAGATGAATTCTATCTGCCTTGTCTTATCCCTCCCAGCTTCACAGGGATGGTCAGTCTACCAAATGGATGTGAAAAGTGTGTTCCTCCACAGTGATATCATAGAGGAGATTTATATGGAGCAGCCTCCAAGTTTTGTGCAGGATCCCACCTTGGTTTACAGGCTTCAATGTTCATTGTATGGTCTCAAACAAGCCCCTAGGGCTTGGTATGAGAAGATGGACTCATTTTTTCTATCTACAAGCTTCACTCGCTGCCATTATGATCCCACAGTGTACATTCAGCATCTTGGTGATGAGATTCTAGTTCTTGTTTTGTATGTTGATGATCTTATCCTTACAGGTAGTTCATCATCCATGCTCCAGGATGTTAAGCATGCACTGATGGACCAGTTTGAGATGACTGATCTTGGTTTGTTGCACTACTTTCTTGGTCTTCAGATTCATCAGTCTCCTACTAGCATTTTTGTGTATCAGCAAAAGTATGCACTTGAAATGCTTTGTCGCTTTCACATGCTTGATTGTAAGGCTACTCCTACACCATTTCAGTCAGGTGTCACTTTGTCTACCTCCTGCTCTTCATCTACAATGGATGCTACTTTGTATTGGTAGTTGGTTGGTAGCCTATTGTACCAGACACATGTGCGCCCTAATCTTTCTTTTATGGATGGCCTAGTCTCTCAGTTTTCTCAAGACCCTCATAAGAGTCATTGGAAAGCTGCCAGGCATATTCTATGCTACATTCAAGGAACACTTATGTATGGGATTCATTACACTACAAGGACTCTACACATTTTTGGCTACACTAACTCAGATTGGGCCGATGATGTTGATGATCAAAAGTCTACTTCTAGCTTTGTGTTTTGACTTGGCTCCAATCCCATCACATGGTCATGCAAGAAGTAGCATGTTCGAGCACTTTCATCTATAGAGGCTGAGTACAGGGCCATAGTTCTTGCTAGTTAGGAGGCTTTATGGTTTTGTCAGTTGATGACTGAGTTTGGATTTCCCCCTGATCGTCCCACTATTTTGTGGTGCGATAATCAAAGTGCCATCCACATTTCACACAACTTGGTGGAACATTAGCATACCAAGCACATTGAGTTGCATATGCATTTCATCCATCAATTGATCCAGGATGGTGTTATTGCATTGGAGTACATTCCTACCGCCGGTTAGGTTGCAAACATTTTCACTAAACCTTTTGCATCGCCATGCTTTCTTCAGCTACGGTCAATGCTTGGGGTTATAGAAGTTGTCCTTGGGGGGATTAGTTGAGGCCTTCCTTCCTTCACTTCATGTTTTTTTCAGCATGTTGTTTTTTACCTCTTTTTGGGGGAGAGTTTTTCCCATGTGGTTTTCTCTCTTTCCCCATTTTGCAGAGTTTGTATTTAGTTGCATTGTACTTTGGTACCTAAAATGGCCTCATTTTCGGGACCCATTTTGCATTTTTTCCTTTTTTTTGTGAGCTTAAGGCATTCCCCTAAGTTTCACTTAAGGGGGGGTGTTAGAGTAAATATTTAATTAATTGTTAATTATTTATTCTATTGCTTAAGCTTACTTAGGTTAATGCATGTAGTTGAGGTTAGTTGTTGACAACACAAGAGTTTGTTCCCTTTAGCATACTTATCTTTTCCACCTCTTATGGATGTGTGGTTAGTTGTCAAACTTATCTCCAACCACATTCCAGGTTGTTCTACAAGCTTTCATGAGGCCTTTTTATTCGGTCTCTCACTCATTGTAAATTCATTCCAATTCTATTTTTTACATAGCAATTCTAATTTTCTATTGTGAAATATTCTTGTGTAGTATTTGCTTCAAGCTCTTTGCTCCCTAGGTTTCTCTTTAGCAAGCTATTTTCATTGTAGGTGATCTTGGCACATTATTAGAGTCAAATTCTCAACTCCTACAGTATTGGCACAAACTACTATGTAAACATGTTTTAAGCTGACTTAAGGATTGATTTATGATAATTTGTTGATAAGGATGAATCTTAAGTGTGAATTCCTATGTATTACATGCATCTAATTAGAAAAACGGAAGGTTTAAGCAGCAATATGGGTGAATCATAGTCATTGATTCATACCTAATCCTAAGTCACCTAAGTCTTCTTAAAGAGGACAAACCCTAAATGTTAGAAGAAGAGAGAAGAGTATAGAAGGAGACTTTGCATGTGCAAATAGGACATTCATGGTGACCAAGGTATTATGAATTGAATTTCATTGTAGAATTAGTTAAAGGAGAATAGAGGAAGGAAACAATGGACATCAGAGAGATATCTGATTAGAAAGGATCAAGTACACATCAATGTAGAGGTGATTTGACATCAAGCAACAAAGTGCTAATTGTAGGATCATTGCTGAGACATTCTAACATGTGAATTAGTTAATCTCTTAATAGAGTAGTCCTAACAGGCTGTATTGAATTCCTCTAACAAGGTGCTTACTTAATTATGAGTTAAAGTCATTTAATTAGGCACACTTCTTATAGGGTGTTGAAATCCTTTAATAGGGTAAGACCTAACAATCTTTGTAAGCTTTTAACAAGGTAGACCTTTCATAGGGTAGATCATGTTTCATGATCAAACATTGTAACCTTCATTGGATACACTTTATTACTGTAGTAATGAAGATTTGTGGGTGTCATCCCCGTGCCATTTTTACCTTCTCATAAGAGGGTTTCTGGGTAATCATATCTTGTGTCATATATATGTATGAATGCTTACTTGTTTAACATACTTTAGATGTATATGCTTTATATGGTATTTCAATTTACTTGTTGAATTATGATATGGATGTATGGTGAATGTTTTTATGGGTAAAAAGTTTGAAGCACTAATTCACTCCTCCCCCCCCCCACCCCCAAGATTTTACCTTTCCTATTGTACTTCCAAAAACTTCTTCATAACATTCTAACCTTAGTATTAGGGCCAAAATATCCACTATTTTCTTCTTTAGACTAGTTCTAAACAGAGTCTTGGAACCTTACTCTTCTTTCTCTTTGGTGGCTAGAACCATTTTGCCAACATATCCCCTCACCTCAAGGTCTTCTTTTCATTATACATGGAGGTAGATGACCCAAAATCAATATCATAGTACTCATCTTTGTTTGGGATCCCAAATGTGCTCTTCATAAGACATCTGTCAAATGTGAGGAGGATAGAGTTGTTTGGTATGTTTCTTTTCTTGCTGCTCACATCATACTGAGTTATGCATTCTTGAACTAATTATGGCACTTGAACTTCCTATTGAGATTATGGGTGTTGCACACATTGCATAATATTTTTTATATTTTATTATTTTATTTTATTATCTAATGTTGTATCTAGGAGCACCTGGATGGACGTGCAACATGGAAAGATTCTCATGGGATATACTTGATGAGTTGTATTGTAACATTGTGATAATATTTCATGTAATTATTTAATATTGGGGAAAAGAATTAAATTTCAATATTAAATGTGGGGTCAATATGTTAGGTAGCACATGGTTTTAGCACATGGTTTATGTAATACCACTTGGTGGTTTTGTAGGACTTGCTACTATATAAGCAACCACAAGGGTAGTTGTTGGTGTGTGAATGAGAAGATAGAAAGAAAAAAGGGAAAGAGTCGAGAGGGACAAGGCTTGACAGGTTAGCCAAGGGAGCATTTGTGAAGGTTGGAAGCATGGCATGGGATCTGTGGATTCATGCTTGTTCACATAGATTTCACGGTTGTGGCTATGGCTTTAATGAAGGCTTCCATGGTTGTTTTGCAATTTTATTTTTTCTGAATAATACATGGTGATGGATGCTTTTGGAGGTTGGGTTTTTCCCTCAATGAGGGTTTCCCAAGGTATATCTTGTGTCACATTTTTATGGGTATGTTGTCTATTCTCTTACATGTGGATTTCAATTGCATATTTATTTCAGATCTATTATGGATTATGTGGAAATGGTTAAATTATTTCTTAAAATTTTCCTTACAAATGGTATCGAAGCTATGGTTTTATTGTTGTAACCCTAGATTGAATCCATGGGAATGCATGAGAGGATAAAAGAAAGGGCAAGATATATGAGTTGTTATTGTAGATATGAGGGTTTTGGGTTTGCTATTATGATGGGATATTAGTAGATTTTGGGCATGTGAAATTGTTGGACAAAAGGGCTTTTTGGATATTTTATTTAAATAAGGGTTTTAGGGGAGGCTTGTAGAAATGACCTCCTAGGTAAAAATAGACCTCACTATTAGATCTGGGTCAATGTTTTCATAAATTTTGATATACAATTTTCTCTAGTTTGGCCATGTTCAGAGTAAATGAAAGAGTTTTTTAGTTTTAGCCTGTGATGGCCATCAAATTTAATCCCGTTAGAATTTTTGTCACAAATAACCAAAAAAAATCACACTGAAAATGGTAAAATGACTATCTTAGTAAAATGACCATAACTTTCTCTCAGGATATCAATTTCAAACTTCTTATAGGCATTGGAAAGATAATTCAAAGCACTACAACTTGGCATAGGTTTGGTTCTATGATTTTGAAATTTTGTTAGGTTTTAAGAGTCCAAAAGTTAGATTTTTTTATTTTAAGCACAAATTAGGGCATAAATGGGGCATATAGAGTTGGATTTTTTAACTTCAAGTAGTCAACAAAAAGATCTTGGAGAGCTCTACATATTAGTTTAGATTTATTGCAGGTTTGTCATGGTTTATTTGGAAACATATTAATTTGAATAGTTTATGGTATATATTGACTATGGTAACATTGTGAGTTTATGACATTAAATGTTTGGAGATTTAAGATTTGATGTCATTGTATACTCAGTTTATATTTCATATTGGTCTCATGATGATATGGTTATCAGCATTTGGTTTGGATATGTATGATGACTTGTTGGGTCTACAAGTTGTGCAGTTTTGTAAGGGGTCTATACTTACAGGTTGCATTTATAGCTTGGTTATGGGTTGTCTTTGCCCATTGATCTTTCATTATTAATGTATATTCAGATTGGTGACTTGGATTTGAGTTGTCTATGCCCCAAATCACATGATTTGCTAATTTTTTCTTCATGTAGAAGGGATGAGCTGTTGTTACCAGGTATAGTCATGGTGGAGGATTGTGATTGACTATTTTGTGCTAATAGGTTGCACATATTGAGAGTAAAATGCTCAGTTCATGGATGTGATCATGGTGCCATAAATTTTTACATGACATGATTGGATATACAGATACATCCTTGATGTTCATTGGTTTGGGTTCCTAATTTGGTTTGTATCTTCTCAGTTTGGAGATCTTGGTTTCACTTGGTACTAACACTTTAGTTGTGTGAGTGTAGACGTAAAGGATCTTTATGTAGGAGATAGATTTTATGATGCCTTGGTACCATGGTTGAGTGGGAATTGTTGGAATTGATATACTTATTAAGTGTTTTCATATGTTGAAGGTTTTTCTTAGATCCTATTGTTGCAAAAGCATCTTTGACATTTGCATGGTGCACTTGTTATCTTCATGGTGTGTGAAAATGGTTAGATTTTAAAGACTCATGGGGTTCTTGGTTATCTTCATGGTGTGTGGAGATGGTTGTTCATGGTATGTGGAGATGGTTTTTTCTTCATGGTGTGTGGAGATGGTTGCATCTTGAGGACTAATGGGTTCTTGATAAAGGTGCAGTTTATGCTCTCATTTGACATGTTATCCTTGGTGTTAGAATAGTTTTGTTATTATGTCATGGTATGCTCTTGATACATGTTTAGAGTATTGATATGTTATAGTATGTTCATATGAAGCATGTTATCTCTTTGGTTGAGATGGCTAAATCATGTTGTCATGTTTATGTTCCTAAGGGGGTAAGTGCACCAAGTTGTGGTGCCAAAAGTGGGGTTTAAGTGGACACTTTTTTCTTAAATAAGAAATTTCTAAACTTCAACAAGAATTTGAAGATAGTTATGCTTAAAATTTTAAGATATGACAAAAACAAAAGTAGTAGTCCTTTGAATCTAGTTTCTAAACTACTAATTTCTTTTCAAAATGGTTTAGTTTTAGGTCCTCAAAAAAGGGGGCCACAAAAGGTGGTACTATTTATTTAGAAAAAATATAACATAGTACAAAGTGTGGCCCCCCTAAAATTTTAACTTTTTTTTGAAATTATTTAATCACTCTGGTCAAAAGTTAGCTAACACTATGTAGTTTATCCTAGATTTTTTGGGTAATTTTATAATATATATTTTTTTTAATGAATTTTTTAATTGGACACATCCCATAAATGTGAAATATCTTTGTGCTTCCCCTAGAAATGATTGAAAACTAATCTAAAATCAAAATTTATTTTTTTCAAAGTGTGTAGAATGGAGTCTAGTTTCTAAAAAACTAAGTTGTTGCAAAATTCGATGAATGAGCTAAAATCTACAGCCCAATTAGTACATGTTGGTTTTTGACAAAAAATGGACATACATTCAAAAGAAATTATAGTTGAAAGGCTTGAAATAGTTCAAATAAAAAATTAATTATATGGTTATATAGCTAACACAGAGACCTACAATGTCATGTAACCTGATTTTATCGATGCTCAACCACAAGGAAACTTGAAGGAAAGAACACAAGAAAAATCAATCATTTTTTATATGTTTGCAACAAAACATGTCTCAGACCAATTTAGAGACTCCAAACCTTTGGGTTGGATCCCTAAGGAAAAACCAAGCCTTAGGCTTGGTAGAATACAAAGCTTTGAATAGTGTGTGTGCATTATAGCGTGTGCATGCTATTTAAAGATTTTTAAAATTTGGGACTTAATAGTGTGTACACGGTTTAGTGCGTACATGCTTTAGTGTGCATGCATTATTAAGACCTAAATTTCAATAAAGAGGGAAGGAGAGAGGTAGAGAGGGTAGATAATGAGAGAGATTAGAAGATGGGAAGAGAGTAGGGACTGGGATAGGGAGAGAGGGAGGGAGGGAGAAACAGAGAGGAAGGGAGGGAGAAATAGAGAGAGAGGGAGATTAGGGGATCAGAGAAGGTGGGATAGGGATAGAGGGACAGAGAGAGAGAAAGAGAGAGTAGGGGATGGGAGAGAAAGAGAGAGAGTAGGGAGATAGAGAGAGAGAGAGAGGGATGGGAGTGTATGTGTAAGAGAGATTAGGTGATGGGAGAAGAGTGAGAGAGAGAGAGTAGGGGTAGTAGAGAGAGAGTACAGGATGGGAGAGAGAGTAGAGGGTGGTAGAGAGAGAGTAGGGGATGGGAGAGAGAGGGTGAGAGTAGGGGATGGGAGAGAGAGAGTAGAGAGGGAGAGAGAGAGAGAGAGAGAGAGAGAGAGAGTAGGGGGTGGGAGAGAGAAAGTGAGTGAGAGAGTAGGTAGTGGGAGAGGGAGTGGGATAGGGAGAGTAAGAGAGAGAGAGAGAGAGAGAGAGTAGGGGATGAGAGAGAGAGAGAGAGAGAAAGTAGGGGATGTGAGAGAGAGAGAGAGTAGACAGTGGGAGAGGGAGTGCGAGAGAGAGAGAGGAGATGGGAGAGAGAGTAGGGGATGCGAGAGAGAGTAGGGGGTGGGATAATGAGAGAGAGAGAGTAGGAAGTGGGAGAATGAGAGAGAGAGTAGGGGATGGGGAGAGAGTGTGAGAGAAAGAGAGTAGGCAGTGGGAGAGAGAGTGGGAGAGTGAGAGTGAGAGAGGAGAGGGGGGATGGAAGTGTGTGTGTGTGTGTGTGTGTGTGAGAGAGAGAGAGAGAGAGGGAGAGAGAGAGTAGGGGATGGGAGAGGGGAGAGAGAGAGAGAGTAGGGGATGGGAGAGAGAGGAAGTGAGAGAGAGAGAGTAGGGGGTTGTAGAGAGAGTAGAGAATGAGAGTAGGGGATGGGAGAGAGAGAGAGAGTGAGAGAGAGAGAGAGTAGGCAGTGGGAGAGGGAGTGGGAGAGGGAGAGCAAGAGAGAGGGGGATGGGAGTGAGAGAGAGAGAGAGTAGGGGATGTGAGAGGAGAGAGAGAGGTGGGTTGAGAGTGTGTGTGTGTGTGTGAAAGAGAGAGTAGGCGATGGGAGGAGGGGGGGGAGAGAGAGAGAGAGAGAAACCCAAGAGAGAGTAGGGGATGGGGGAGAGAGTGTGTGAAAGAGAGAGAGAGAGAGAGAGAGAGAGAGAGAGAGAGAGAGAGAGAGAGTAGGTGATGGGAGAGGGAGTGGGAGAAGGAGAGGGAGAGAGAGAGGGGGGATGGAAGTGTGTGTAAGAGAGAGAGTAGGGGATGGGAGAGAGTGTGAGAGTGTGAGAGAGAGAGTAGGGGGTGGTAGAGAGAGAGTACAGGATGGGAGAGAGAGAGAGAGAGAGAGAGAGAGAGAGAGAGAGAAGGTAATGGGAGAGGGAGTGGGAGAGGGAGAGTGAGAGAGAGAGGGGGGATGGGAGTGTGTGTGTGTGTGAGAGAGAGAGAGAGTAGAGGATAGGAAAGGAGAGAGAGGGAGGATGGGAGTGTGTGTGTGTGTGGGTGTTTGAAAGAGAGAGACTAGGGGATGGGAGAGGGGAGAGAGAGAGAGTAGCCTGAGAGAGAGAGAGTAGGGGATGGGAGAGAGAGTGAGAGAGAGAGAGAGAGTAGGCGGTGGGAGAGGGAGTGGGAGAGGGAGAGAGAGGGGGGATGGAAGTGTGTGTAAGAGAAAGAATAGGGGATGGGAAAGAGTGTGAGAGTGAGAGAGAGAGAGAGAGAGTAGGCGGTGCCAGAGAGAGTATAGGATGGGAGAGAGAGTGAGAGAGAGAGTAGGGGATGGGAGAGAGAAAGTGAGAGAGAGTAGGCAGTGGGAGAGGGAGTAGGAGAGGGAGAGTGAGTGAGAGAGAGTAGGCAGTGAGAGAGGGAGTGGGAAAGGGAGAGCAAGAGAGAGAGTAGGGGATGGGAGAGAGAGTGAGAGTGAGAGAGAGAGAGACAGAGAGTAGGCAGTGGGAGAGGGAGTGAGAGGGAGAGAGAGAGAGAGAGAGAGTAGGGGATGGGAGAGAGAGTGTTAGAGAGGGTAGGCAATGGGAGATGGAGTGGGAGAGGGAGAGAGAGAGAGTAGGTGGTGGGAGAGGGAGTGAGAGGGAGAGCAAGAGAGAGAGAGAGTAGGGGATGGGAGAGATAGTGTTAGAGAGAGTAGGTAGTGGGAGATGGAGTGGGAGAGGGAGATAGAGAGAGAATAGGGGATGGGAGAGGGGAGAGAGAGTAGGGGATGAGAGAGGAGAGAGAGTGAGAGGAAGAGTAAGGGATGGGAGAGGAGAGAGAGAGAAAGAGAGTAGCCTAAGAGAGAGAGAGAGAAAGAGAGAGATTAGGGGATGGGAGAGGTCTAGAAAATGAGAGAGAGTAGGTGGTGGGAGAGGCAGACGGAAAGTGAGAGAGAGTGAGAGAGTGAGTGAGAGAGTGAGTGAGAGTAGGGGATGGGAGAGGAGAGAGAGAATAGTCCGAGAGAGAGAGAGAGAGAGAGAGAGAGAGAGAGAGAGTAGGGGATAGATTGTGAGAGAGAGTAGGTGGTGGGAGAGGGAGTGGGAGAGGGAGAGTGTAGTGCCTGCCCCTAGATCACATTTTTGCTATATTTGTCAAACTCT
The DNA here is from genome assembly GCA_028749045.1 of Cupressus sempervirens. Classification (NCBI taxonomy): domain Eukaryota; kingdom Viridiplantae; phylum Streptophyta; class Pinopsida; order Cupressales; family Cupressaceae; genus Cupressus; species Cupressus sempervirens. Next base: position 659,607,361 of record CM053789.1, read on the forward strand.
TTTAGGCCAGTTTTATGCTTGATTATTAGTAGTATTATTTATGATGAGATTACTCGGTACTCTATATTTCATGTATGCATGATGATTATTCAGTGATTTTAGTAATTGATGATGATTAGTTAGATGGATTATTATGTGTCTTCTTATGGATACTTACCCCATACTGCATGTGTATGGTGTGCATGTATGTTTTCTTTATGTATGGTGTTTCTGATGTGGTTAAGGAAGGGAGTCGTAGTCACTTGCTAGTCGAGATCTACACAATGCACCACTTTTTGCCTTTGTCTATTTAGTTTAGAATATTTTGTTTGTACATGCATGGATTTTATGTAGGTTGCAGGTACTGGGTATCAACTTCCTTGAATTGCCAGTATGAGTGTACCCTATCGCATTATCTCAATGGTAAGAGAGGGGAGATAAATTCTTAAGTCCAAATTCTAAACCTTTAAGCCATTTGTCCTAGAAAATTAGGACAAGTATCTGAGTTGTCTACCTTCTGAATGCATCAGATGACATTAATTCGTGATTATAACCCTTTAGTTTGATATTTGTATGTGTTTCTCTTTGATGGGTTTTTGTATTTCATCCCATAGGTCTTTAGGTGTTTTCCTATTAATTAAGTCAAATTAAATGATTTAATTAATGATTTAATTTAATGGAAAATTATTATGATATTTTTAATATTTAATCATATTTAATTAATTGAGAAATTAATTAAATAAAAAGAATTAAATTTAAAGATAAAAGTTAAAAGTATAATTTTAGAACGTGATAATATTTATTTAATTTAATAATAATATATTTAGAGAAATCTTTAAATAAATGCTAAATAATATTATTATTCAAGTTAATAAATATTTAAAAATTAACGTTTTGAAAATTAATTAAAGCATGAAAAGATATTAATTTAAAATTTTCATAAAGTATGCATGAGATTAAAATATAACAAATTAATTAAAAAGTGAAAAAAGAAATTAATTTATTAGTTTATTAAGAATGTGTGCATGAGATTAAATTTAATAAATTAATTGAAAATAGAAGTCAAGTGAAATTCAATAAAGTTATTTTATAATTCATAAAAGTGCATGAAAAAGATAAAGAAAGTTAAAAAAGAGCTAAGGGTTGTGAGCAAGGAGTCCTCTCAGGTGATCGCACAATTAGTGCCTCGAATTGAGGAGAGAACTGCTTATAACCAATTGAGGGTTCATTTTCAAGGGATCAAAGTTTTGGGAAGGAACTACAAATTTTGAAAAAGGAAACATTTTCGAAGGAGAGAAAGTTTTGAGAGGAGAAATTTCTCTCGCAATCTTCTTGGGCATAACGATTAGCATCAGAGTCCAGGTAGATGCTTGTGATACTCACTCGATTTATTATGCTCTTTCTTTCCTATCTTCATCGTCTTTGTTGAATGGTTTACCTAAAGAATTCTTGTGACAAATGTTTTAGTATTATGAATTTCTAGTATGTTTGTACTCGGAAAGATTAAATGTTCAATATATTCCTTCTTCAGTAGATTCAAAAGTGGAAAGTGAATGGGGAAGGGTTTTGTATTAAATTCAAAAATTCCAATTGAGGATTTAACCGGTTGGTCGTATTTCCTCTATCAAATTAAGGCTGGGACTTTTTATTAAAAAAGATATTTTAAATAATTTAAAAAGGAGGGGGGTTATTGTTTAATTAAATTATATATAATATAAACAAAAAATCAAAAAATTAAAAAAATTAAATATATTTATTGGGGAGGCGGGGCCACCAAACCCCCACCTCCCCCTCTTTCTTTTAACCCCACTACAGCAGACCCTATTGTTGACACAGTAGGTACAGTTGCTAATGCAGCGTACTCTACTACAGCAGCAGCAAAATTGTTGCAGTGGTTGCCAAGTGTGGCAGGCCGTGCAGGCCCTAACCACAAGTAAATGTGTTTATTTTTTATATATGTTTTTAATTTTTAATAAATTTAAATTGTATTTAGTTTTTATTGAATTTAAATTATATTATTATTTATTAATAATTTCATTATTAAATTATATTAATATTTAATAATTTATTAATTTATTAATGAATGTAATATAGTTAAATAAATTACTAATTTAATTAATTAAATTTGATTTAATTAAGATTTATTAATAATGAAAGTTATTTAATGAAGTTGTAAATTTATTTATTGTCATTAATAATTAATAATATTGATTTTAATAAAATTGTAATTATTTTATTTAAAATCAATAATTGTTACTTTTATAACTTAAATAAATAAATGATTATCCTTAGATTATTTTTAGGAAATTGACTTTAATAATGAGGGTAATTTTATATATTTGAGTCAAATAAATGAATGGGTTATTATGTAGAGTAAACTAAGAATCTTATACACTTGAAATGTACATTGTAACGTAAACTAAAACCTTACTTTTAACTCTATTGTGTGTTTTCAAAATCAAACCAAATTATGAAACCTATACTTTGTTATCTATATGTTGCCTATGTTTTGTGGTTTCGAGGTTTGACCTTGCTTTGACCAGTCTTAGGATGTTACCAAAGGCTCGAGAGTTTTGTGTTTGTGATGTCATGATGATATTTTGATCTCGATCTTTTAAACCCAACCATGGTAATGTGTTTGGTATGCTATAGGTTGAGTTTGAATTTATAGTTTGTTATTGCTTTCCAGTATTCTTGTGTGAAGCTGAGGTGAATGTTATGACCTACTTGACTTAACCATTTTGAGTTTTTGATCAATTATTTTGGGGATGCTTTCTAGTTACTTGTAGAGAACTGATGTGTTATTGTGATTTATCTTATGATGCTTTCTAGTCACTTGTATAGGACTGAGGTGATTTTATGTGATTCTTTGATTTGTGATGTCATGAGCTTAGGGTAGGTAATCTACATGTAATGTCAGGAAGTGGCTTGCAATGGGGTTGGGGCCCTAAGTGGCTACCAGGGTAACCCATTGTAAGTTGTTTAATAAATGAAAACACTACACTAAATGGGAATAAAATGAACCTAATAAGAGTCCTTGTATATTCTCGCCCATGCCTCGAGTGCTAGTACAGATTAGGATGGGAGTAGAGAGAACGCTTGGTTGCGACCTTGCATCCGTAGTATGCCTTGTCAATACAAGAGGATACTAGTGGTTGCATAGGGATCACTAGGGGGCCAGGTTCTTAAGAGACTACCAGGGTAACTCTAGCATGATTCGTGTGATGAAACTTGCCCACTTATATAGTAGGTTTCCTATGTGTCCTTTGTATGCCTCTAGGATTAGATGTTGATTTATCTTGGAACCTTTGAGTTAGAATATTTTTAAAATTTCCTAGACTTAGAGAGTGCTTTTGATATTTGGATTGATATCTTGTATGGGACTTGAGACTATCTCCTTAGCATGGTGGGAGTGGGCCATTTAGGTTCCACGTGGTTGAGTGGTAGTGCTTTTTACTCTTACCATTGAGATCCATCTGTTGATACCATAGCTGGAGTTTCCTTGTCTACATTTCATTTCATTCTATCTTTGTATCATTATGATGGATGATTATATCTTATGATGGATGTTTATATCTTTTATGATGGATGGTTTCATTTATTTTATTGTACTTGTATCATGGATCTTAGGAGGATGATGTATTTTTAGTTCTACATATGTATATTCTTTTAGCCTTTCATACCCTGTGACACGTACAATAGATGATTGAGCATTCTGAATTTTATTTGTGAAGAGGCATTCAAAACATATGCATATTATTTAAATGGAAATTGGAATTTTTAATTATTATTTCATATGGATGTGATATTTGATGGACTTAGTATTAATTAAATTTAAATGTGATTCAACGTCTTGGGATTCTTAAGGAATGTAACCTATTATGTATGCTTATAGATGATTGTATGTTATTGCTTCTGCTACTTCATGTATGATGTGTATGTTATTCTTTCTTTAAAAAAAAAAAAAATTGGCAAACTTAGTAAAAATTTAGGTTATTTCTTTTGGATCCCTTAGTGGGGTGTTACAGAGAGAGAGAGAGAGAGAGAGAGAGAGAGAGAGAGAGAGAGAGAGAGAGAGAGAGAGAGATGGGAGTGTGTGTGTGTGTGTGTGAGAGAGAGAGAGAGAGAGAGAGAGTAGGGGATGGGAGAGAGAGAGAGAGAGAGAGAGAGAGAGTGAGTAGGGGATGGGGGAGGGGGAGAGAGAGAGAGAGAGAGTAGGCGATGGGAGAGGGAGTGGGAGAGGGAGAGAGAGGGAGATGGGAGTGTGTGTAAGAGAGAGAGTAGGGGATGGGAAAGAGAGTGTGTGAGAGAGAGTAGGGGGTAGTAGAGAGAGAGAGAGAGAGTAGGGTATGGGAGAGAGAGAGTAGAGAGGGAGAGAGTGGGAGTGAGAGAGAGAGTAGGGGATGGGAGAGAGAGTGAGAGAGAGTAGGCGGTGGGAGAGGGAGTAGGAGAGGGAGATCAAATGAGAGAGAGAGTAGGTGCTGGGAGAGGGAGTGGGAGAGGGAGAGAGAGAGAGAGAGAGAGAGAGAGTAGGCAGTGGGAAAAGGAGATAGATAGAGAAAGAGAGAGAGTAGCCTAAGAGAGAGAGAGTACGGGATGGGAGAGAAGAGAGAGGAGAGAGAGTATGGGATGGGAGATGAGAAAGAGAGAGACAGTAGGGGATGGGAGAGGAGAGAGAGTAGCTAGAGAGAGATTAGGGGATGGGAGAGGTCTAGACAATGAGAGAGAGTAGGCAGTGGGAGAGGGAGTGGGAGAGGGAGAGCGAGAGAGTGAGAGAGAGTAGGGGATGGGAGAGGAGAGAGAAAGAGTAGCTCAAGAGAGAGAGAGAGTAGGGGATAGAGTGTGAGAGAGAGTAGGTGGTGGGAGAGGGAGAGAGAGAGGGGATGGGAGTGTGTGTAAGAGAGAGAGTGGGGGGTGGGAGAGAGAGAGTGAGAGAGAGTAGGGGATGGGAGAGAGAGAGAGAGTAGGTGGTGGGAGAGCAAGAGTGAGAGAGAGAGTGGGGATGGGAGTGTGTAAGAGAGAGAGTAGGGGATGGGAGAGAGGGAGAGAGAGAGTAGGTGATGGGAGGAGGGAGTGGGAGAGGGAGAGCGAGAGAGGGGGGATGGGAGTTTGTATCTGTAAGAGAGAGAGTAGGGGATGGGAGAGAGAGTGAAGAGAGTAGGTAGTGGGAGAGGGGAGAGCAAGAGAGAGTAGGGAATGGAGAGAAAGAGTGAGAGAGAGAGTAAGAGGTGGGAGAGGGAGAGCGAGAGAGAGTAGGGTATGGGAGAGAGAGTAGGCAGTGGGAAAGGGAGTGGGAGAGGGAGATAGAGAGAGAGAGAGAGAGTAGGGGGTGGTAGAATGAGAGAGAGTAGGGGATGGGAGAGAGAGAGTGAGAGAGAGAGAGAGAATAGGTGATGGGAGAGGGAGAGTA
>CM053789.1:661021297-661178797 GCA_028749045.1 Cupressus sempervirens
CCTCGAGTTCCTTTTTCAAATCATGGATTGTCTTTGAAGTGGACTCCTCCTTTTTCTCCACATTGTCCAATTCCTTCTTCAAATCATGGAGTGTTTGAGTACACTCCTCTTTCTTCACATTCTCCAATTCCTTCTTCAAATCCAAGATTTTCTTTGCAGCTGACTCCTCTTTTTTCTTTGCATTCTCCAATTCCCTCCTCATATGGTGGATTATGTTACTACTTGTAATAGCACTAGACTACATTTTCTTCACATTCTCCAATTCCTTCAAATGAAGGATTGTTTTTGCAGTTGACTCCTTTTTTTTTTTTTTTCATATTCTCCAATTGCTTGTTCAAATTGTGGATTGTGTTTGCACTAGACTCCTCTTTTTTCTTCTCATTCCCTAGTTCCTTCTAAAAATTATAAATTATCTTTGTGTTAGACTCCTCTTTTTTCTTTTCAAATTATTATTTTCCTTGACATCAGAGTCCAAGTCAAATTTTAATTTATTATTGACCTGTGCACTACTCTCTACAGACTTGAACAATTGTGTAGTAGAGGTTTTTTCATGCCAAATTCTTTTTTGACACTCATCCAATTCTTTAGTCAAATTTTGCACTTGTTTATTCATGTTCTCTTGCTAGACAATTGCCTCTATAGGAGAAGAATTCTTTATCTTATTTTGCAATTCTTTGAACCTATTGTTTGTTGCTTTCTCCTTGGCCTTCACATTATCAAGGTCTGCCTATAACTTTTCTATTTACTTTGTAAACCTTTTATTTTCCCTCTCTGCTTTTAGAAGTGTAGAGTAGACCATTTTGTTGCTCTTTTTTGATATATTGATTTTGTCAATATTTTTCACTTTTGACAAATCCATTTGAAGACTGGTAACTTATACATCATTATGATTTATTACATTTTCTAGTGGATCATTATCTCTACCCAGGGGCATAACAGCCATGAAGTTCATCATTTCATTGTTTGGATCATATGTTGGAAATATTTTGTTAGTAGATCCTTGACATTCAACAACTGCATCACTTTTCAAAGTCTTCATAATTTGCCTATTTCTTTCGTTTGTCTAGTCAAACTTTGATGCAAACTCGTTCAAACTAAAATTTGGGTTTGCTGATACAATTGAGTGTTTGAAAGCTGAATTATCAGTTGTATTGTTGTATGCTCCTCCAACTCTAGTTAAACTTACTCCACCTACAATTGTATTTTGAGGATTGCCAATATAATAAAGATGGCCCATTCCAAATCTTGACATTTTAGGACTATTTTCAGGGTTTTGCACAAAAGCTACTGGTGCATACATTGGTGAAGTAACTGCTGACATTTCTTGCAATGTAATTGTCATAACTTTTTGCTTTTTTGCACAAGGTTTATCCATGCTAGTTTTAGTGCCAGTGCTAGTGGGATCAACTACAACTAAATTTGAAGATTTAACAAATAATGTGTTGTAATGACCTTCAGAAGCAGAAGTATAATGTTTTTTTACCCTTTCTAGATGAATTCTCTTCAATCTCATCAAAGAGTCCAATGATTGGTTTACTTCCTCTTTTGGGTGGGTCTGGTACTGGAATTGGATTCCAAATCCCTTCACCACTTGCACTGATGGGCCCTATACTTGCATAACCCATTTTTTGTATCATAGTTGCCTTTTTACCATACATTTGTTTAGTAGAATCACTCATTTGAAGATTAACAATATGTCTGCCCCTGGTTGACCCAGAATCCTAAATACCTTGAATGTCAACATCAAACTCAAGGTCTTTTCGTCTTTCAATATCACTGTCATTGGAATTGCCAAAATCATATAGTACAGTCGGATGCTCTTTATTCCAATAATCGTTGAAAAGTCCATCCTCCTCAATTTCCTCAAAATCTACTGATGTCATTGGTTCACCCAAAATTTGCCTCATTTTCCAAAAATTAATCATCTTGGTTTGACACCACAATTCAATTGCGCATACCTCAATAATTTCTTTCGATATAGACCTCTTAGAAGGTTGAGATGCTTTCTTGTAGAAATTTAAATATGTCAGAGGCTCTGATTTGTGTGACTCTAATATGTTCAATACCATAATTTGGGATGACAATTCTTGCATTGAAATATTATTCTCTGTTGCATGTTTCTCCATCTCTTTCTTAACCTTATCCCATAAATCCTTGTTTTTTTAACTTTTCTATCAATGTCATCTCTTGATATTGATATTTGCTTGCAGAGTTCCCATTGGCAATAAGTCTTGTTTTTATTATGTTCAGTGGATCATAATTCTAGTGACTGACAAAATCAAAGCCAAAAAAGTTACCAATTCATTTGTCACTTTGAAAGCCTTTCCCTCAAATGTGAGGCCTCCAATTGCAAAAAGCAAGGAAGAAAATATTATTTTCTATTCCGTTATTGTCTAGTGAAAATTTCATCTACGCTTCCCATTTGCTATACATATTCCAATGTAAAAACTCTTTCTCTAACATGCATTGGAAGTTTGCAAGGTTCAACCAATGAACCATAAAACCTTAAGAGAGTGTACTCTTCCATGAAGAACCAATCAGCCAATTGAATCTGACTTCCCAATTGAATGCAATTTTTACAAGAAACAGGCATTCTAGGCATCGTAGTGCCTATGATTTTTTGGTAAATAAGTGTCAAAAAGAAGTCTACAAAATGATTGTAGTTTTTATTGTTAGTATTCATCCTCATCTTATTTGTCCACTCATATACTAGACTTGGAGTCTCTAATTTCTTCTGGGTTTTCTCATCAAACTTATAGATCTCAATATCAAGCTTGTTGTTCTATGTCTCAAATATTGGGCGATGCTTTGCTAAAACAAGGTAGCACAAGTAACTTGTGAACCTAAATGTCTTCATCTTGCCTGTAGTTGTACTTTGTTTAATCATTATTAATTATCGTTGCATAGATTCAACAATGCGTTAAACAAAATTATATCTTACATCTACCTTCTCAATTGACTGACCTCGACAATGGATATTATAAATCATTTCAAGAACACTGGCTCCCACTTCCTTGTTATTGTCCAATCCCAGATAAAATGATAACAAAGAAATAGTATTTTGAACCCATGGCACAAAAATATCATATCGATAAGGAGGTTAATGGTTTATGTCCAATGTAACACTAGTAGAGGACCTTGAGTTTATTAAAGCCCTAATAAATGAATCTTGAAAATCTCTTTCTAGTTTGTCATAATCCTGTGCTAGTTTATCCAAGTCAATGCACTTGTTAAAGCTTTCTAGTTTAAACCCTAGCCGTAGGTCTAACAGAGTGAAAAATCCACTCTCAATTATGGATAAAATTTCCTCCTGAGTGTTTTGGTTTACAATTGCCTTTCTATTTTCATCATAATTCTAAGTGCATAGGATTACAATTTCAGGGCAAGGGAATACTTCGGGTACAATAAAGTTTGCTAATCCAGTAACCAAAGCAACTAGTTTATTTGTATGTGCAATAATACTGTTGTTATCTTTGTAATAATTTCTCCCCTTTCATGGATCTTTCCACTTATTAAACAATGAATGTCTAATTCCCATGATTCCAAAATCTCCATGGATAACCGGATAAAAAATATCATGACATTCATTAGTGTAACCTGAGGTTTGTAGCACTTATCTGAGTTCTTTAATGTCTTTCTTTTGATTTTTCGTTATGCTTGCACTCGTAGGGGAGGTTTTTGACTTTTTTTTGCCCATGCCTGCTACTAGTTATTATACAAATTTCTTCTTCAAGCCCTATTTAAAAAATTGTAAAGTGTAAACCTAAGACAATTAAAATCAAGATTTCTATTGCTGCAAATTGCAATGAGAATTTTAAAAAAAAATTTAAATACCCAAAATCAAGATTTGATAATTGGTGTTGTCTTCTGATACTCAAGTTTCACACTTTCATAATTCAATTTTCAAAACACAAAATGGAATTCTGTTAGTCTTTAAAAAGTTGAAATTTGAAAACCCTATTGTATTGGACTCTCAACTTGCACAACTTTCAACTTCATACTTTAAAAACATAAAAGGTTAATAGTTAAAAGTTAAAATGAAAGTATTAAGTAATTAATGGTTTTGGGTACTTTACTAATAGTATGTACAATGTACATGTAAACGACATAAAGACTCAATAATGTAGTTCTGTACATAACTATAATATTAAAAAGTAAAAATTTATTACATTAATATACATTTGAATTTTAAATTTGTTCAATGTTCATTTTAAATTAATTAATTAATAAAAATTAAACTTAATTATCGATATAATTTTTGGCTAAATTTTGGGTCTGTCATCGCTGTTATCAAGAAACATCTAGAATTGTGTGTCAAGGATTCCAGATGTTTCTTGACAACAGATGGCGGACCCAAAATTTACTCAAAATTCATCTTGGGCCATTGTCGTAACTTAACAATCGCGGCATCGGCAAGTCAAGATTAAGTAATATTTTTTTTTAAAGACTAAACATAATTACTAATAATATTAACTAAGTCCTGACACTTAATTAAGCTTTGCAATGACTAGACACGTGTCAAGATTTCAGATGAATTTAGGCACATGGGAAAATATTCTCCAAATTGTCTCAAAATTCATCTCGGGCTATCGATCTTTCTTTTAGTCAATGGTTGGGATTTCGGGTAGAATCTTCAAGTACACATGTCCTGATTTCAAGTTAATTTAATTATTTATATAAAATATTTTATATATATATATATATATATATATATATATATATATATATATATATATATATATATATATATATATATATATATAAAATTTATAATAATTATAATATAATATAAATAAAAGATTTTCTTTTCTATTATAAACTTTTTATTATAAAGATGATACGAAAAATTCAATGAAGATATATTAAATTTTATAAAATAAAATTGGTGCAAGATATGAAACAAGTGCCACATAGTGGCTTAGTACTTGCCTTTAGTTTTTATATAAATCTAATTTAAATTTAATAAATTTATTATAATATATATAATATTTTAATTAATAAAAGTGTTATATAATTATATTTTTCTGTAATGATGTTAATTTAAATTTAAATTTTATTCATAAATATAATCATTGATATATGTTCTATTACATATATATTATATGGTTATAATTATATTATATTATATTATAAATAATTATAATAATAAAAAAAAATCTTAAATGATTATATAATATAAGTAATATTATATTATAATTTATCTAAAAAAATACATTATTAAAATATAAAATATAAATCAATGCACTTACATTAAAAAATAAAAATATTAACATTAATGAATCACATTGAAAATGAAATATTTAGTTCTTATATCCGGTCAATATAAGAGCTAATTTGCTAAATGAAATTAATGAATTCATCTAATCATAACTTAGAAAAATATTTTATAAAAAATTTAAATTTAAATTTTTTGCATCTATGCTATGTAATATATTAGTTTGATAAAAGAAATTACAATGATTTATTCTTACTCATAAAAACAATTTAATCACTAGTTAAAGTCTAAAATCCAAAATGTATCACAATAGTACTTAGCCCTAAGTCTATTGGCAAGTACTAATAATAATTATAATGACAATAGTTTAATTCAAATAAAATAATTAAAATTTAAAAATATAATTACAAATGCTATATTTTTATTCATATTTATTATTTAGTGTCAAAATTAAAATGTAATATAGTTTAATTATCTATAAATTATTAACATATATTGATAATTGTGATAATTGTTTATAAACATAATTATTAATAATATTAACTAACTCCTGACACTAAATTTAGCTTTGCAATGATCGAACACGTGTCACGATTCCAGATGAATCTAGGCACATGAGAAAATATTCTCCAAATCGGCCCGAAATTCATCTCGGGTCGTCAATCTTTCTTTTAGTCAACGGTTGGGATTTCAGGTAGAATCTTCGAGTACACATGTCTCAATTTCGGGTAGAAAATTAGAAATAGAATTTAACTTCAATCATTTAAAATTTGGCCTGAAATAGAGCCACGGTCTTTGAAAATAATTTAAATAGCATATTAATTAATTTAGAGAAAAATATTGAAATAAATATTGTTAAAGAAATTGTTATTAATTATTATTCTTATAATTTTAAGTTTACCATGTCAAAATCATGATTTTAATTTAATTATTTACATAAAATATTATATATATAATATAATTTATAATAATTATTATAATAGTTATGATATAATATAAATAAAGGATTTTTTTTAATTATACAAATGATTTTCTTTTCTATCATAAAGTTTAAACTTTTTATTGTAAAGATGATATGAAAAATTCAATGAAGATTAATTGAATTTTATAAAATAAATTGGCGTAAGATATGAAATAATAATGACAATAGTTTAATGTAAATAAAATAATTAAAATTAAAAAATATAACTACAAATGCTATATTTTGATTTATATTTATTATTTAGTTTCAAAATTAAAATATAATATAGTTTAATTATCTATAAATTATTAACATATATTGAAAATTACAGTAATTGTTTATAAACTATTCTTCATGAATCATCATTAAAAATATTTCATAATGAAAAAAAGTTAGGTGACAAGATAGGTGTAAAATAAAAAATTGACACATAAATTATCAAAATTTTATTTAACTTTGTTAATGTTACAATCTTTAGTTTTCTTTGCAATCCACTCTTATCGCTCCATTTGTTTTAACCAATCAGATTAAAGAAAAATAGTTTTAGAAATTACAAAACTTTTAATTGGATTATTTTCAATTGAATAATTTTTTACTATAAATCGTTAATCAAATATATTATATGAAACCATAAAGGGATTGTTGAAACCCTTTTCTTTTGTTTCTGAGTTCTAACTTTATAATTATTAATAGTTAATTATTTTAAACAAAGTCATAGACTAACATTTCAACATTGCATTGAGAATCAAGATGCCAAAAACAAAGTCATAGACTAACAGGAAGTTGGAACAACAATTTGAGAAGTCAAAAACTATTATTTTCATTGATAATAGTTTAGAATGTACATTGTAGCTTGTAAAAAGCATAGATATTCAAAATAGCTGATTAAATCAACCTGGTTTTACTATTTCATAATTTACATTAAAGGGCAAGGCCCAATCCAAAGAAAAAATAGATATCTTAAAAGCATTTTTTTTCCCTAGGGCAATGCCACAACGGTTAAGGAAACAGGACTGAGGATTCAAGAAATAGAGAACCACGGAACCAGGGAGGCTGGAAGCATCAATGGGCTGAGGGGTCAAGGGCTTGAAGCCTTCAATCAAAAAGGTCTTCAAGTCCCTTGGTGAGGAATCTATTGGAGAAGATGATGTCGCTGAACTTGTCCAACCATGTGAAGTCGGTCTCATTGACGTCGTCCAACAACAACCACTTATGCAGAAAATCCCTTCCAAGTCACGCCCACTTCTGATGGCGAGTCAATTGTCATTCGTTCATGCCGAGAAGGAAAGGATGCTTATGTATAATGCACCCTATGCCTTCCTCCCAACACTTTTCTATTGTGTTTGCAAAATGGATTCCAATGCCTGACCCTAATACCTGCTCAGCCAATACAAGAATGTTGACATCATCTTCTAAAAATGTTTCCTTAAAAACGTTACGTAGAAGCATCAGAATGTCTATTTGATTGCCTCCAAGGTCGAGAAGAGACACGAGGAAGTGGGAGGTAATATCTATGGACACATAGTACCTCTTATCGTTTCTTAAGAATTCATGGCTGAGGACCATGAATATAGCATGGAAAATAAAATGACTTTGGGCATCTGGCTTGCAAACCATGGCAAGGACATTGTCAGGAATCCTGCCAAAAAAGAGCTTTTGCAAAGCCATTGTAGTGCATTTCAGGCAAATTGGCATATCCATGACTAAGATTCAAGAGACTCTACAAATCGAATTCAGATTGAAGAATTTGAGAAATGATAATGAAAGAGGAATTGAAGAGGCTATGTAATGGCAGTTGCATTAAATTCTTTGGTGTTCATGATCTTTCATTTATTTTTTTCGTATTCCTATTAATTTTCAAGTGTGTGAAACACCGAAATTTACTGGCATTAATGTCAGACAATTAAAAGTGCCTAACATTGAGTAAATTCCAATCAAAGATTACTATGTAAAACTTTCCATGTGTCTCCATTCTAAAGAATTTCATGCAACTCTTGGTCTTTTCAAGTAAGTAGCCCCAAAATGCATCTTCCATCGTTGATCTCTAATTAATCAACGATCAATAAAACTATTAATAATAGGAAAGTGATAGTAGCTGACTTGGTAATAGTGGCACTGGCGTAATGACATTATTAATAATAAACCTAAGACAATACACAAGTTGAAACTTGAAGTGGCTACTCAGTAGTCAGTACAATCACTAGCCAATACACATGCAAATTCGCTTTCAGATTAAATAATTTTTTGAGAAAACCACTAAAAGATTAGCCAAGACCATTATTATTTATTTTCCTACAAAACAAGTAATTCACTTTTGGCATTATTAATTCATTTTTGGAAAGGGAAAAAATAGCCATCATTTATTTATATGTCAATAAGAAAAAATATTAATTTGCCACATTTAAAATGTTTTTTGCCAGGGCAACAAAAAAATGGCTAACATATTATTTTATTTCCTTATATGGAACAAAAAATCACCCTCAACATTAAAATTTTCTTTCCCACAAAATGTTGGATTCGCCAGCATTTTAGGCTTTTTTTTCGAGAGGGGTTTCTTAAACTTGTCACTGCTAAGCAGCTGAAGCAAAGTGTGTGACATGGATGTCAGATGTTTGTGGTCTCTATCAGTTACCTTGAGGAGGCTGAGAGCTAAGAGGTGACACTAGACGATCACCCACTCCTTCATGAGTATGCTAACGTATTCCCTAATGAGATACTAGGAATGTCGCCATAACATGACATCAATTTTCGCATTGATCTCATTTCGGGAGCAGAGCCTATTTCATGGGCTCCTTATTGTATGACTACTCAAGAGTTGGGTGAGCTCATATTACAGTTGGAGGAATTTTTTTCCAAGCGCCATATTCATCCTAGAGTATCCCCATGGGGTGCACCAATCATCTTTTTTTAAAAAAAAAGATGGATCTTTGTATCTATGCATTGACTATTGACAATTGAATAAGGTGACGATGAAGAACTCATACCCCTTACCGAGGATTGATGATTTGTTTGCTAGATGAAGGGAGAAAGAGTGTTCTCAAAGATTGATTTGATGTTGGGATACCATCAGCTTTGGATTTATGAGGCTAACATTCATTAGACAAATTTTCATACACATTATGGGTATTATGAGTTTACGGTACACCTTGGGTTGACCAATGTGCTATTGGTGTTTATGAGTTTGATGAATGGAGTATATCGCACATACCTTGATCGGTGTGTCCTTGATTTCTTGGAAAAAATATTGATTTGTTCTAAGACTATTGAGGAGCATGAGGTCCATTTACGCCAGGTGTTACATTGCTTACAAGAACATCAGTTGTATGGCAACCTAGGTAAATGTGGAGTCTTCCAGTCTGAGGTGAAGTATTTGGGGCATATCATTATAGGTGATGGTATTGCAATGGACCCATAGAAAATCTGAGCTATCATGGATTGGTAAGTGTGCACTAATATTTTGGAGGTTCAAAGTTTCATGGGATTGACAGGTTACTACCATCGATTTGTAAAGGACTTCTCGTGAGTGGCTCATCCTATAACTTTTGCTCAAAGGAAAGGGAAGAAGTATGTTTGATCAGACCAGTGTGAGTCAACATTTGAGGCTTTGAAGGAGTGATTGACCAGTGTGCCAGTCCTCACAGTCCCTATCCTATAGGCAATTTTATGGTTTGCATAGATGCTTTGTTGGAGGGTGTAGGTGTAGTGTTGATGTAGGATGGTCATGTGATTGCATACAAGTTTAGAAAACTCAAAAACCATTAGCTTAACTACCCTGCTCATGATTTGGAACTTGCAGCAATTGTGCATGCACTTGTGTGCTAGAGACACTTTCTTTTGGGACATAGGTTTCAGCTACATAGTGATCATCATAGCTTGCAGTATATCTTTACTCAACCAAACCTGAATGCATGATAGTGTCTCTAGATGGAGTTCCTGTGTGAATATAATTTTGAAGTTCACTATATCAAAGGGAAAGAAAATGTTGTTGTGGCTGCCTTGAGTAGGAGGTGACATAAGATATCAGTTTTGACATTAGAAGTGGATTTGCAAGGTTTAATCTTGGAGGCCTTGCCTAGTGACACATGGTATTAGGATGTGAGCACGGAGATTGAGTCTAGACATACCCTTGAGGGGATGGACTGCTGTGATACTTGGGGAGCATTTATGTGTTGTTCTCTTTGGATCTCTATACCTTGATTTTGTCAGAAGCACATCATGCACCATATTTCCACACATCTTGGTGTCAAGAAGATGCATGTCCACCTTAGACATTTATACTTTTTGGCATGGATGAGGCATGACATTGCTGATTTTGTTGCTTGATGTCTGGAGTTCCAGAGAGTGAAGGCAGAGCATCAGCACCCGACAAGTCTTGTACAACCACATACCATTCTAGAGTGGAAGTGGGATACTACATCCATTGATTTTATCATGGGGTTGCCTATGTCATCATAATAACATGATTGCATAATGGTGACAATGGAAAAGTTGTCCAAGGTAACACATTTTTCACCCATTAGAACATTTGACACAACTTCTTTTATAGCGCATGTTTTCTTGGAGGACATTGTTCGATTGCATGGAATTCCTTGATGGATTATATCAGATAGAGATCCAGTGTTTACCTCATCACTGTGGACATCTCTCCAGCATGCTTTGGATGCACAACTCAAATTTATTTGGCTTACCACCTAGAGATCGATGGTCAGATAGAGAGAGTGAACCAAGTTTTGGAAGACATGCTTCACATGCATACGATGGACAAGCAGGTGAAGTGGTAGGACTAAATGTACCTTTTTGAGTTTGCCTATAACAGTGGGTACCATAGTTCTCTTGGCATGTCACCTTTTCAATCCTTGTACAGTAGACCATGTCATACCTCTTTGAGTTGGGATCGTCTAGAGGACCAAGTGATTTTAGGTCCAAAGATGCTTCACAATATGGAGCAACAAGTTATTCATATTAGACAATATTTTGTTATTGCTTAGGATAGGAAAAAGAAATATGTAGATGCCCATAGGTTGGATCATCTCTTTTTAGTTGGTGACATGGTGTTTTTAAGAGTGCTTCCGAGGAAGAGCCCCATTTGTTATGGGAAAGGCTCTAAGTTGGCCCCATGTTTTGTTGGACTATTTGAGATCCTTGAGAGGATACATCATGTAGCTTATCGATTAGAATTTCCCCCTAGCCTGTTGCATATCCATGATGTTTTCTATGTTTATGTTTTGAGGTATTACATTGCCAATGTGACCTATGCAATTGATTGGGATGCTTTATAGGTGGAGGATGAGATTTATTTTTTGGAGCCCATCTGTATCCTTTAGCATCAGAGACTGATCCTCAGAGGTCAGGACATAGAGCAAGTAAGGGTCCAGTGGGACCCCAATGAGACTTTTGCTACTTAGGAAGATGTTACATGGTTGAGAGATTTGTACCCTTATCTTTTTGTAGGCTTCCAAGAGTAAGCCTATGCCTAGTGGGGGAGGACATAGTGCCTCTTGTATTTGCATTATGTACCTTTTTATGTTTTGTTTTGAGAGATACTTTGATACTCATATTTGAGGATATTTGAGATGACTTGATGGTCAGATACTATATTTTGATTTACTAGTATCATAAATGTTAGATGCTCTGTTGTTCAGTTTGATCATATTTGCACGATGATGCTTATTGATGTGACATGATGCTTTATGATGATATCTGATTATTTTGTATTCGAAAATATACGCTATTTATGATTATATGATGGACTTATTGGATTATAGATACTTTGATTTGATGTTATGGCTATTTACTTCATTCTTGCTTTGAGATGTTTTATGATGTAGTGAGTGATTTAAATAGATTATTTTAATGTGATTTAATGCATTTATCGCTTCGACTATATTATTATATGCAATTGCACTTGATCGTGTTGTTCAATGTGCAAGATTTATATTTCTAATAGTAGCACATGGAGTTAGTGATTTGACTATTCTTACCTAGCCAATGTTGTCCCTATATGGTCGACGTATCCTAATCAATTGATTAATTAAACCCACTAGTGATTTAATAAATCCAGACTCATTTGCATTATGTGATTAGACCCGTGAGTGTGTCTATGCATTTAGAGGTTCACAATGGTCGCGAAAGTTATTAATGAAATTTTTGATTTAATAGTTAAGGGAAATTTATATTTGATTTAATCATTTTAATTCCTAGCAGCTTTGTCTTAGTTGAATTCCTTTTAATTAGAATTGCCAAATTTAGTCTGGGTTAAAAAGGGATTGTTTAAGTGAGCCAGTTAATTTCCTAATATTACATCCCACTTTTAAAAGTGAATATATATCTCAAAAGGGAATTATTTCCTCACTTCTCACTTGTGTTAGGAATTTGGAGAGTGAATTCCAAAATCCTCTTTGAAGGATTTACCGTTTTGTTCATTGTAGAAGCTACGAGCGTGGGATCATCGTGAGGTTGAGCTCGTTGGATCCAGCACGGGGAGACCTTCGTTTGCTAGAATTTTTGGTGGTGACCACGAGGCAATTATTTTATCACACACATTTTTGTTCAGCCCTTTTGGCTATGAGGTAGGGTTCTCCCATTTTATTGTTTTTGCTTCATTTGATTGTTTATTTCTGGTAGTAAATTGTTTGGAGGTTGAGAACTAGTGTTCCCCTCTGTTTCTAATGTGCTAGCTCTACTCGGTTGGGTGGGTATGAGCATTTCTCCCTTTTTGGACTTGAGGGTTTGGGGTTTTGTTTTGTTATGCTGGCCACTTTTGCATACGAACCTTGAACCTAGATTTTATTTGATAATTGTGACTTTTATACCCAACAACATAATGGGTTTTAATTTTGAGGTTTTCGTCATTTTTGGTTTCCACCTTGATTTGTGTGTTGCCCAATTTTCTCAAGTTTTCTTGGCATGGAAGTTGGTCATGGATCCAGACTATCCATAGGGACATCTATTTGACCCTTGATATATTTTTGTTGCATTGGGATTTGTACTAAATTTGTACTCCTAGACATAGCTCGGTTGAGTGATCTATTTTATAGGTGTTTTATATGTTTCTCATCCATCCCTTGTTACTATGATCATTGTGTAGTTGGTGTGCCCACACACGAGCACGTGAGCATGCACTTGTTGGTCTTGAGAGACCCAAGCTCCCAATTGCTTATCGATTGAGTTATGTTCATTGGGTTTGGGTTGGGAAACTACATTGCGGTACTCGTCGTGTGATGAACATGGGTATGTAGGATAGGTCGATGGAGGGGCTTCTCTCGTAATCCTGAGTCATGTTCCCAACAAGGTATACATGTAGAAGTTTTTAATAAGTGATAACTAAATAAACTTCTAAGTAATTTAACTTAGATAAGAAAATACAACGTACCTATATGGCTCATCGAAAGGTATGTGTGAATTTGGTTTATCTGAGAGCCTAATGCCTGCATGGTTCATCCAATGACATAGCACTATGGCCTCCCGAGGGAGTGTTTCCATTAGGTGTTTAGCTTGGGCTCCATGATGCCAAGTGACCTACTCTCCACTAGAGTCCCTACATAGTAGACCCATAAAGTGTCTGACTAGGACCTATTTTATTGCATTGTCTCATGATCTTGGTTCCAGTCCTTTGTACTGTTTGATATGAGTGTTAGCCATGAATGAATTCTTATGTGTGTTTAGGGTTAGATCAATATCTCCATCAACACAATGGGCATGGGCCTATAGGTTCCATGTGGTTGGGAGGAATAGCTAACTTTACCATTGCTAGGGACCCACGTACAGAGTTGGTCTTTCTTCATGTTCAGTTTTGGAGCTGGATGCTCTCATGGTTCTCTGTTTCTTTTGAAGTATGTTTCCATGTAATTTAAGCTATTTAAATTTACAAAGATCTAGTTGATTTATGCTCATGTATGTTACCACAATGTTATTTTTTTGCATGATTACTAGATACTATAGATTAGATGATTACCTAGTTGATTCATCCTTTCTAGCATGCTTAGTTGTTTTACATTCATTCGAGTATTCGGGCCTCAATATTGTGGATCTAGTACTCCTCGGTGTGGAGGAATTATTCTACATTACTATTCCTTTTTGCCTAATGTCAAATCTCATGTCAAAGAGGGGATTCCTCTTGTGAATAAACCCTTCTCTCATGCGGAGCACGATGAATTCTTGCTCGAGATTGTACTATGTTGCGCGAGGCCAGGCATTCTCTCGTGCGAGCCTTGATCTTAGTTGTTGAGAGTCTGTCAACCATTTTTAGCATTCCCTCTTGTGAGAAGTGCGTTCTCTCGCATGAGCAAGTAATTTCTTGCACGCAACGAGGTACTTCCTCACACAAAATTTTAGGGTTTGTGTTTCCTCACTTAAAAAATATGGGGTATTTTCGCTTATTTTTAGGAAATGTGTTTAGGTGTTTTGAGTACCCTTTAGGGTTGCACACCTTCCTAGGCTTTGACAGATCAAAGATTGTAGGTTTTGTAACTGTTTAACTTTCTTAGTTGGTTTTGGTTGTGTTGGTAAGTAATAATGCTTAGACATTCGTTGGATGTCTGGATTGCTTGGTTAAGTCTTCCATTGTGATCATTTGATCATTTTCATGTTGATGTTGTTTAAATCCATGCTTATTACTTTTTTAAAAATAACATTATTTTTTATCTATCCTTGTTCTAAGGATCTCCAGGTGGGGCATTACAGATGGAGGTATAAACAGGATAAACAAGATATTGAGAAAGGAGGGGGTGAATTTTAAACACTTGAAATTTTCATCAATTCATTCACACCTATCAATAATTTGTGCATGTGAAACTTATAATGTAAATATGTTGTAATAGATAAATCTGATCAATCACATGCATGAAAGTAAAATACATAACACAATATTTGTTACCCAAAAACCCTCTAAAGTGAAGATAAAACTAGGGTGGGGATGACACCCACAAATCTTCACTATTGTAGTAATAAAGTTAACCAATATAATGTTTGATCATAAAATATGATCTACCCTGTGAGGAGTCTTCTGTGTTAAAGGCTTAAGAATTGCTAGGTCTCACTTTGTTAGAAGATTTAACACTTACAACAAAGTAAGGAATCTATTAGGAGATTTACAAAGATCTGTTAAGACCACTCTGTTAAGATATTTACCCTGATTCAAGTTGGTTAAAACTGACTTAGTACCTAACTCTCAATTTTCTCTACAAGCTAATTTTGAGTCTTCTCCTTGCTAATTAATCCTCTCTTGTGATTTGATATTACTTGTCTTTCCCTTTAACTTCACTACCACGAATAGGCCACTTGCTCTATTAGATGATAACAAAACCCTTCCTTGACTTTGATTTGTTCTCAATCCTTCTCTTGCATAATACTTCTAGTTCACATGCATACACCTCTCTACTATTTCTCTTACTCTGCACGTCTCAGTCACTCTCAATCTTCTCTCTTACTCTTGCTCTAATCTAGGTTTAGATCACCTCAATTTAAAAGGTTTCATAAAGAGTTTTCTGGATCCTTCCATAATAGCCTCTCCATTTGAATTGTTGATCGCACAACATAGGGATCTATGATCCACATCATTTAAATGTTCTATAAAAACCTCTATAATCTTTAAAGGATCCTTCCATGTCAGTTGTAAAACACATTAGCTCAAATCCTGTTCTAATTCTGACTTTTATGTAAACTCTGTATTGCCCAGTCTTTACTAGTTTATGATGTTCAACATTATTGTTGCTTGGCCTGTATTACCCTTCTAACGCTCAGCATGTATTGTGCTCAAAACACACTATATAACTCATCTTTTGTATACTTGGAACTTTCTTGGCCATTAATGAGCTTAGCTCCATACTCAATGACCATAGGCTTACTTGGCTCCTATAGAGCTCAGTACATACTTGCTTATGTACATGTCTCAGCCATAGTATAGAGTAGCTCAGTCGTAGTGATGACCATCTAACTCTACCTTGTAAATGACTAAGTGATTGACACTAATAGACAACAATGGTTAGGGATACCAACAATCTCGCCGTTTGACATTAGTGGAAAAAACACTTTTTCATATTTACTATATTATAATACAATCTAATAAATGATCTCTCCCTCTTAGTCTTATGACTCAATGCAAAAAAAAAAAGAATAACAAATCCATTTCACCTTTACCTTTATTTGCCTTCTTGATTACATCACATTCTCCTTATCAACTCTATTTCCCCCTCATTTTTTAACACTATATGTCACTATTGTTGGGGTTGAATAGGTGAAAGTGAAACATATTTTTCAATGAATTCCTTGTGAACTCTAGTAATCATGGACATTGCTTGATCCCATATGGTTCTTGCTACTTCCAACATATGAATTTGCAACTATAATCTTGCAGCCAAATCAATTAAACTATTAGCCATTGAAAGATTGTGATATTTTATGATAAGATCCTAGGTTATTTTCAATTCTCTCTACATGACCATAAAATGAGGTATCATCATTGTCTAAATAGAGATCAATTTAGATCTCATATTGTTGTCAGCCACCTGAAGCTTGACCTATGTACCTTGAGAATTAGTAAATTATTGAAATGATCAATGTTAGATTCTGCTGACTCAGAAATAGTACTGTTGGATCTCTTCATCTCATCTTGAATTTGATTTATTTGTGCCTAAATATTGTGAGTGAATCTTGGCACATCAAACAAAACTATGTACAAATGTTGTACCTTTTGAATTAATTCAATCATAACCTACATGTTCTCCTATAGTTTCATTTTCTGCTCAGCAATGGTTATGGAAACTTTGTCCACAACCTTGGTTTCAAATCTTCTGGAAGACCAATCCATTGGCTTCTCACTTGATTCCATATTTCCAGCATTCACTTGATCAGCTATAGTTACAAGTTGTTTGATGATTGGTGCATCTTCATCATAATTCTAAATGTCAAAAGCATCAACAAAAATATGCTTGACATCATGTAGTACCTATTTTTGCTTGTGCTCTTTCCTGAGCTCTTCTTGCCTCTTCTTCTTTGTTAAAAATTCTTGTAGCAAAATAGTTTGCTCCAAGGTGAGATTTTCCAGGTCCAATTGTGTCTTCTCAATGATTTCATCTAGACTAACTTCAATATCTGGTGAAACATCTTTTATTGCTTTGCTCTTTCTACTAGGTGATGGAGTGTTTCTTCTCGACACCCTTTAGAGTCGGTGAAGGTGTTTCACCACTTGGTCTTGCGGGTGCATTTGTGCTTGAGACAACAATAGTTACACTTGATTCAGCTTCATTTTATTCTTTTCCTTCCTCAACATGAAGTGTTGAAACAATCTTAATATTTACACTTATTTCCTTCTCTTCACCATCTACCTCTGTATCTGTGAGCTTTGACTACTTCCCCTTTGGAATTTTAGGGGTATTGGCATGTAGTGGACATGTTGCCTTGTGGACTCCGCATACTTGAGCTTTCTCCATTATTGTAATCATCTTCGATGTTTACAATGTATGTCACTCCTATCTTTGGTGTTAACCAAAAAATGCTCTTACATAACAACTCACTTTGTTATTGTACAACTTCCTCTTTATTTAGTAAGATAAAAAATGTTCTATATTTTGGAACAAATATGTTCCTATACTACTCCAAAAATGTGTCCTTTTGCTTTTGGGATAAGTTAGGCATTACTCTAACTAATGCGTCAATCCTTATCTTTTTCTCTTCCTTCTTTGCATGTTTTCATCTTATGTTCAATCTATCATATAACTCTTGAGGTATCTTCTTCTCTATTTCACTAGGAGCTAGTTTGAAATTTGAGATAATTTCTACCATAGCCTCCTCAATTTTATTTCTATCATCATTATCTAGTGTATCATATTTGACAAATGTGAAATAAGATAAACTTGGGAAACTCCTTAAGTTTGTGCATACCTCATCAATAGAAATAGATTTCCTTTGAGGCAGTCCTCTGACAAATCTCCCTCTTTTGGTTATGGGGGAATTGGGCTCTGTAGCTTCTGCTCGGCACTAGCAACTACCCTAGTTCTTGGCTTGTAAATATTCAATCATTTTCTTCCTTTTCTTTTCCTTAGAAGCTATCTTTATATTTACAGATATTCTTGCTTTAACTTCTTCATATATCCCAAAAGGTTGAGTGTCAACATCTATCTCTTCTTTCATTACTGCAACAATGTTTGAACTCGATATATCATTAGTTATCTCATAGTCAAAACTTTGTAACCAAGCCTTCCTCGGCTTAACTACTTGTACAAAAGTGTTGTCTGTATCAACAAGAAAATATATGTCACTGTAATATTTTGTGACCAACTCTTCAAGTATCCTCATTCTCCTTTTCTTGCTTAAATTCATCAAAATAAGTATCCATTACATTCTCAAAATTTTCTCCCAACTGAGTGATATACTCATTAATATATTTTGTCGCTGGTTTTTCATGCTCCCATACAACATTACCAATACTAGGAAAATACTTCTGGATATAAAAGAAAAAATAAAAAATGAGGGAACCAAATTTACACATTGAATTCTTCACTTTCTTTATGGATGATATATTTTCTGCTAGTTGTAACCTCTACAGCTTAACAAGATCATACTCATGATATTTCATTACAATCTTCCATGCTTGATCCACAACCATACAAGGCACATCGTTCAATCTACTCAATTGATATAATTTATGAGCAATAACCCTCACTGTAAATTTAATAAGTGGATTAGAAATATTTTTGATGGAAATACCGCATCCATTCTATTGGAGTACTTTATGATAAGGAACATATTAGGTGAGTTTAAACCTAATACCAGGAAGCATAAGATAGGGACAAGCCTAAGGATGAGTTAAATCCTATATTCAATACGGCTAAATCTTAGTTCTTGGCCAACATTAACAGAGTCATCAAGACTCACTTCACTTTAGGCTTTGCAAGGCCAAGGTAGGCAAACCTTAGGGATTGATCTTATTAACTTGATACTCTTCTTTGCAAGACTATCCCCTATAGTAGAAATGGTCACTATTCTTCTATGATTTGCTAATAAATTTCTTGATCATAGTAGCTAACTTCAACCAAAAAGTAACTGCACATAAGCAATGACCAAAACTTTTAGTTCTTAGTACAGAAAATGGTAAATTGACGTTCGATTAAAGATTTGGATTTCAGCATAACCCAGGTATGCAATAGCAGAGAGCACACACTCTCTAAGCTGACCAGTCCCTTATCCATTGGGCATCAACTAAACCTTAACATACACATGGACACCTAAAGTATACTCATATATTCAAACATCTGATCTATCTATCTAGCTTGCAAATAGACATCTATCTTCATTAAAACTCTCATATTTATTGTAAAATCCTCCCGGTGCAATCTGCAACCCTATCAAGGTAAATAAGCATTTACTTGGCTCATCTTTCCAATAGCAAACCTATCCTAACATACAACCTTAAGGGATTATAATTGAGTTTAAGCTCTTTGTTCTTAAACACAAAACATTATATATAACAGGGGAAGGAGATGAGAATTAGAATGAAACTAAGGAAAATGAAGCTCTTGTATTAATTTCATTGAAACTAATATATCATATGTATGTCAAAACTTAGAAAATAACACCAAGGAATGACTATATAAGCTAATGCCTAGAAGAAAATTACACTACTACTGTTCATAACAAAATAAACTACTGAGAATAAAATGGTATCACAACTCTAGAACTAGAGCCAACCTTGTGGTCTCACTAGTCATAAAAATTGGAACCTCTACAAAGAGTAGAGGAGAAGAAAATATAGATAAGAAGGGGTTTTTGGATTTGTAATTTGATTTTGTTATGTGTCATACTGAAATTGTCTTCATCCTGATGTTGTTGAAACTAATCTTCTTCATCTGCCTATAATCAAAAACCATAAATGATGTTGTAGAAGTATTTGATATATCCCCTTAAAGTAATCAACAAAATATCCTTTGAAGAAAATATCAGATACACATCAGAATATGTGTTGGAGCTTCAAATCTGATCTTGGTTTGTCATGTTCTATTTTTGCCATGAAATTCAACTATATTGTCGGTAAACACTTCATTGCTTCCAACTACCTCTAAAAAAATCAATTCATCTTTGAAAAGGTTCAATGAAATCAAATCCTATGCAAATCTGATCAAAATCTTATATTATCCCATTCTGAAAACATCAAATCAATATTTGTATTAAGGATGCCCCGAAATTACAAATCCTCCTATAGCTGCTTCTAGTGAAAACCTATATAAAAACCAACTGCAGAAATGGATAGTATATTTCTTCCTAGTTTTGTCGGTATATTACACTATATATTTTGGATAAAAATTGTGCCTCTGAGGTCAATTCAAAATTCTAGCCCCTAGGCTATGAACAGATTTTAAAATAATTTTTTTATTTGAAATTACATAGTTAAAACTATATAAAATCTTAAATCAATTAAAGTTTCCACTTCTTGAAATTCTATGTGTTGAAAAATCTCTGGACTTTATTATTATTTTATTAATTTTCCATTCCCCTTCCAGTGGACACCAAGTGTCAGTTTTCCATTAGTGGAAGTGCACTCGAGCGAGCCCCATACACTTTCATAGCATTGTAATAATTTGAATTTAACTCTACGATCTCACAAAATTTTGTAATATCTTAAACCTTTGACCTTCAACTCTTGACCTTGTGATATGATCATAATATCATACACCTTCACATTTTTCCTTCCGAACATATGATTTGGTTGTGAGATTATAGGTCCTCCTTCCTCATTTCTGAACTCATGACGACCTATAGAACAATGCCATGAGTCACTTTTTATTTTGTGTCGACTATCAAAATCTCTTATTTACCCTCCACCAGCTATCCCTGCAATGTGCCCCCCTCTTAAGCCTCCACGCCTTTAAAAGATGTATATCCTTTAGACTGTTGGGTGATGCGACGCGCTCCCCTACCCACAGGTGGTTAATTATGTGGTGTTCCATGTTCACTAACAGTCATGGTTTTTGGTGCAACGAAAAATGGGCCCTACAATTGGTATTAGAGCCTGGTTTTGGCCTGGTCATGGGTTCAAATCTCCTCGGTGCCTTCCCGACCCATGTAAGCACTTGGTATGCATGTCGAGGGGGAGATTGTTGGCTGATGCGACGCACTCCCCTGCCCACAGGTGGTTAATTATGTGGTGTTCCATGTTCACTAACAGTCATGGATTTTGGTGCAATGACAGATGGGTCCTACATAGACACCTCTTCATTGTGTATGAGTGTATACAAATACTTGTAATGTCCTTGGCACAATGAATATGGGACAAAATTGTTTTAACTAAAGAAAGAAAAACCTCATGGCCAGTTTAACCTGTATAGATTTCCTCATGCCAAATGAGCCCCTTCTAAGGAATGTAGCACTGCAATATTGGCACAAGGCTGAGAAATTTTCTTTGGGTAGATGCGATTTGATCATCTCCTTTTAAAATCTAGCAACTCCACTTCTACGAAAAATGGGAAAAAGACAAAACAATGTTTCAACCTTTCAAAACAAGGGCTTTCTTACTGCATAAAATGCCTCCCCTACTGCTCAACACACTTGCCCCTAGCCGTGGGATGCCATTTATGGTCCTCATGTGATATGATAGTTTTGATGTTCTTCTATTTTGTTGTCGTGGGCCTCTTCAATCCTTGTCGTCCTTTA
Source organism: Cupressus sempervirens (assembly GCA_028749045.1). NCBI lineage: Eukaryota > Viridiplantae > Streptophyta > Pinopsida > Cupressales > Cupressaceae > Cupressus > Cupressus sempervirens. The sequence goes on from CM053789.1 coordinate 661,043,119, forward strand.
ACATTGTAGAGTGCTTCCTTCTGGAGGTGGGTGTTGTCTCCCACTGCTATCTCCATAGTTGGAGAACTCTTCCTCTGCCTTCTAATGGTGCCCTTGCTCCTCACATATTGTAGTGCTCTCTCCCTTTTCAATTCACAACATCTCTTTTGACGACTAGAACATGCTCTACTGCGGCCTTGTAGTGGAGCTCTCCCCATGGAAGTTGTTGCCTTCTTTCTTCAACACTGTGGATGATTCTCTATGACATCTCCTCTCCCTTTTTCAATGTGAGTTCATCCCGTTGCCTCCCAATGAATCAATTTCATCAATCAAAGATAATTGGAGGAACAGATTCCAGGGCTATTTGAAAAAGACTAGAAACAAGCATCTAAAATGGAAAATGAAAAAAAAAACTTCATACTTTCCTTTTGCTAGTGTTCTAAACATCCCTTGTAAGACCTCCAAAGGCACTAATTTCTCTTTATAAGGAATTAAGAAATATTAATTTGAAAACCCCATTTTACATCATAAGAAAACATTATAAGTTTCCCCTTCCTTTGTATTTCAATGTGTGTGCAAGCCTTCATGCCCATTTGACTTCCAATAATGAAATGTCCATATGACAGTGTTATAATTGTTTGAAATACTGCAATCACCTATGTTAAAATATCTTCAATCCTCACCATTTTATTGATCTGGTGTAATTAGTCGGGCCCCAAAGTGGGTCTGGCTAATATTGTTTTGGTTTTTGAACAACTGACAATGTTAACTGATTTTATGAGCATTTGGCAATGATCAAAATCAAACTCAACCACTAAATCATCATTTAGAACTCATTTCATCACTTATTGTAAACATTGATTTTTTGCTAACAGGGCCTGTCGGCTGGCTTTAAAAACTAACATAAACAAATGACAGGGCTCTGAGAGCTAACATGCCAATACTTTGTTCCACATTCTTTCACCCTACCAAATCTTGTCACATGATGACCACTTAGTCAAAAGATATTGACATTCAAAGTTGCCTAGTCGAAACTATATGTAAATAAACATGTTAAAAAAACATAAAACACATTGGGTTTTAGCTTCGAAAAAGGGGCAAATAGATACTTGAGGGCTTGAAAATTGGAGAATTGATTCATTGCCATGAGGGGAATTTAATTATGTGATTTGGGCTCATGAAGAATAACAGGGTAGTTTGGCAAGCGCACAAAGTTAGGCACCCAAAATTGTAGGTCTGGAAACATCAGAATAAAAAAGTTTTTTGCAAATGGAACAGACCTGGGAAAGTGTGTAGATGGATTTGCCAAGGTTTAGAAACTAGCACACATCAAGTATTTTTGGAGTATAATGTAGCGGTACAAGCCATTTGATCTTATCTATTATGGATTCAAAGATATGACATCCTAAACTAGGGTACTGATCAATCTACATTTCATGACACCAGCAAAAATTATAAATTGCATTCATAATCGCATTTGAAAACTGATCAAATAGATTAGTCACAAGCTCAAATCTAGAACGTAGCAACTGTGTGACCTCTAAAATTCAATGCAAAAGGAAATTTCTCAATATGGTCAATTGGGTCAAAGTTATAATTGGTCAAACAAGGCTTCCCAAATTTTTGAGAAATATGCATTAGCATGATAGAGATAAGTAACCAACTTTGAGGGATTTAAAACTTGATCAAAACATATCAAAATGCGTTGAAAATTGAAATATAGGTTCAATGATATGCATAATAAAAAATCCAAAAGTGGCAAGTCATGAAGCATTACTAGGTACAAGTTATTCAAATGCAAACTAGGTCTCTTGTCACTGTTTGACACTTAGGCAAAAATGTAGAACTGAACATTGCTCAATATGGAACTTCATAGAATGATAATTTATCATTATAGAACACATAGAAATGTTGAATGCAAGGTGTTAGAAATATAAAACACCTCTTAGGCCTCAAAATAATAGTCAGGTACACAAGCAAGAAAATGCATTTATAGGGCTCAAAGTGACTCAAAAGTTTGGAAAGATACTCAAAATGGGAAACCATTTTTGAGTCCCAACACATTCCATTCAGCTCCTATGTTTGCCTCAACTTCTTCATGATTGAAGCTTTGCATGGTTTTGTTCCTGTCTAGGGTTGGATAGCCTATAACCCTATGAATCATTTTCTTTGTGATCTCCACTAGTCCATTATGTAACTAGTACTTCATGTCATGGATTATTCTCAAAGCAACTTTAATCCATTCAACCTTGAAATTATTTGAGAATTCTAGGGCACAAGTTAACCCTTTCCCTTCAACAACTTTGAACTCTTCCTTCAGAATTCCTTCATTGCATAACTTCTCATTTACTTCCTTGATTTCATAATCTCCTACTTCTCCAATTTTACACATAATAACTGTTGGCATTATGATACATTTTTGTCATTAGTTACAACACTTATTGGATTCTGAATGTTTACCGAGCTCTCACCGGACATTCCTTTGTAATCCAAGCTTTACCTAGTTATCAAAGTTTATCGAGTGATCAAGGTGAACAAAGAAGTCAGTGTTTACCGAGTGATCAAGGTGAACAAAGAAGTCAGTGTTTACCGAGTGATCAAGGTGAACAAAGAAGTAAGTGTTTACCGAGTAATCGAGGTGAACAAAGCAGCCAGTGTTTACCGAGTGTTCAAGGTAAAGAAAGGAATCAATTTTGACCAAGTGAAGATGTACTTAGTATTGATCGAGAACTTCGTGATAACCGAGCTCAGACGGTTATCAAGGAAACTAACTATCACCGAGTCACAAGGTTCTATCAAGTGTTTCCTTTGATCACCGAGCTACAGTTCAGATAGAAGTGTTCACCGAGTGACATCTCTTCTACCGAGTCTCAAGTGGTTACTGAGTTCAGAACTACTTGAAGTGTTTAGTATGGACCGTGCCTTCACTTCTACCGAGTGCATGACGATGCCGAGTAACGCAGTGGACGCCGAGTATCAGAAGGACACCGAGTCAGTTTAGTGAACCCGAGTTTTTACCTTGGGCCGAATTTGTATAGAGATTTGCACTTGTTGTTTTGGCCGACCTTGCATGTATTGTTTATTTGGATGGTATATATATGCAATGTATTGTATCATTCAAATGTAATGGTAATGGAAATAGTAATGGTAATGAATATGCGAAAGTGTGAAAGAAATACATGCGTGCGAAAGTATGTGTACTGAGTTGTGAAGGAATTTAGCAAGGTCGAGTTTTGGAGCAGAAAATTTTTATCTATCACATCAAGGTGAATCAGAGCATAGCGGATCTTATCAGCAATCAGTTGTAATCAGATCCACTGTTTCATTCTAACAGGTGAATCAGTTTTTGTAAATCCTTTAACAAGGTAGACTTAACAGTCTTTTGTAAATCTCCTAACAGAGTGCATACTTTATTGTATGTTTGTAAATCCTCTAACAAGGTGGATCTAGCAATCCTTTGTGCTCCTAACAGGGAAGATCACCAGAAGTGGTCATTGTAGCCTTAACCGGCCAACTTCATACTGCAGTAACGAAGCTTTGTGGGTTTCATCCCCACCCCAATTTTACTTTCTATTTGGAAGGTTTCTGGGTCACCAAATCTGTGTGTTCAAGTGTTGCAAATGATTTTGTTTCATGCTTACAGTAGGTTACTTGGATGAATGGTGAATATATCAGTATGCAGTTTTATTGTTTGAAATTTTAAGAGTTACTGATTCACCCCTCCCCTCTCAGTAACTTGTCACATCTTGAATATTTCCAACAAATAACTTCTAAATTCATGAATCATAATGAATTTAGGTGGTATTGAGGACAATGCACCCCTTTCATAGCAATCTCTGGAATAGCATGAAACTTCGGTGGAGGACATGCGTCACTCTTCACCAATTGAATTCTACTAACCTCTTGGCTCATTCCAGCAGTTGTTAAAGTTGCCATGTTAGGGTTTGAAGTTCTTTCTTCTTTAGATACTTGACACAGTTAAGATCTTCACTCATTCAAGCCTCTTCATCCAAATTGCTCTTGAAATCTTTGCTAGTCACTAAAATCATTAAATCGCTCTATGCTCTCAAAAATCTGAATGCAAGGTATGTAATAATGTCTTTGAAATTTGCTATATAACTTCCTTTGATCAATTTAGGATCTCCATTAATGCTATGTACTTAGGTAGCTGAAAGCTAGTTGTCTTGGTCAATGTTGATGCCTTTCAACTAGGTCTTTGTATTATAGTTTGGTCTCTTCCATATTACTCGGTCTCTATCATTTCTCTTTTGAAGTGCTTGGTCTATGTTGCAATACTCGGTTAACATAGACAATTTTATTGACACTTGGAAATCTTTCAAAAAAATGTTCTTATGCATCTTCACATATGCAGATATGAACTTTTGGCATATTATCATGTAAGGAACTGATGTATCATATATCAATTAAGTATACAGTTCCATACATACCTCTCTTGCTTAGTTTGAGATGACATGATCACCTTCTCCATTGGATTAGGTGACCTCAGCTCCATTAGCTCCACTAGTTCCATCTTCTAGTTTTATTTTCCATTTCTAGTTCATTTCATTCCTAATTTTATCAATGTCCACTTTTCCTTTGCCTTTGTCTTTTGTCTGATTTGTTGAATGTTCTTGAGTCTTGCAATTCTTGTTTTGATGTCCAAACTTGTGACATTTGGAACATGCATTCTTAGGTGCATAATTATTCCTCTAATTTTTCTAGTACAGTTTTTTCTATGATCTGTATTCATATGCTCTATGCCCATAATTCTGACAGTTATAACAATATCCTTCAAATTTAGGTGTACCAATTGTATTCCCCAGTCTTGACCTACACTCATGTATTTGATGCCCTTATTTCTTGTAGTAGAAATAGTAACCATCAAACTTTGGTTTAGAATTTTTCATACCATGTTTCCTTTGACAGATATTTGCAGTATGACCATTTTTTCCATAGTAATAACATGTTGCTTTGTCTTTTGACTTTGCATTCCTCATTTCTCCATTTCTGGATGATTCTCATTTCTTAGTGTATGAATGTCCTGACCCATTAGAACATCTTGATGACTTCATAAGTTCTTCAAAGTACTTCATTACTTCTTTAGGTTTGTTGAATTTCTAAATGGATTCTCTCTCAACTTTTAGTTCTTTCTTTAGTGTGTCCTTTTGTGATTTGAGATTTTCAATTTCCACATCCTTGTGATTCAATTCCTGATTTGCAAGCATTAGTTGATTCATCATGTCCATTTGTGTGTGTGTGAGCTTTTGCACATCTGATATCCTTTCTTCAAGTCTGGTAGCCATTGCCCTTTTGTCATCTTCAGCCATAGTCTTGTCTTCTTCAACTTTCTTCTTTTGTTTAGTCACATCACATAGTCTAAACTAGATCTCTTTTTAGTCCTCTTATTTCTTCATTTAGGAGTTTGTTCTTGTCAAGTAGATCAACAAATGCTTTGTCATTTGGATTGATTGGTTCAAATAGTCCTTTAGTCTCCACTTCTTCATAGAAAATTTGTTTTTATCTTAATGACAATTTCCTTTCTCATTTTTAGGGAATCCTTCAAATCTTGTCTTGCCTTCTCAAGTTTCTGCAGTGTGAGTTGGATGTCAATCACCTAATTTAAAATAACCTTATCTAGTTTGAATGCCTCCATCTCCAAGATCTAATCTCCAAGGCTTTAAGCTTCCTTCAGAGAACCAATGCTCTGATACCAATTGTTGACTGATGGAGGTATAAACAGGATAACCAAGATATTGAGAGGAGGGGGGGGTTGGGTTGTAATGTCCCATTTTTGGAGGAGTTAATTATTTATAAAGTTATCAATAAAAAAAAGATATTACAAGGTAACTTTATATTTAATTAACTTAATAAAGTGACATAATTTATAAAGTCATTAAATAAAACAATCTTCTAGAGGTTTCTGGAAGAAGCGGAGAAAAAATTAAAAAGGAGGCCGACTTATCGAGAAAAAAAAGGAATAAATAGGCATTAAGGGCTCATTCCCTATCATCGAGATTTATTATTGATTTTTGCTAATGTGCATTGTGGAGCCTAGGGTTTCTGCAAGTAGTCACAAGTGACCATTGAGAACGAAAACTCTCAATTGGTACACAATTTTGAGGGTGTGAAAGATCACTTGAATTATTGCAGCTGTGGTAAGGGTATTTCAGTCTTTTCACTTGTGCTTAATTGCTGGTTTGGAGTTTCAAGTGGAGTTGCACTTTCACCATATCATCTTTAGTAGCCAGTCTCCAGTATCTGATCAATCCATGTTTTTCTTTTCAGTTTGTAGTTGTAACAAGTTCTCAATTGTATACAGCTAGTTAGGGTTTATCTGTAATGTGCCATGTCATAATGTTTCGGTGCTAAAAATTACCATATTATTTGTAAAAACATTTGGTTTTCATTAAATAAATACATTGGTATTATTATTTCCTTATTTCAGCAATATACTTTAGCAGTGTATTAAATTTAGGGTTTTGTTTAGTGGCCTATTGGAAAGGGTCATTACAGTGGTATCAGAGTAGGTTTCCTACCAGCTTGATAGGGTTTATCCAGCCAATTTACATAGGGAACTAGCATAACTAAGAATATGGCTGAGAGATGTTCTCAAAGCCCATCTAGAAGTGTGCGAGATGATGAGACTTTACAGCATCAGGAGAGGCTTCTACAGTCAATAGAGGCAAGTACACAGGCAATGATGGTTATGATGCAACATTTGATTGGGGAAAATAGGAGAAATAATCATGATACCAACCAAGATGATAGGAGCATAGAAGGATCACAACATAGGACACAGTCTAGAATAGCTGACAGACCCACACGTCCTACATTCAGGGAAGAAACTCCAGCACGCACACCTGATGCTATGGTAATAGATATTATAGATGAACTCTAACAAGTGAGGAATGAGTGGGATTCATTACTAAGATACGTATAGGATGGATGGACATTTGACAGTTACTTGAACTATAGAGTTGCCAGGCAGAAGCAGGCAGATAAACATAGTGAGTTGCAACAGGTCACCAACAAGTTGGAATTACCCACATTTGATGGCAGTGGAAAAATGACTGCTCATGCTTGGATTCATAAGGTGGATACTTTCCTATCTCTAAAGACTATGACATAATTTTGAAGTGCTCAAGTATGCCACTTTACACTCAGATGGGGCAGCACATGATTGGTGGACACATGGCATGATCACATTGCAACACAATCAGGTAACCACTTATCAATAGTTTGTGGATAGATTGATAGAAAGGTTTGATACAAAAAATCCTAAAGTTTATTTCTGAGAGTTAGCCTAGTTGAGATAGTCAAGAAGCTTAGAACAATTTATCAATGATTTCCAAAATCTTGCAGTGATGGTGCCTGACATTTCAGAATGGGGGCTAGTCATTTTATTCATAGAGGGATTAATTGAACCACTCAAGGGCTGGGTAAAGGCTTTTGATCCTCCTACATTACAGGAAGCCATGAAGAAAGCCCGTAGTATGGAACTTGTAGCTCCAAAAAACCAATTTAGTTCAAAGGCTTTTTCATCATTTAGAGATAACAAAGGGGAATTCAACAAGGGTAAAGAGAAGGTTAGTGACTCAAAAGGCAAGCCAACTACACCTTCGGATAAGGAAACACTTAATGACCTATGTAGGAAGAAGCTATGCTTCTTTTGCAAAGGTCCCTATGAGTTTGGTCATGATTGTCCTATGAGGCCTAAGGGGAAGGCTAACTAGGTGATGTGGGCTTATTACAAAGGTTCAAATTCAGACATCTCAGAGCACCATGATGAGGATCCTAATGAGGTAGAAGGTGAACAAGAGATAGATAGTGTTGAGAAAAAAGAGGCTCTAGAGCTACATTTACAGGAGGCATGTCTGTCTAGTATTCAAAGAGAGGGATCTTTCAAATTTTGGGGAGTCTTGGCCGAACAGAAGGTTATTACTCTGTTGGATACAGGTGCCATACATAATTTCATTGATGCATGATTTGTAGAGAGGCGTGGACTCATTACTAAGGAGTTCGAGGGACTGAGAGTCAAGGTAGCTGATGGATATACTCTTCGTTATGACAGGATGGTGTGAGATCTACCTTTGCACCTGAACAACTATGAGTTTAAGGCAGACTATCATATGGTCAACATGGGTGACATGAACATAGTACTTGGGATACAGTGGCTACATTCTTTAAAGGAGGTCACCCTGAGATTGGAGGATATGGAGATATGATTCGTGATGGATGGCAGGACTCATGTGCTGAAGGCTATCTGTAATGGTGATGTCAGGATCTATCTCATTTAGGCGGTTGGAGAGATTAGCTAGGCATAATAATATAGAGTGGGCAACAATATGCACCTTGATGCCTACCCAGGAGGAGCAACATAAGACTAAATATCATCCAAATATTTAGAAATTGAGAATCAAGTATGAGAAGGTATTCAGTGAGATTCCACCAAGGAGGCCACCAGACAGAGGTATTGAGCACATTATTGAGCTGGAGGAAAGTGCTAAGCTTGTCATGATCACACCATACTGGCACCCAAAATGACTCAAAGATGAGATCAAGAGGACCATCAAGGAGTTGCTAGCAATTGGACACATCAGACCAAGTAAGTCACCTTTTGTATCTTCTGTTGTTTTGGTAGAAAAGAAGGATGGAACTCTACGAATGTGTATTGATTATAGGGTGTTGAATAAGAGAACTATAAAGAACAAGTATCCCATCCCGTGCATCGATGAGCTGACAGAAAAATTGCATGGGGCTTGTTATTTCACAAAAATTGATTTGAGATCAGGCTATCACCAGATCAGAGTTCGAGAGCAGCATATTGGCAAAACTGTTTTCAGATGTCATTATGGGCATTTCGAGTTTGTAGTCATGCCTTTTGGTTTGACTAATGCACCTACCACTTTTTAATCCACTATGAACAAGGTCTTCCACCATCAGTTGAGAAAATTTATGCTAGTGTTCTTTGATGATATTTTGATCTATAGCAGGACATGGCAGGAACATTTAGAGCACTTGGAGACAATATTGAGCATTTTACAAAGGGAGTCCTTGTATGCTAAGAAGTCCAAATATGATTTGGGGATGATAGAACTATTGTATCTTGGACACATCATTAGTGCAAAAAGAGTGTGAATGGATCCTGAAAAGATTCGCGCTATTGTTGATTGGCCACCACTAGAGAACCTTACACAGTTAAGGGGGTTCCTTGGTCTATGTGGATTCTATCGTAGGTTTGTCAGTGGCTACTCATGACATGCAACACCCATGACAGATTTGCTAACGAAAGGGGGATTTGTGTGGACTCGGGAGGCACAAGATTATTTTATGTAGTTCAAGGAAATAATGACTACATGCCCAGTATTAGCATTGCTTGATTTCACAAAGCCATTTGAGATTTAATGTGATGCTCTTGGAGAGGGAGTTGGTGCTGTACTCATGCAGGAAAAGCATCTTATAGCTTATGAGAGCAGGAAACTCAGAGGGCCTGAGAGATCATTCAACATATATGATAAGGAGATGTTGGCCATCATGCATGCCTTGGCCAAATTCAGATAGTATCTTGTGGGCAACAAATTTTGTATTAAAACTGATCATAATAGTTTGAGGCACTTTTTGGGACAACAGGACTTGAATGATCGTCAACAGAAGTGGGTGAGTAAGTTACAGGCCTATGATTTTGATATCACCTATGTTACGGGGACACAAAATATTGTTGTAGATGCTTTATCCTGTAGGCCACACCTCACTTCTATGATTTAGATATCAAAGGACTGGCGACACTTGATTGTAGCAGAATATGCCAGAGACACATGGGCCTCTGATATAGTGGAGGGAAAAGTGATCGACACTAGGTACACTCTTGTAGATGATTTGATCATTTACAAGAACAAGATTTACTTAGTCCTAGGATCAAAAGTGAAGCAATTGATTTTGAGAGCATTCCATAATTCACCTATAGCAGGCCATCCTGGGTATTTCAAGACTTACAGATTAGTATGAGAGCGGTTCACTTAGAAGGGACTTAAGGCTGATGTTTTGCAGTATGTGCATGAATGTCAAGTTTGCCAGCAGAACAAACAAGAGCACACTTATCCAACAGGACTCCTACAACCACTTCCTATTCCTGATAGGAAGTGGGAGTGCATCTCTATGTATTTTATCACAGGCTTGCCCAGGGCCTAGGGGCGCGATTGTATTTATGTAGTGGTGGATAAGCTAACAAAATATGCTCAATTCTTCCCTATTGCTACTACATACTCAACAACTCAGGTGGCAGAGGTCTTCTTCAGGGAGGTTTTTAGATTACATGGTTTGCCTCGGAGCACTGTGAGTGATAGGGACAGCCACTTCATGAGTCACTTTTGGCAAGAGATATTTTGGTTGTGTGGCACTGAGCTTACACCTAGCCCTAGTTATCACCCATAGATTGATGGTCAAATGGAGATTGTAAACAAATGGGTAGAAGGGTATTTGAGGAATTATGTGGCAAATCAACAAAAAGCTTGGGTAAAATGGATATATCTCTGTGAGTATTGTTACAATACTACATATCATATGCCTATACAAATGACACCCTTCATGGCACTTTACAGTTATGAGGCACCTAGTTTCTTAGATTTGTTGTTGGGAGACAGTCGAGTACCCTGTGCAGGTGAATTATTACAGGAAAGTAAGGATACAGTTGCTACTCTTAGAGACAACACTGCTAGAGCTCAGAACTAGCAAAAGCAATATGCAGACAAGAAGAGGACTGAGTGTAGTTTTGAGGTAAATGATATGGTTTACCTCATGTTGCAGCCATATAAGTAGTCCACTCTCAAGAAGAGTGGTGCAAAGAAACTCAAGCCACGCTATTATGGACCATTCAGGATCATCAAGTGAGTTGGTGAGGTGGCTTATGAGTTGGAGCTTCCCACAGACAGTAGAGTGCACAATGCGTTTCATGCATCACTCCTCAAAAAGGCATTGGGTCATAATGTGATGCCTTTTTGCAGTATTACCTCCCTTGGATGATGAGGGGAAATTGATCTTAGTGCCAAAATCCATTCTGGATAGTAGAGAGAAGCAGCTTCGCAGGAGAGTAATCAGAGAGTATCTAGTTAAGTGGAAAGATTTACCTGTTGCAGATGCTACTTGGGAGGGAGAAGTGATTTTGTAGCATCCAACATTAAGATTGCTTGAGACCAAGCAATTTTAGGAGGGGTGGACCTGTAATGTCCCATTTTTGGAGGAGTTAATTATTTATAAAGTTATTAATAAAAAATATATATTACAAGATAACTTTATATTTAATTAACTTAATAAAGTGATATAATTTATAAAGTCATTAAATAAAACAATCTTCTAGAGGTTGCTAGAAGAAGCAGAGAAAAAATTAAAAAGGAGGCTGACCTATCAAGAAAAAAAAGAATAAATAGGCATTGAGGGCTCATTGCCTATCATCGAGATTTATTATTGATTTTTGCTAATGTGCATTGTGGAGGCTAGGGTTTCTACAAGTAGTCACAAGTGGCCATTGAGAACAAAAACTCTCAATTGGTACGCAATTTTGAGGGTGTGAAAGATCACCTAAATTATTGCAGTTGTGGGAAGGATATTTCAATCTTTTCACTTGTACTTAATTGCTGGTTTGGAGTTTCAAGTGGAGTTGCACTTTCACCATATCATCTTCAGCAGTCAGTCTCCAGTATCTGATCAATCCAGGTTCTTCTTTTCAGTTTGTAGTTGTAACAAGTTCTCAATTGTATACAGCTAGTTAGGGTTTATCTGTAATGTGCCATGTCATAATGTTTCGGTGCTAAAAATTGCCATATTATTTGTAAAAACATTTGGTTTTCATTGAATAAATACATTGGCACTATTATTTCCTTATTTCAGCAATATGCTTTAGCAGTGTATTAAATTTAGGGTTTTGTTTAGTGGCCTATTGGAAAGGGTCATTACAAGGGTGAATCAGAATCTTAAACACTTGAACTTTTCATCAATTCATTGAAACCTGTCAATAACTTGTGCATGTAAAACTTATAATGTAAATATGTTGTAACATATAAATTTGATCAATCACATGCATGAAAGTAAAATACATAACACAATATTTGTTACCCAGAAATCCTCTAAGGTAAAGATAAAACTTGGATGGGGATGACACCCACAAATCTTTACTACTGCAGTAATAAATTTAACTAGTTAAGGTTACAATGTTTGATCATAAAATATGATCTACCCTGTGAGAAGTCTTCCATGTTAAGGGCTTAAGGTATTGCTAGGTCTCACCTTGTTAGAGGATTTAACACATACAAAAAAGTAAGGACTCTGTTAGGAGATTTACAAAGATCTATTAAGAACACTTCGTTAAGAGATTTATCCTAATTCAAGTCGGTTAAAATTGATTCAATACCTAACTCTTGGTTTGCTCTGCAAGCTAATTTTGAGTCTTCTCCTTACTAACTGATCATTTCCTCTGATTTGATATCACTTGTCTTTCCCTTTCACTTTATTGCCATGAATAGGTCACTTGCTTCGTTAGATGATAACAAAACCCTTCACTGACTTCTAATATGTTCTCAAATGTTCTCTTACATAACACTTCTAGTTCACATGCATACACTTGTCTACTCTTGCTCTTACTCTGCACGCCTTTCTCACTCTTGCTTTTTCTTTCTTACTCTCACTTTGATCTAGGTTAAGATCACCTCTATTTAAAAGGTTTCATAGAGTTTTCTAGATCCTTCCATAGTAGCCTATCCATATGAATCGTTGATCACACTACATAGGGATCTGTGATCCATGTCATTTAAATATTCTATAACAACCTCTACAATCTTAAATGATCCTTCCATGTTGGCTATAAAACACATTATCTCAAATTCTATTCCATTTCTGACTTCTATGTTAACTCTGCATTGCTCCCTCTTTACTAGTTTCTAATGGTTGACATGTATTGTGCTCGTCACACACTATATAACTCAACATTTTTATAATTGGAACTTTCTCGGTCGTTGATGATCTTGAATTGTATAGAAATACTCAGTGACCATACACTTACTCGACTCCTATAGAGCTCAGTACATACTTTCTTATGTACATGTCTCAACCTATATAGAATAGCTCGATTGCAGTGATAATCATCTAACTCTGCCTTGTAAATGACTAAGTGGTTGACACTAATAGACTACAATTCTTAGAGATACCAACAGTCTTGCCCCTTAGCTATAGGTGATCTTCTCATTATTTAGTCAAAAAAAGCATGCTTAGTGTTACCTCTTCTACTAGTTACATTGTGAGTAGGGCCTTTGGAACATCTTATAGGATTAGAGTTTTTCAATATTGTTATCCTATGCGAGTAACTTTGGTTAAAGAGTTCACTCTTGAAGGACCAACATGTGCATATGGAAACATTGCTCAATGACCAATTCTCTAAAGCCTAGTGGTCAAAATTCTACTTCTTTGTCATTAGATAATATTATCATCATTGTCATCTCCACCTTGGGATCTTACCAAGTGAAAGGTGATGTAGGGATAAAATGCACATGTTCTTATTTATCATCGTACCTTTGGTTCAAAGTAAATCTTCCTATCTTTTTAGACACATGCATAACCATTTTTTAATATTTACACTAGGAATGGATTTTATGCCCACTCTAGTAAATCTTCTTTAAATTTAATATCTTGTCATTTCTCAAATCAAAGAAATAGGTAGAAAACTTTGTGTAGAATGTTGTATAGGACTATAGCATAGACATATGTATTGCAAATATTCACGAGTCAATTTATTTATGGACCTCCCTTTAGTTGTATTTTATGGCTTCCAATTCTAGGTGTAGCTCATGAGAAACATTTGTGAGCTTATTGTTATTTATCTTCTTCAATTACTTTGTTTGTAATTAAGGTGTCTCAACCTTAGTATTTTATAGCATTGGTTTAGTTAATAAATATATTTATTTAATGCTTATTTTGTATTTTTATAAAAATCTCATTTTATCATCTTGTGTGACATGATGTAGTGAGTTGCCATCACAATCAAAGGTGAGAAGGATTTATTTTCCCTCACTTGATGAAGTACGCATTCCACTTTTTAGTAGAGATTATTTTCTTTAAGTCAACATCTTGAGAAATGTGCAAGAGCTTATGATTATTTATGAAAAATAAAAAGTCTTGTGAAAAGCTATGACACCTAAGACTTAGATTATATAACAAGGTGGACAAGTGCTACAAGGAATTTTTGCATAGAGTGGATGGGTGGCTAGGTTAGGTGATGATCATGAGAGAATCCTCTATTAATAGTTACTTATGAGAAATTATCTTATAGTTATAAGTGTTGCTAGTAATGGTAGATTATCTAACACATTTAAGGTATGTAACAACATTTGTTATAACTATTTATCACAACATTTGGATGCCAAAGTTTATAGGTATGTGTTCAATTTAAATAAGTCTGTACAAGTGTTATTTGCATGCTTGGAGGTGGTTTGAAATGTCCCAAATATATTTACCTACCTACCTTTTTTTATCTTGGCCCAGAAGCCTCTTCTATTCGTATTTTCTATATATTGAATGTCATGGGAGAGCATTTAGTATCTTGTATATTGTAGGTAATGCTATGTTATTCAAATAACTCAGATATTTACACTATGAACACCTATGAAGAATGCTCTATAAATGTCTATAAATCCATTATTTTCTAATACATTGAACAAGATTTTAGAGTGTGTTTGTTTGTTGTTTTTTTTAACCGAAGGGGTTTCTTTTGTGTAAATTTTGTGTTATGATATGTGTATCTCTTCTTGTTAGAGTAATAAAGTTTTTTATCGTTAATTAAATCATATTGATTTAATTATTAAGTCACTTATTATCTCTAGTTTACTTAAGCTAAACTTTGGGCATATAATAATTAATTCTTTTATTAATTATTATCATGCAACCTAAGATTTACATGTTAGGGTTTTGATCTCCTTTTATAAGGATTTATCTCTTTGTAATTTATTCATTCACTTTTGATAATAACAATTTCTATTTTTGATCATCAAGAATGTCTCATCTATGGATTTGGAAATTCCTGTAATGCCTACCCATACTTGACTTTTTTGATTGTATTGTCAAATTCTTTTAGGCCAATTTTTTGATTTCATTTTATGTTTAGTAGTGTTGGGTTACTGGAATTGATTAATTATATATCATATTTAGTTAATATATGTGTTGAATTACTTTAGCACTAGTTATTTCATGATTGCTTCTGTAAGAATTTTCTTTAGGGCAAAATTCACCCAAGAAATAAGAACTCAAACACAAGCACAAGTGTAGACCAAAAAGAGTATGATCAGAATAACAATGTATTCGATTCAATGTACATGAAAGTGCACTAGGAGTGCTTTTATATAAAGGCCTCTAAGATGCATCTAGAATGCCTAAGAATTAGCTACATGATAAGTCATACAACTAGGCACATTTCCACCAGATATGGTTTATCCTCCATTAAGCATGAAAGTGAGTCACAATGATGAGAGGATAAGCCTAAAATGGTGTATCACACAAATTAATGTTATAGACAACATGTGCTAAAAAGAGAGTGTGAATAATTGTGTTGTCAACATGACAACTCAGTGAATGATGCAAACTCTAGTGTTGTAGACACCATGTGCTGAAGTAGAGTTGTGTACTTCTGTGTTGTCAACATGACAACTCATAAAGGTGCACAAACTCCTAAGTGTCTCACAAAATAAATAATAAAATAATGCATTAACCTAAGTAAACTTAAGTAAGTATAAATAGTAAATATGTATTTACACCAACAATCCCCCTTAAGTGCAACTTAGGGGAATGCCCTTAAGCTTACGAAAACTAGGATGAAATGCAAGATGGGTCCCAGCTACCAGGCCATGTTAGGTACCCATGTACACAATGAAATGCAATCTCTCATAAAGTGGAGAAAGAGGAAAAACCTCATGGGAAAAACCCTCCCACAAAAAGAGAGATGAAAAGATTAGATGCATGGATGGATGGAGTAATCAAGATCCCCCCCCCCAATGATGACATACATCAAGTATATAAAATAGTGAAGAATGAGAAGAACAAGACCTCATAAGAGGAAAAATTCCCCCCCATAAGAAAGAAAAGGAAGAGAAACAAGGTAGTGCCCCCCCCCCCCCCCCCTAATGAATAATGCTAACCAATGATTGTGGCTCCAAGGAAGAAGTAGGTGTCCATGTTTCAATGTTGATGGTCACCCCTTCCAACACTGCAGAAAAGAATGAACGCAAATCTGGAAAGGATGTCTATTGAACCTATCTCCTCAACTGATAAAGAGACCCCTGACAACTACTGTTCATAAGGATCCACAATCACACCAACCTGTGAAGATTGATCATGTAGAGAATGGACATGAGGGTTAGAGTGAGCCCTCATAACAACTGTAGAAGGATAATCTTCATCAAAGAGAAGATGCAAATCATTAAGGCTGTCTCCCAAGTTTGCTATGTGTGACTCCATGAACAAACCTGCAATGTATGCCATGTAGTCATCAACTGAAGCTAGAGTTGGAAGACAACATGTACCCTGCTATGTTGAAATACATGAATCATTCATTGTGGCAATAGATGAAGAATTTACCTCAAAGAGAAGATGAATATCACCTAGGATGTTCCCCACATCTTCAATGTGAGACTCCATGAACAACTCTGCTATTCCTTGAAGGAAGTCATTGCATGAAGGTAAATTAGGAAGACATAAAGGGTCTTGTTGCACTGAATCCAAAGCATCTGTGGTTGAAATAGGTCCAATAGGAGCAACAGGAGTATCTGGAGGTGTGATTGCATCTAGAGTTGAAGAAACCATAGCTGGAGTGACTAGATGTAGAATGTCCTCTGGAGATGGAGGAACACATGGATCTCCATATGCTTCCGAAATAGACATCCAAAAATCATGAGGAAAACTTGCCATTCTAAGAGGAGCAAAATATTCGTTACTCATACTGTTATACAGAAAGTGATGAAGGTGCACAAGATGTGTCCAATTAAAATGTGGTGGCAATGTATAGAGATAAGGAAGCAATTCTTGATGGTCTCTTAGAAGATCAAGTATCAAAGCACTCCATTTGTGATAGTTCCTTGTTGTCAACTATGGTCTGATACCAGACTGACATCCCTGACAAGACTCCATGAGATAAATCAATAAACCTCCCAAAATATAAAAGAAATCAAAGAACCCTCCCTAATGTATGATTTGGGCACTTAATGCGATAGCCACATGCCAATTTAGGGCCTATTTTTGAAAGTAGTATTTTTGCCCACAGAACCTATAATCTGATTGCAGATCTAGAAAGTAGACAAAAAAAATATGCACTTTCAAAAAAAATGGAACCTGATTATGTGTCTAGATGAGCCCGTATGAAGCATTTGAAGTGGCAAAATTCAAGATTTGTGAGTTGCAGAAAAACTCAGGAACAGAGATGTCAAACTTCCTGCACTAATGTGTAGATCAGGAAATTCTACCTCAAAAAAAAAAACATTGCTCACAAAAAGGAGTCTGTATGAGGGAGATATCACTATTTGAAAATCACCTCTGCTATTATTTTTTCTGAATCGCTGCCATCGCACCTCCAAAAATCAAATGGCTCTAGATTTTGCCTCAGATGTCCAATTTGGATGAAACAAAATCTGATTTGGGAGTTTTTTAACCTTCTAAATGTGATGCAAATATCTGATTTGCACCAACAAGCTTCAATCTTCACCTACAAAAATCTCTCCAACTGGCCTAATGGCCAAAAATTTCCCAAAAAATAATGCAGATCTGAAAAAAATGTAGAGATGCAGATGAAAAAAATACAGATCTGAAAATTAAATGTACAGATCTGAAATGATCAGACCAATTTCGCTAATCGGGCCTTCGAGTGCCAGTTTGCAAAAAAAATTTGCCTCACAATTGACTTTGGCCTAGGGTAGGCAACTCTATAGCCAATATTCATCAAATTAGCATTCCAGACGCAATGGCAAGGTCAAATCTGGTTCTAAACACTCCCAATGACTACGATACTCCAGATTTAGGCCAAGGTGCTGAAGCAAGAAGATGGTCTTGAATGACTATGTGAAGAGAGATTCACCAAGAGCTCTGATACCATGTAATAATTTTTCTTAGGGAAAGATTCACCCAAGAGCATAGAACTTGAATAGAAGCACAACTATAGACCAAAAAGGAGTATGATCAATATATTAGATTATGTCCTCATACATTGCTTTGCATTGTATGTACAAACACACTAGGAGTGCTTGTATATAAAGGCCTCTTAGGAAGCACCTAGAATGTTTCTAAAAAGAGCCAGGAGATAAGCATGACAACTAAGTACACGTCTTATCCATCATTTTAGATGAGAGGATAAGAATGAAAAGGTGTCTCTCAAGTGGAGATGTTGTAGACACCATGTGCTTAATTAGTGTGCTAACTCCTGTGTTGTAGACACCATGTGCATAAATGAGGTGCAAACTCCTGTGTTGTCAACATGACAACTCACAAGGGTGCACACACTCCTAAGTGACTAATAAATAAATATTAAAAAAATGCATTAACCTAAGTAAACTTAAGTAAGTGTACATAGTGAATAATTATTTACACCAACAGTTTCGATGATGATATATATGTTCATTTAGTGACTTTCAGTTATTTAATGATGTTTGTTAGATGAATGATTTTTATGTGGTTTCTATGGATACTTAACCCATACTTGCATGTGTATGGTGCGTGTGTATGTTTTCTTTATGTTTGACATTTCTAATATGGTTGAGGAAGGGAGTCGTAGTCACCTACTAGTCGAGATCTACATGATGAGCCACTTTCTACCATTGCATGTTTAGTTTAGAATATTATGTTTGTGCATGCATGGATTTTATGTAGATTGCAAGTATCGGGTATCAACTACCTTGAATTGCCAAGATGAGTGTACCCTATCGCAATATTTCAATAGTATAAGTGGGGAGATAACTCTTGAGTCCAAATCCTAAACCCTATGTCAACTATCCTAGAAAGTAGGACAAGTATCTCAGTTAGTTTACTCATTTGAATTCGTCAAGTGACATAAATTCATGATTTTAACCTTACAATTTTATTTTTGTTCTTTGCCTTCAGTTGAGTTGTTATTTTTGGTTTTGTGGGTATGTGGTGATTTTCTATTATAATTAAATCAAATTAAAAGATAATTTAATGGAAATTTTATAAAGAAATTTGATGTTTAATTATATTTAATTAATTGAGAAATTAATTAAATAAAATAATAAAATTTAAAGATTTTATTAAAGTTCTATTTTGATGTATTTATATTTATTTAATTTAATGATAATTATTTAGGAGTTTTATTTTAATAATAAACTCTAAATAATATTATTAATTAAGTTAATAAATATATTATCAAAAATGTCTTGTAAATTAATTAATTAAAAGAATTAAATTTAAAATTTTTATTGAAGTTCTTTTTTTGACGTATTTATATTTATTTAATTTAATGATAATTATTTAAGAGTTTTATTTGAATAATAAACTCTAAATAATGTTATTAATTAAGTTAATCAATATATTATAAAAAAATGTCTCGTGAATTAATTAAATAAAAGAATAAAATTTAAAGATAAAGTTATAGTTCTAATTTTGGCATATTTATAACTAGTATAAATATCTTAACTAAATATATCTAAAGAAATGTCGATAGATATTCATTACAAAATAATTATAATTCATTTCTACATTTAAAATTATTTATATTTCCTTTATCTCCATTTATTTAGGTTTTTACTTACTTAAGCTTTTTATTTTAATTTCTAAAAAAATGGATGATGTATATCTCCAAATATTATAATTTAAACAAATATTTTATGTGGTATTTATTAAATTAATTTAAAAAGTATATTCTATTTATAATAAGATTTAAACTTTTGACACGTAGATGGTTGTCAAATTTAACCTAGAAGAATAAAAGTTAACATTAACACGCTGACAACATCCCACTCCATCTATTCTGCCATTGTAGAATGCCTATCGACATTAATTATTTAATTTAATAATAATTTATTTAGGAGTTTTATTTTAATTAATAAACTCTAAATAATATTATTAGTTAAATTAACAAATATTATATTAAAAACGTCTCATGATTAATTAAAGTGAGAAAGAAAATTAATTAAATAAAGATATTTTAATTTAAATTGCATAAAGTTGTTGCATGAAATTTTTATATAAAAAATTCAATATTTAATTATATTTAATTAATTGAAAAAAAATTAAATAAAAGAATTAAATTTAAAAGATTAAATTAAAGTTCTAATTTTAGCATATTTATATTTATTTAATTTAATAATTATTATTTAAGAGTTTTATTTTAATAATAAACTCTAAATAATATTATTAGTTGAGCAATAAATATTATTTGATTAAAAAATATATATTAAAATATATGAATATTTGATTAATTAAAAACTAATTAAATTTATGCTTTACATAAAAAGTCTAAATTTAGAGGTCTAAATTTAGAAAATTGGTTAAGAAAGACTAGAATATGATGTTATTTAATTAATTAGAAATTAATTAAATATGTACTTCAGTTTAAAATATTTATTCTAAAAGTCTAATCTAAGAAGTTGGATAAAAATAGAATTAAAATATTAAAAGATTAAAGATTTAATATTGTTTTATTATGATTATTTAATTAATAATTATTAAATTAGAGTTGCATTTAAATAATGAGCTTTAATTATTCTTATTAATTTAAATAATAAACTATGATTTAAATAGTGTTTACACTAATTAATAAGTGGAGGAAAATAAAATATAAATGAATATTTTAATTAAAAAGTTCTTTAAATGTGCATGAAAGAATTAAATTTAAAAAATTTGATTAAAGTTCTAATTTAGGCATATTTATATTTATTTATTTTAACAATAATTTATTTAGGAGTTTTATTTTTAATAAACTCTAAATAATATTATTAGTTAAATTAATAAATATTATATTAAAATGTCGCATGATTTAATAAGGGAAAGAAAGCTTTAATTTAATAAAGTTTATTTTAATTAAATTGCATAAAGTGTGTGCATGAAAATAAAAATATGGTAATTAAAGACAAATCGTTTTCGCATGATTGAATGATCAAAGTCTTGACTTGGGGGAAAAACTCTTTATTAAGAAAATTAGAGCTCATTTCTAGATACATAGGTTTGGAGGAGCCAATTTCTGAAAAGAGGGTTTTCGAAGGAAAAGGAAAGTTCTTGCGTGTTTGTGTGCTCATTGTTTTAGCATCAGATCTAGGTAGGATCTTGTGGGTTTGTGCAGTAGTTGCCCGTTCTTTGAATTCCTATCTTCTTCCTGTCTGTTGTGTTTTTATTTTCGGAATTTCTCTAGGTTGAAACCCTTGTTTGAGAAAATTGATTTCCAATATAGAATTGTTTGTGATTTAATCTAAAAACCTTTAGTAAATATTGAACTTTAGGATTTTCAAAACCTAATGAATTATGAAATTCACTTTTGTATGCACTTTTTATGTAGTGTGATTTTATTGTTGGATGTTGGGGTTTGACTTAGTTTGAACCACTTAGGTTGTATTACCAGAGGCTTGGGAGTTTTTTTTGTGATGACATGATGATGCATTGTATACGATCTTCTATACTCAACCATGGTAATGTGTATGGTATGCTCTATGATGTGTGTTGATCTATTTATTGTTATTGCTTTCCAGTGTTCTTTTGTGAAACTGAGGTGAATGGTGTGACCTATCTGATATAACCTTTGAGTCTTCGATCAGTTGTATGTGGATTGCTTTCTAGTCACTTTTATAGGACTGAATGATTTGTATGATTTGTTCTTGGTGATGTCATGTTATGACATGGGTTGGTTTATGTATACTTGATTTTGGTGGTGGAATCCATGATTATGATCAGTGTATTTCAATACTTATCAGTTGCTTGTTTAAGAGCTGATGTATGGTATGTGGTCTTTTGTGATCTTTTGATTTTACTGAGTTTAGGGTAGGTTATCTATATGACATGTTGGGAAGTGGCTTGCAATGTAGGCCTAGGCCCAAAGTGGCTGCCAGGGTAACCCATTGTAGGTTGTTTAATAAGTGATAACATTTCATTAAATAGGTTTAAAATGAATTAATAAGATATTGGTACCACAAAAAGTCACTAAGGGGCCAAAGGATTAAAAAACTAGTCGAGTAACCTTAGAGTTGACTCGTTAGTATGCCTTGTCAATACAAAAGGATACCAATGTAGCATAGAGTCACTAGGGGGCTAGAGGATTAAAAGACTAGTCGGGTAACCCTAGAGTTGGTTCGTGCAATGACACTTGCCCACTTGCATAGTAGATTTCCTATGTGTCTATGTTGCCTCTAGGATTAGTTGATACTTGTGTCTTGGTACCCTTTGAGATAGTTTTCTTTTAAGTGAGTCCTTGAACCTAGATGTTGGTTTTTGACTTTGAGTTTGTTATCATGTTTGGGACTTGAGACTATCTCCTTAGCACAGTGGGAGTGTGCCATTTAGGTTCCATGAGGTCAGGTGGTAGTGCTTTTTCTTATACCATTGAGATCCAACTGTTAGATGTTGTTGCTGGATGTGTTTGTGCAGATGTTCCTTTCTATATGTTCTTGTATTTCTATGAGGGATGGTTGTACTATTGTATTGTATTTGATTTCATAAGATCTTAAGAGATGATGTAATTTATTTCATGATGTATATTATTTTAGCCTTTCATCCCCTGTGACTTGTACAATGGATGATTGTGCATTCTGTTTATTGCCAAGTGGCATCATATATAATTGTATATTGTTTAAATGGAATTTGTACTTGTAGTTATTCTTTAATATGGATGTGTTATATATTGGTGTTAGTAATAATTAAACTTAAATGTGATTCAACATCATGGGACCCTTAAGAGTTGTAACTTGTTTATGTGTTGTTGATGTATGAGTGTATGTTAATTGCTTCCGCTATATTATTCTATTGTTGTTAAGTTATTATCTTAAAAAAAATATTTGACAAACTTAGTGAAAAATTTAGGTTAGTTCTTTTGGGTTCCCTAGCAAGGCGTTATAATTCCAGCCTCTATAGCTTTTGCTTCTTCTTTTTTGTGACATGTGTTTGCATGCAGGTGATTCTTGGGAGCTGTGGGGTTGATCTTTCATCAAATTCAATATGGTATCATAGCTCTAGATCTTCATGCCTCTAATTTGTTTATGAGAAGTTTGGCTTGGCTTTTAGATCTATGCCTTTTTTTTTTAGAAGGTTTTGGTTCTTTAGAACAATTTTTTTTGCATATGGAGGTCATTGATTTTTGGGTCACTTTGAGCCCAAATGAAAATCACTGTTGAGCTTAGAGTGCCCAAAAACCCTTATTTTCATATAAAATCTATCAAATTTGGATAGAGTTGGAATCTGAGGCAAAAAATAAATTACTCCCACATTTGGCACATTTCTTAAGGTGACAATTTTATATTTTTTTAACAAGAAAATTGAGATTTTTGGCATAAAAATTGAGGTTTTCTGACACAAAAATAAAAAACATTTAGCACAAAAATTAGGACTTTTGTATGGAAAGTTTTTCTAATGGGAAATTCAAGATTTTTGGCACAAAAATTGAGATAATTTTGGTGCAGAATTATCACGCTTCCTAATGTGATTTTTGGTATGAAGCCTGCATGCTTCTTGAGACAATTTTGGTACAAAACTGGCATGCTTACAAGGTAATTTCTGGTACTAGTGGGCACACTTCCCTAGGCATTTTGGCATTGGTCCCGTGGTGGTGATTTTTTATTTCGCCCTTCCAACTCTTTTTTGACCTACTTGTGGTTTTTTGGTTGTAACTTGCTCATCTAGACTCCATTTTTAGCAAACAAGATATTGTCGGAAAGATGATTTTGAGCCACTCATGATGGTATAGTTTATTTGAACTTTTGATGTTATTTGGTTGCCAATTTATATAGTCAAATTCAAAGGTTCTATTTTGCACTCTAGGAGACATATCTTGAGACATTCTATTTTCCAAATTCTACTCCAAGCACATCCCATTTAGTTTTTTGCTTTTTTGCATTCTAGTGGATATCCTTGTTGTTTTAGGTCTAAACATCACTTTTTTTGCTTTAGATGATTCATCATTGGTTGTACAATTTTTTATATGAGCCTTATGCCTTTTTTTATTCTTGTTGACATCCTTTTGTAGCATTTATGCAAACACATTGAGATAAAGTGCTCCTTAATTGCATTTCAGGATCTTGCACACCTTTATGTTTTGTTGTACTTGCACTACATTATAAAGTGCCTTGAGGGGTTTCATATTGGCCATATCCACCATCTTGCTTTGTCAAGTGAGTGTTCCTTCCATGATATTAGCCTCATGATGTGTCGATGACATGTTCCATTATAGGTGTTTGTACTTCTTTTGCACTCTTGATGTTCAGGGTTCCTCTTTCTATAGGATATATTGCATTTAGTTTCACTATTCATGTCTTACCTCTCAGCATTATAGGGGGTTATTCTTGTTCTATTGCTTTCTTGGTTTGATAGAGTAAGCTATGTATTCAGTGTTTCATCCTATGTACTAGGTGATTGCAGTGGATGGATACCTATGCATTTTAGTGAGATGGATCATTTACCATATAGACATTTCTTTCATTCCTATTTTTGGAGGCCATGAAGATACCTTCCATCTTTGATTGATCAGCTCTTTAGACTTAGTCTTCTCCACCTAGTCATGTTCTCTACAATGGAGGATCTTTAGATCAATAGTTTGGCAATGTTTACAACTTCGTTCTTCAATGGTGTTCTTCATGATCATCTTTTGTCCCCATCTTCAAGGACATTCTATAGTTTGGAGGCTTCTTCAGTCCTTCACTAGTTATTTTTAGCATTATTTGCATCTCTTTTTGGAGTAGGATTTTTCCCATGCGGTTTTCTCTATTTCTCCTCTTTTCAGAGATTTGCTTATGCTTGAATACCTCATCAGACTTTGTTTCTGGGACCCAAATTTACTTGAAGTAGTAGTTTCTAAGGTTTTAGCTACTGCCTAAGTTTATCTTAAGGGGGGTGTTAGAGTAATAAAGTTTTTTATTATTAGTTAAATCATATTTATTTAATTATTAAGTCACTTATTATCTCTAGTTTGCTTAAGCTAAACTTTGGGCATATAATAATTAATAGTTTTATTAATTATTATCGTGCAACCTAGGTTTTACATGTTAGGGTTTTGATCTCCTTTTATATGGATTGATCTCTTTGTAATTTATTCATTCACTTTTGGTAATAGAAATTTTATTTTTTGCTCATCAAGAATGTCTCATCTATGGATCTAAGAATTCCAACCTCCATAGTTTTTGCTTCTCTTTTTTTGTGATAGGTGTTTACATGCAGGTGATTCTTGGGAGTTGTGAGGTTGATCTTTCATCAACTTTAACACTTCTAATAGACTAATTAGGACATTACCTAATTGATTAATTAATAAGGTCATTTATTACTTTATTTACTTAATCTAAACTTGGAAGTGCACTTTTTTTATTGAATTATTTTCTAACACATATGATCTCAATCCTTATGATGCATACTCTTTTCAAGCTCTCTTTTAGTTCTCTCCAAGGGCTTTGTCTTTGTGCTCTTATAGGAATTTAATGTATTCATTGTAATCTATCTAATTTAAATGCAAGTTAACCTCAACATTAGATTCATGTCTAGATAAATAATCTCTGGGGGTGGTATAAAATCAAACATAATTTTTTCTCTTTGGATATGATAGGCATTTTCATTCCTTCTGACTTTTGTGAGTTGTGAGCTTAGCTATTGACTCCAACATGGTGCCAAAGCACTATATATGCATTTTCATATTTATTTTCTAATAGATCAAGCCTTAAAGAGAAAATTTGGCTCATCATGGAGGAATTTTTTTTTAAAATGTTTTTCACAACCATAAAATTATCATCTACATTGCTCTTTTTTTATTGGTAAAAGGCAAGAGCTTTTTCTTTATATTATATTTCAAAATAAATTTTATAGTATCTTTTCTTCTTTCAAAGTGGAAGCACAGGGCGGGGGGGGAAGAACGGGCAACCCCCAATATCACATGGAATGCTAGCATCCAATATTCCTAATAATACATTTGTCTCTTATTCTTAACAAAAGTCTTTTATAGGGCATACCCTCCCTTACATATATATTAGCTATTTTATGTTTACATAATTTTGTCATTTAGAAGATTTTGGGGTGACCTTCCTTCTCTTACATCTACTCATATCTTGTTTGTTATTATTTTAATTTATTTGTAGAGGTAGTACATAAGTATGAGGATTCTATTTCTCTTTAATTGACATTTCCTATGGAAAGTCTTCATATATCCTTGGTTGATATCCTCTTCCCTTTATCGATCTCTTAGTCATTTTCAAAATTTGAACCTTTGAAACATGGATAGGTTCTTCATATTTTGCCCCTTAACCTCCTATATTCTCTTTTCTCTAAAATTTAGCACTTGTTCGTAATTTGGAAAATACCTACATGTGCTCATTCTTGACCAAGATTCTTGTTAGATTCATAACATATTTAAATATACAACTAAATTTATAAATCATTCCCCTTTATTTAGGTTTGAATTAAACAAAGGGTCATTTGAAGAATAGTTAAAAATCATTTTGTCCAAAACTAAGACAAGAGCTTACATATAAATAAGAAGAAGAAGAAAGATAAAAATAAGAAATAAACTAGAAAATATCCAAAAGAGATAGAGGAAGAATTGAAAGGGGCTAGCTAAAGATTAAAGAGGAACATGATCAAAAGAACTCAAAATCAAAGAAGAGAAGAATAGGGAAAAAAGGGGAGAATAACAAGCAATGCAAAGAGAAAAATAAACGAGGATAGGAGAACAAAAACAAAAAAGGGAGGAGTATCAAGATAAGGGAGGAACCAAGAAGCAAGAATTGAAGAAGAACAATTACTTGCAGATATGGTTATGTTTGAAAGTCATCCTAGCTTTTAGACATACCATAGCACCGAAGTAGCCTAACCTACAAGAGGTAATAGAAGGAAAAAATAAAAGGAGATGAATACTAAAGACCTCAAATAATGTACGTTGGCTGACAAGAAAGGACAAATGGAAGAGGAACCTAACATAAAATCATTGAAAAGGGATAGAGAATTTAGATTTAGGATTATTTTGATTTATGATCTCATGTTTACCCTAATGAAAGATACTTTTTTTGTAACTAAGTTTTAATTTATTCATCAAATTATTTACTTAGTCTTTTAATTCGTTTACATCATTAGAAGAGATAATAACCAAAATACCACCTTGAGGAATTAAGAGAGAAGGGAGATACTATTTATAATCAAATACCTTAAACATAGAAATCTTATGCAAATTAACTAGAATTTGACTCATAATTTATCTTAGATTACCCAAATATTGTATAACAACAAAGATTTATACTTAAGTTCGACTCCAAATTTTAGATTATCATAGAAGAACATGTGTAGCGGGGAGAAGATAGGAGAGAAAACTCTAAAGGTCAAAAGCTAGGACAAACCATAAGAGGTGATAATTTCTCTTTTTTTTAATGTACATTCTTCACCATCTGATGCTAAGTTAGCCAACAAATATGCTTCTTTGTTCCCTTCTCTAAATATATGTGTAATCCTGACTTCTTGAAACTTATCTACTAGCGTTAAGGCTTCTAATTTGGAATTTAACACCAAGTTAGGGGTACTTATTTTCCTTATTATATTTAATATAATGTGTGAATCTCCTTTGATTCTTGACTTTTTGATACTCGCCTCCAAACTCATTTTTAAGCCTTCAATTAAGGTCTCTAATTTAGTTAAGTTATTGGAAATGACCCCTAAGAGTTTAGCTCATTTAATTATCCAAGATCTTGAATTTGAATGAATGATACATCCTAACCCTACTAAACCTAGGTTACCTCAAGAAGCTCCATCAAATTTTAGTATTCCCCAGCCTTTAGGGGGTGGCTCCGGCCATTTGCCATTAATCCTAGCTTGCTTGCTAACCTTTGGATAGATCATTGGTGAATAAATTAATTTAAACTAATTATTTTACATCTTTTCATCCCACTCAGTAAATGAACCTTCTTCTTTGTATGAATTTTTAAGATTATTGTTTTCAACCTCTATTATACTAGCCTCCACTTTACTTAGGAAGGATGATAGGTCCATTTTTGCATTAGTGAAAATTCATTTGTTTCTTTCTTTCCATAATTCCCAAAGAAGAATGCATGGGGATATTTTTCATAAGTTTTTATAAACCTTAGAATTTACATACTTAGGAAAGCTAAAAATGAAATTCCATAGCTTCTCTAAAAATACTTATTGCCAATTAAGCTTATTACACGACCACTTCCAACAGTTGTTAGCAAAAGGACATTGGAGTAGCAGGTACTTTGTCATTTTTTATTCACTCTCACATAAAGAGAATCTTGAGAGCCCCTCAAGTCCCTTCTTTATAAACCTATCAACAGTTAGAATTATTTTTTGTAACATTTCCCAGAGGAATATACGTGCCTTTGGTAGACATGCAACATCCCAACAAAGATGAAGAGGGGTTTCTACTTTTTCCCATTGATATGAGTTGCTAATGATTTCATAACCCACTTTTGCATTGTAAACCCCATCCTTAGAAGCTCCCCATATTATTATATCCCTCCTTTCTTTATGATTGACTTGTTGTTTCTTAAAACTCTATGTAAAGATTATTTTTTTGTCATTAGACAAATTTGTGTCTTGTACAAATTTCCACTAGCATTTGTTGATCTTAGAATGGTTTTTCCAATTGAGTGTCAACACACTTAAGCTATTTACTAAGTTCATGCTAAGCTAGCAATATATGCCAAGTATAATATATACAAGTGCTGAGTTGCAATAGGTTTCGAGTCAGAAATATAGTAAGTATCGAGCAAACAGACAATACCGAGCAAGTTTAAACTATTGAGTGAACAAATAGATGCTGAGCAAGTTCAAGTGCCAAGCCAGACAAAATTTTAGTTAGTGTTGAGCAACACAGAACTAACATCAGAGTTTGTGAAGGCACAAACAATTATGTAAACTGTTTGCATGCCAACTCATGGATAGATCTCAAAGCTTAGAGACAAGATTGAATCTATTTGGATTCCTTATGTGATCTACATGCAACCAATTAGAAAAATGGAGGGAATTGAGTAGGAAAGTTGGATGAATATCAATCATAGATTCATACCTAACCCTAAGCCAAAAAAGTCTTTTTAAAGGGAGACAAAGCCCCATAATTCATAATGTATATGAGAGAGCATTAGAGAATGCATGTGAGAAGGTGATGATAGTGGTGAAAGGGGTGAATTGATCAGTATACAATCGAGGTGACTTAGAAGAAGGACAACATTGCAGAATTAGTTAGTAGAATAGAGAATCAAGGTTATGATTATTTCATATCAAGTTAAAGAGGATCGAGATGAGCTGAATTGGGATCTAAAATTAGAAATATCATATTGTAATTGCATCAAATCAAACATTCTACTGTACTTTCTAACAACTGTATCAGTAGGATGAAATCCTTGTATCAAGGTTGATTTAACAGTCATAGAGAAATCTTTAACAGGGTAACATTCCAAGTGAGTGTTCTAAAGTCCTTTAGCCAGGCACAATTCTAATAGGGTGTTAAAATCCTTTAATAAGGTAGGATCTAACAATCCTTTGTAAGCCTTTAATAGGGTAGGCCTTTCACAGGGTATATCATGAGAATGGTCAAAATATGTAACTTTAATAGGTGAACTTTATTTCTATAGTAGTGAAGAATTGTGGGTATCATCCCCACCCCAGTTTTACCTTCTCATTGGAGGGTTTCTGGGTAATCATATTTGGTGTCAAGTGTTCATGTGGATGCATTTTATTTAAATGTTATTTCTATATTTTTATGCATGTATAGAGTTTAGTACCTCTGATTCACACACCCCCCCCCCCTCTCAAAAGTATACATTTCCCATTTTTAATCCCAACAATTGGTATCAGAGCTAAGTTCTTATCAGGAGAAACCTTACAACTTGGAGAAAAGATCTTGAGATGGAGGTTTACAAGTTGGGAAAGACCATTGAGAATCAAGATATTGAGATACATCTCTTACTACAACAACTGGATGAAGCCAGAGATTCCTTGAGAAGCTCGCTAAAGAAAAGGAAAGAAATTGTTATAGCTGAAAGTGACACTCAATACAAAGATATTGACTCACAAAGTTATTTGTAGATGGTATCTCTTGTGAATTTGATGTAGCAATTGCAAATCTCATGGACAAGAATAGAGCACAAGTTGAGGAGATCAAAAATCTCAAGTTGGAGCAAGAATCACAAGCTATACTACTATGTGAGGTGACTGAGCAAAAGAAGAAAGCTATCGAAGACAAGGCCATGATTGAAGAAGACAAAAAAATCTTGTCAAATAGATTGGAAGAAAAATTAGTAGAGTTGTCTAGGATCTCAAACATTTAGTTGGACACCCTAAGCCAAATGATGAATGCCCATCATTAGTTGAATGTCAAGGACATTGAGATAACTACATTGAAGTTACAAAATGAGCAACTACAAAATGACCTAAAAAGAGAAGGAGTTTGCAAAAAGTTTTAACAAACCTAATGAAGATATCAAGTACTTTGAGAAATTACTAAAATCCCCTAGATCCAACAAAGACACATCAGGGTTGGGCTATACAAGCACTAAAGAAGGAGAATCATCCAAAGCTACTGAGGAAAGAAGTAATAAAGGTAAGAACTCTAAACCTACTTGTCATCATTGTGGAAAGAAAGAACACACAACTAATGTTTGTAAGAGCAATAATGCTAGTTAGAATGCCAAACCAAGGAACATGATCCATTATTACAAGTGCAACAAACAAGGTCATCAGGTACATGAATGTAGAACAAGAACCATGCATACACTAAGATTTGAAGGATGCTACTATAACTATTAGAAGTTTGGACACAAAGCCTTTGAATGCATATCCAAGAACACATGATCATCAAACAAGGGAAGAAATCATGAAAATACCTACAATTGGGACTACAACACAAGGCAAAGCTATCATTATTATCAAGAGTATGGACACATCCTTGAGAATTTCATAAGAACACATTTCAGTGGAAGCTACAATAGATGGTTGAGTAAAACTAAATGCTTTAGTTATTTGAAGACTGGACATATCAATAAGCACTGCCCAACAAGGACAAAGGCACCTAATTCAAAATTGAACAAAGATAAAGGCAAGGTAGATATTGAGCACATTAGAGGAGAGATGAATAAGACATGGAAGAAGAAAGATGGATTCAACACATCAAATGGAGGGATCACTTCACCTGAAAGGTCAAGTGGTCACACCTCATCAAACTAAAAAAAAAAGAGGTATGTGGGATTGATATTTAAATGTTTCATTATAAATCAGTTCCAAGATAAGTTAGTACTATAAAGGATAAAAATTAGAATGAATAAAGATGCAAGTTTATGAGAAAAATCCAAAGTTAAATCTTTAAGTTTTCACATTATTGCCAAGTAAGGAAAGTTGCCTTCAAATGTTGAGTGAATGATAATGAGTGTCAAGTTGTCAATGAAGACTAGTTGTAGCTAAGTGAGTAGCTGCTACTAATAAAAATTAATTCTAATAGCTGTCAAGTGATGGGAAAACTAATGGAAGCCGAGTGAAACAAAAATTGCATAGGAGTCGAGTTTACAACTATATAAGCACCAAGCATTAAATGCAACATATTGAAGGGGTATAAGGCATATTTTTCACTCATTTCTCATCATTATGAACAAAGAGAAAGGGAAAGTAGAGTGAAGAAGCAAATTTCAAGTGAAGAACAAAGCATTTGAGTAGATTCCAGCAACAATCAAGTGTAATTTCATCAATTCAAGGTATTTCTCAAGTGTCAGGTTACATAGTTTCGACATTGCGAAAACCCTAGATTACAAAAATGGCCTCTAGTTCTAAAAATCTTAAGGATAAGGAACCGTTTGAGGCTTAGCTAGTTAGCAATAAAATTAAGCAACCAAATTTTAGGGCCATACCAGAGGTTGCATAAAAGAACGATCCAGCAGTATTCCACCAAAGGTTGTGATTGTACAAGATGTTAGGAAATGTTACAATTGTAAGGTTGGAGGGATTGGTGACATGGAGATTCACCAGACATATGACAAACTATGTGAAAATGGATGTCTAAAAGAGGAATTCAACATTGTTGAGAAAAAGAGACTAACGTGTGCCCTAGATTTCCCTATAGTCTTCAGAATAAAGTGGATTATAATAGTTTTGAGCAGGATTCATGATGGATGCTTATGGTTGGAAGGAGGGCCTATTAAATTTTCAAAGATAATTGTGCATAGGGTTACAAGATATCCAACCCTAGATCGGCCAAAGACCTTAAGGAGTGGCTCAAAAGAAGCCATTGAGAAGAATACAGGGGCAAAGTGGAACAAAAGAGGAATAACTATTGACACCATCAAGGATCCACTTATAGAATTTGTTGTGAGGGTCATATCTCACAAATTCTACTAGTCTAGCTGACTAAATAGTGTGCCATGCATTATAGTTGATGTTGGGTACAAAATTGTGAAGAAAGATCATACATATGATCTAGCAGAGCTTCAAAATTTGCAACAAATTATGGAAAATTTGGGAGCAATAAGAAGATCCAAAAGTGCTCAGTGTAAGTTTGGTTCAATTTTGATATGTACATTCTTCTATGTTCAGAATGAATTTCCCTCTTTTGGAAAGATAGGATGGAAGACCAATAGGTCTATAGCTGTACAAATTAATGAGTACATATAATAGATGAGAGCCAATTTTGAAACCATGATGACTAGTTATTTTGGGGACTTTAAGAAGTCCATGAAGCAAAGATTGAGAATTCAAGTTTTCCTAGTAGAGCAACACATCAATGATATTTTCTTTCTAGTTGATATTGATTACACCTATATTCAAGCAGTAGTGCCAAGAGTTAGATGGCTAAGGCCACTAAGATATGAAATAAACATTGATGAAGCATCGGCAACAATCACAACATTGCTAGCAGAGGAAATTGACAAAGTAGCAAAACCTTTTGGTACTTATGATATTGTGAAATCAAAAGTAGAAATGGAGTTGAAAAAAACATCAACACTGACAAAGAAAGACAAGTTGGTCAAGAAACTCAAGGCCAAATTTGGAGAGGGAATTGCCAAGGAAGAAGAAGATGATGAAGATGATGATGAAGAAGAAGAACAGGGCTAAGAGCCACTCTCCTTGACACAAGGAATGGGAGAAGATATTGAAGAAGAAGAAGGTGTTGAGGAAGAACAAGCTGAGGAAGCACTAGCTAAACCAGAGCCCAAGAAGAGAAAGGCAAAGATACAGCCTACTGCTCAGCCAAAGGGTAAGAAAGTTGTGAAACCAAGCCCTGCAAAGCCTATTACACCAATTACAAGAGCCAACACAAGGACCGCAACTCAAAAGGCTAAGGAGCAAGAAAAGAAGAAGGCTACTGAGCATCAAGGTCTAGCAAAGAAGAAATTAAGAAGAAAGTATGTTGCACAACCTGAATCTGATGAAGAAAGGACCAAGTCAGATGACAACAGCCAATTCAAAGTGGTAATTCATGCATCCAAGTCCAATATTGATAACATTTGTGAAAATATTAGGGATAATGTAGACTTGACTGGTTTGAAAACTATTGAATTCAATAAATTGAATAGAGAGGATCATAATAAGATTGAGGAATCAGTGTATGCCATGATGGCTAAATTCAAGAGTACACCTCTTGAATTTGACACTATTATGTCCAAGGATTTATATTCCATTGTTGAAAATAAATGGCATTATTGCCTAAACATGGAAAAAGAAATAGTTGTACTCACAACAAAAGAGTTTAATACTAGAGCCAAGCTAGTACAAATACAAGCCGCCCTTACCCCTCACATGGAGACAATACAGAAGGAACTAGCCTATGCTAAGATAGTGTTAAAGAAAGATCCTAATCTTTCAACATTAGACGACTTAGTTCACCTTGCAACAGAGGCAACAATACAAATTAAATCCCTAGAATTTGCTATAAAAAACTAGGATGCTACTCTAAAGATTGTCATGGAAGTTAATAAGAACTTTCTAGCTAAATACAACATATAGACCCTTTGACATAAGTGTCAAAGAGGGGGAGATAAAAGAAAGGGAGATAAAAGAAAGGGGGAGACAATCTGCAAGGGGAAACATGTGAAAGAGAAGAGCAAAAAAAACAAAGGGGGAGCAAACAACATAAAACATGGCACATCAGACAAAGAGTATCAGCATAAGGCAAATCCAATCAAAGGAGTAAAATTTTGGATATAGAAAAAGGCACATCAGCTCAGGGAGGGACACAAAATTTTGAGGTATATAGTCCTTTACAAAATTTTGAACAAATTTTGAAGTTTTGTATATATGTCAAACATTATGTATATTATACTCAAAGAAATTAGATTCATCATGTATAGTTAAGTGTTTTTGCCACTCATGTCAAAGGGGGAGATTGTTGATCTCATAATAGTTTTGACAATTGAGTGTCAACACACTTAAGCTATTTGCTAAGCTCATGCCAAGCTAGCAATATATGCCAATTATAATATATACAAGTGCTGAGTTGCAACAGGTGTCGAGTCAGAAATATAGTAAGTGCCAAGCAAACAGACAGTGCCAAGCAAGTTTAAAGTGTCGAGTGAACAAATAGATGTCAAGCAAGTTCAGGTGCCAAGCTAGACAAAATTTTAGTTAGTGTCGAGCATCAGTATTTAACAAGTGCCAAGGAACACATAATTGACGTAAGAGTTTGTGAAGGCACAAACAATTATGTAAACCATTTGCATGCCAACTCATGGATATATCTTGAAGCTTAGAGATAAGATCGAATCTATTTGGATTCCCTATGTGATCTATATGCAACCAATTAGAAAAATGGAGGGAATTGAGTGAGAAAGTTGGATGAATCTCAATCGTAGATTCATACCTAACCCTAAGCCACCAAAGTCTTTTTAAGGGGAGATGAAGCCCCATAATTCATAATATATATGAGAGAGCATTAGAGAATGCATGTGAGAAGGTGATGATAGTAGTGAAAGGGGTGAATTGATCAATATACAATCGAGGTGACTTAGAAGAACAACATCATTGCAGAATTAGTTAGCAAAATAGAGGATCAAGGTTACAACAATTTCATATCAAGTCAAAGAGGATCAAGATGAACTGAATTGGGATCTAAAATCAGCAATATTAGATTGTAAGTACATTAGATCAAACATTCTACTGTACTTTCTAACAACTATATCAGTAGGATGAAATCCTTGTATCAAGGTTGATTTAACAATCATAGAGAAATCCTTTAATAGGGTGGCATTCCAAGTGAGCATTCTAAATTCCTTTAGCTAGGCACACTTCTAATAGGGTGTTGAAATCCTTTAACAAGGTAGGATCTAACAATCATTTGTAAGCCTTTAAAAGGGAAGGCCTTTCACAGGGTAGATCATAAGAATGGTCAAAATATGTAACCTTAACAGGTGAATTTTATTGCCACAGTAGTGAAGAATTGTGGGTGTCATCCCTACCCCAATTTTACCTTCTCATTGGAGGGTTTCTAGGTAATCGTATTTGATGTCAAGTGTTTATGTGGATGCATTTGCTTTACATGTTATTTATATATGTTTATGCATGCAATGTTTTAAAGTTAAAAAAGGTTTTATTGGTTAGAGTTTAGTACTTTTGATTCACCCACCCCCCCCCCCCCCCCCCCCCCCCCAGAAGTATACATTTACCATTTGTAATCCCAATAGCATCCTCCAAACTTATTAGAGTTATTTCTTACTTTGTAGTCTTAAATGAATTGTCCCCAAAGGTTAGTTAAAACTACATTCTTTATATTTTCTAATAGGTAGAAGCTATCCAAAGGTGAGAGTCCATCCCACAAATCTTCCCAAAAAAAAGCCTCTTGACCTTGACCAATGTCCTAGGTAATATTTTTAGATATTAGGGTTTGGCATTGCATCATGAAATTCTAGGTTTTTGAACCTTTAGGTGGATTTTTTTATGCAAAACAAAGATATAGGGCCAAGATTATTTAGGTATTTGTGATATAAAATTTTATTCCATTTACTCTCATAGTTTTGATACATTCTCGAAATTAGGTTTGCTCATAATGCCTCATTTTGCCAACTTAAGTTATTAATACATATACCTCCAATTTTTTAGGTCTACAGATTCGATCCCACTTTATCATAGCTTGTTTCTTTTGATATGTTGTGCCTTGCCAAAAGAAGTTCCTTAATTTACTATCTAACTTTCTTTTAATTCCCTTGGGAAGAGGTAGGCATGACATTTGGTATGTTGGAATAAAAGACAAAACCACTTCAATCATTGTTGATATTCTAGCCTTTATAAACCATTTCCCTTTCCAACTCTCAAATTTTTAATCTAGCTATTAGATATAAGTTTCCATATACTGTTGTCTTTGACCTCTTCCATGGTGCATTCCCTAGGTAGAGTAGTATCATATGCAAATTGTTGGTGAGTGATCTTAGGCATTTCTTTTGTAATTATATTTCCTTTTATTTTATCTTTTGTATGGGAATGTTTTATTGATCTTCCAAAAGATTCAACCATAATGATAGATAGAAAGGGAGAAATGGGATCTCCTTGCCTAATTCCTTTTGAGATGTTAAAGAAACCTTCAAGCGTTCCATTGATAAGTAAGGAAATCTTAGGAGTAGAAATGCAATTATAAATTAAATTAATCAATTGATGTGAGAAACCAAATGCTTCCATTGTTTTAAAAAGGAATTTCTAGTCCACTTTGTCAAGCTTTGTGGATGTCTAATTTCATTAACATACAAGGATCTTTATTGATTTGAGCTTAGTGTATTAGCTCTTGTATAATGATTATGTCATCAAAGATAGATCTATTACAGATAAATCCTATTTGTCCTTCTAAAATTAGTTTGCAGAGA
This sequence comes from Cupressus sempervirens, assembly GCA_028749045.1. Lineage (NCBI taxonomy): Eukaryota > Viridiplantae > Streptophyta > Pinopsida > Cupressales > Cupressaceae > Cupressus > Cupressus sempervirens. The sequence continues at coordinate 661,080,087 of CM053789.1, forward strand.
ATTTTTTTAACCCTATTTGTTAAGACTTTAGATAAAATCTTGCATATAGTGTTGCATAATGCTATAGGCCTAAAAGAACCTAGCTCCTCAAAATTAGATTTCTTTGGGATTAGAGATAAAAAGGTGTTATTTATTTCTGTTAGCAATGAACTTGAGTTTCTAGTTGCCTCTATGGCTTCCCACAAGTCATAACCTAAAATATTCAAACATTTCTGAAAGAAAAAAACATGACATCCATCTCGACCCGATGATTTGTCAGGGTTAAGATTAAAAATAACTTCTTTGACTTTTTCAAGAGTGTATTTATGATTTAGATATTTATTATCTTATGCTATCATTATTTATAAGATAACACTTATCACCTTTTTTTGTGTTGATAGATTTGAAAATTCATGATTACTTAATAAGTTTGTATAATATTTAACAAAATTTAATGCTTTTTGGCTTGGATTCTCAATCTCATTGCCCATGTTATCTTTGATTTTTGTGATTCTATTAATGTTATTTTTTTATTAGAGTACTATTGTGAAAGAATTATATTGCTCTCTCCTCATGTTAATCAAGTCTCTCTTGATTTTTGTTTCCAAAAAAATTATTCCTTTGTGTTGGTTAACAATTTGTCTTCCTTGGATTTTGGTTTTTACACTGTCTCTTAATGCACCCAATGTGGTGAAAGACAAAGTTGTTAGCAACAAAATGGGTCAATGTAGGTGTGCTATCAAGGACCCCTGAATTGAAGGTAAAACTCCCTTGTGTGCAAATATTTGTAATGAATATTGTTTTTAGTGGATCAACAAGTTTAGGGGAGTTCTCTTAACCAGAGAGCAGAGGAGATATAACTAGATTGCCCAACACATCAAGTAATCCAAGCAGATTTCAAATGATGACTCACAACTTCGACAAGTATGAACACATATGAGTCATTTTAAAGCTCTTTTAACACCTACATACAATCTATTCTATCTATTAATTCCAGATGCAAAAATACAAGACTATCTACTAATGCATATTGCATAAGAAGAGAAAATGTGATTAACTAAACAACACCCAGATCACCCAAGCTACTAAGATTTTACAAAAACCATTTTCTTCCTAATCAACACTTTACATTAACCAAATCCCAAACTTCTCATATGGCAATAAAAATAGACATGAAATTAGCTTGCATAGAACAAGGGAAATGAGAAAATATTGTGAATGATGATAATGTCATATAACCACTGAAAGGAAAGCATTAAAACCTAATTTATTTTCTATCCCATAACTTTCATTAACAACACATTTCATTCCAAAGACCATGTTAGAGCTAAGATAAAACTAACATGAATGACATAATTAGAATGTAGACACATAATCTCACATACTAGTCCTAGCTACAAGGGTTTCTCCACATAATAATTTTTCGATCTTATTCACTTCTAAAAGGTTACATTTATAAGCCCTTTGGAATTGGCTAGTTACATTTCATGATTACAATATAGAGCATCTTTGAATAGATGTATTCTGAAAATAAGATTGACTAATCAGTCATTTGTTACAAAGCCTTAGCTTATGAGGAGAATGCCAAATATGGCTATAATATTAGAAAATAAGAGAGAAGATGGGGTGAAACTTGTCACATCTTGCATGGAGAATGTAACACTTTTGACAGACCATCAATTCTTCTTTGGAGTTACAAATTTATCTCTCTACTCCTTCATTGCATCAATTACATTCTTTAGCTCCAGGACACTTGGAATGAGGGTATTATGAGCTATGACCATCTATTAGTCATGCATTTGTATCAGCTCTTCAACTCTAGAGATCCTTGATTGTGGATTCTCTGTTGCACAATTTAGAACAAAATCCATTGTTGTGAGCTCCAAAATCCTTGCCACTTGGAATTTTTTTGGGTCAGTAGCTTCTTTAATGAATGCCAAGAAGTTGGTCTTCATTCACTCAATATCTACCAGCTGACCATTATTGGTGACATATGATTCAATGTGCAAAAACTTTAAGTATTCAAATGTCTTATCCATTACTTTCTTCACTAAATCATAAACACATTTTAGTTCATGCTCAAACTTCACTAAACTCTCAATCTTGAATTCCAAATATTTCTTCCAATGAAGGAATGGTTCTTTTCTTTAACTTAAGTATTTCATGGATCACAACAACATTTGTCTTCATGTCAATCACCTCTGTTAATAGGACCAATTTCTCTATTAGGCTTTATGACTCTTTCTTCATTGAAGTTTGGTGATTTGACACTGCTTCTCTCAATCTATCTATGTCTAGCAATAGATTTCCAAGATTCTCAATGAGAGGGGAACCTTGGGCATTTAGTTTATCTATCCAGGCACAACCAATTTGACCAAATTGTGTTTCTTGTTCTATCTTGAGTAACAAATTATTATTCTCCTCTATACTTGGGTCAAATGTAATTGTATATGTATTTCCAAGAGTGGTTTTGATGTAGTCCATTAATTCTCTATTTGAGACTTTCAATATCTCTTTCTTCAATTTTAACTCCTCTAATTTGTCTTCAATCTTTACATTTGTTGATTTCTAGATGTTGACCATAGAATCATGCACTAGAATTTCCATGTCAACCATTCTAATTTAAAAATCATTAAGAGTTAACCCATGCAACTCTCCCTCCTTCTGAGGTTATGCAATCTCCACTAGCATGTGTCCCATAGAAGACTATGTTGCCAATGTTGCTAGTGTTTTCTACTTCTTTTCCTTCTTTGACACTGGCTGAGATTGAGTTACTTGTACAGTGAGGTCTATAGGTGGAACACTTTCCTCACATATCATTTTCTTTCTATTAATAGTCTCTTCCAACCATGACTTGATTGAAAGGACATTGACTATTGATTGCAAGTCTATTGGATCAAAGAGCTTCTTTGCAATTGGGGGTGTCACCTTGGTCTAGATAGAAAATGGAAAGGTAGATGCTTTAGTAATTGAAAGGGATAGAGTATTACCTTACTGAGATGCTTCTTTCTCTTGACCATATAGAGGGTTATTTTCACCATCAAGATTGATGGCTCACCCAAGGGAGGAGTCCTTGACTACTAATTTCTCCTTTTCCTTTTCTTTATCTTTCTTTGCCTCTTTATCTCTAACTTTTCCAATATCTGGCAGAGATCCTTCTCCACAAGTTGGAGGGATTCTTATGTTCTTCTTAGGAGATTGGTCTCCTCCTCCACCAATATATTTTGTTAGTCCAATTGATGTTGATGTAGCAATACTAGTGGAAGTAGCAGCTAGTGATTGAGTTGTTTTGGATGCTACTCCATTGGTAGAACTTGTGGCTCCAATTCTCTTTCTTCTCACTCTAGTCCAATCTATCCATTTTTCTATCCTCTTGATAATACCACTCATGAGTACCTCCATTATATAAATAATAGGACCATCAAGCATAATTGACACTATATGAGTGCCCTTGATTTTCTCATAAGTTGAAGGCCTCATATAAGAGCCATCATCTGTGAGATCACTAAAATTAATAGTGTCATTATATAACTTTATTTCATCAAGTGTCAACCTAGACCAACACCTCTCTCTAGTTTGATACTCATTATGACATCCAGCCCAATAATCTTCAATATCTGAAACATGCTTATAAGCATAATCAAGCTTCAAATGATCTTTGATAGAGCTAACAGGATCATACTGGGGTCTTATAACTTCATAATGAATCAAATTCATTCAATTCTCAAAGGGTTTGACTAAATTCTAGGCATCAAACCTTGAGGCACAAGAATAAGGTCCTACCACAATTGGAAATAGAATCTCATCTATCTTATTCACATTAGAACATAAGGTATACACTTCTAATATTTGTCTACACAACTCAACAAGAACTACCTTATCTTTGGGATATTAGGAAGCCTCTTTGGGAATCCATCGAATACACCAATCCTCAAGTAGGAGAAAGATAGAAATTTAATGAAACAACATCTAAGTTGGCTGACTGTTGATATAGCTTCTAGTGAAAGCCCCCACTCAGGACACCCTTGCAATTCCTAACATAGCCTCATTATGAAGGCATCATTTACCTTTACATATTCTTCAAAGCTCTTGTGCAATTGTAAGTGAGGATAGAATTCATATACCTTGGTGTTCTCATCAAAGTTTTCAATAGAATATAAACTGAGCCAAAGATGATGAGTCACTAAGGCATATATTAAATATGATGACATAAAGAACTGCTTAAATGCGTTCGCCAAATTTAGCCAAGAGGAAAGCTCTTCACATGTGATTTGAACCTAGTCAATTTGTAGTCCTTCAAGATAGATAGCCTAAACCAAGTAGAAGTGGTGTTCAATGAAATCCAAGATCTCTTCCTTTCCTTTTAATCTCAACAACAAAGCCAAGATATCCATAATTTCCTTCTTTAGATGGATTCCAAAGAGTGTCCTCAACATTTTTCTCTTTTTCCCTTAAGGATTCTGAAAGCATGTTTTCTACGTATCTTCTCTCCTTAGAGTCTTCTTCTCATTAAAAATTGATGTAGATGATGAAAAATCAATGTCAGAATACTCCTCCTTTACTAGAATTATGAAGGTAGATTGCATCAACTCTTTATTCACAAAAAGAAGAATAGATTGGTTAGGTAACAAAAATTTCTTTTTCTCTGGATTATATTGCTCAATGTATTCCTTCATCAGCTTTAGCACTTGAAAAACCATGGGGAACTTGATAGCTTCCACTAGTATGCTCTCCTTCAATTTTTGTGTGATTGGATGGATGGGCTAGGTGTTTAGTCTTTTGTGTAGATTATTGAGGTCAAAAAACTTGAAAGAAGTATCAGAAAGGTTCTTTAAATCACTCTCTAATCTGACCCAACAATCATCCCCAATAGTTCTAATTTCCATTAGCTTATAATTTCACACAAATAAAATAACTACTTTAATTAAAATAGTTGTTACAAAATGAGGAACTCCTTCTGGCAAAAAATTGATCATATAGACTTGGAAATTTGAATGTTGGTGCCACATGAACGAAATAACTCATAACTAATACTCATAACTATTAGATTGGAAATAAATTAGGTAGATTAATGGATATTTAAATCATTTTACTTATACCCATATGATATTCCATAAATTTGACTAACATAAAACTCACTTTAATCATCTATAGTAGCGAGATCATTTCCTTTTTCAATCCTTTTGTCTTAAGCTTACTAGAAGCTACCCTTTCAACTTCATAATATGACACAAAAGATTGCACTATAATTATTTCAGTGTGGGGAACGAGATACTACCTTTTTTTTCGTAATTTTTCTTCTACCATTGATTTCTTTTGGATCAAGAGCGCATCGTGCTGACTACTCATTCAACACCTTGGACACTTTATCACTTTCTTTTCCACATAAGGTTTTTCCTTTTTATTTTATCACTTATTCTGGAGAATTTGTGAAATGAACTATCCACCTTGAGTACTTGGACGATCATATCCTTTATATTGGGCTTGCTCTTAACAATTTACTCCATCAAAAACATCTTTTTGGCATTTCCACAGAATAGCTTCACATTTAGCTTCAACTTTCTTCATCTTTTATATCCTCCAGGATAGAAGCTTAATGATTTCCTTTTAAATGGAAATAACCATTGAGACATATATTTTCTGAAGAAATAAACAACTAGAAATATCTCCCATTGATTTGGTCACTTTTCCTCTTTATTTCCCAGCTTTACTTCAAAAACACACTTGAAGAGCTTCACTTCCAAAGGGGAAGCACACAAATAAATGGAACTTCACTTCTTTGCATAGAATTGGATTTTGACTTCAGGTATTTACTCTAATAGTTCTATAGCTTTAGATCTTTGTTCTATTGATCTTCTCATTATGAATCAACCTCAAATACACCTGGAGATGTTAGAATTATTTTGTTCCTCGGGATCTTACCTGATGAAACATGTCAGTGGCAAAAATCCAACAACAAGGGCCAGAATCTAGAAGAAACACCTTTCTAAAGATAAGAACATATTGTAGAACCAAAATATACTTTCTTCTCATCAGGAAGATACTTTGGCAAAAATCCACACAAACTTAGATCACCTCAGACCTTGATGTAGAGAAAAAATGAGAATCCCGTATAGAGGTGTAGGGGAAGCAGAGCAAGGAAAACCTAGAAATAACACATACGACAAGCCTTACGGGTGTTTGATGAGAATAGATCCACCTACATGCAAATGCCTAAGAAGGGACCTAGCATCTCTGGTTTCACAAATCTAGAACAAAAAACTTCAAGTAACAACATTAAACTAAACACACAACTATACTAGGAAAGTAGGACGCTAATCTAGAGCACGCAACATAAAGGAAAACTACCTAGACTAACTCTAACTACAGGGGTTACCTACTTTTAACTATGAAATTGATACAACTTCAAGTCCTAGCCATTATAGGAAAATGGTAGAACCTTTCTAGTGGGTTAGGCGAGTATGAAAGAGTTATTCTAATTTACTTGCACAATTTTGAAGGGACCCTTCTAAAGAGAATCTAATTTATGATGCATACCTTTGGGCTCATGTCTCTTATCCCAGAACAAGGCCATATCATCTTTCATGAGCTTTCTTGGCCTTGCTCTTTTGTCAAAGAAGCTCTTCACATGCTTCTAATGCTCTGTGATGTGGTCAATCAACTTTTCATACTCCTCTTCCAACTTGGTTAGATACATTATCCACTTTTCCTAACCACTCTAAAATACATAATCTTCAATTGTCTACTACAACTTGTAGACTGATAGCTCTAATGGAAGGGGAAGACTAGCCTCAACTCCATATACTAGCTAGAATGGGGAAATACCAATGGCCTTCTTAGGTGTAACCCTATCTGCTCAAAGAGCTTCATATAACTTGATATGGAAATTCTTTTGGTTGTCAGAGACAAGCTTTCTCATGATGTTGGCCAATTTTTTGTTGCTTGATTTAGCTTGACCATTTTCTTGAGGGAAATAGTCTGAAGAATGACTCAGGTGGATGCTATTGTTATAGCCAAATTCAACAATTTCTACTGAAGAAAAATATATAGCATTTTCCATAATCAACTTCAGTGGGACACCAAATCTCACAAGGATGTTCTCTTTAATAAATTCACAGATAACTTTAGAGGTGGTTTTGTTAGTAGGATTTGCTTCCATCCACTTAGTAAAGTAGTCTATAGAAGTAATGATATATGAATTTACAATATAAGAGGAGGGGTTAATTGGGCCAATAAAATCAACTCCCCACTACCGAAAGGGGCCTTCTATTACTACTGATCTTAATGGAAAAGAAACCAACTGAGGTTTACCATCAAACATTTTGCACTTTTCACATTAGGTTACCCATTTGTAGGCATCTTTGAACATACCTAGCCAATAATAAGACTACCTTAAAATTTTATATGTTGTTAGTATAGAAGAGTAGTGCCCACCACAAGTCTCATTATGAAATTCTTTGAGCAATCTCTCCTGCTGAGGCTTATCTACACATCCTAGGAATGTGTCATTAATTTCCCTTTTATACAACTAATCATCATTAATTACATACTTTCTAGACTTGGTCCTAAGATTTCTTCTCTGCTTATAATTTAATCCATTGGGACACTCTCCATAAGTACGGAAATAAGTAATGTTTGAAACCCAAGGATCTTGGAGGCTTACCATTAAAAATTTTGAGATTTATTCTTCTTCACTTACTTCCTGGTTTTTTGAAATTACTCTGCACAAACCATTGCCACAAACCAACTTGGTAGGTTTTAACTTAATGTCATACTCTTGGAATTTGGCTATCCAAGGTCCTCTTGAGTTGCATCATATTTCTTGTTGAGTCAAGATAATCTTGACTATTGAATTAGGAACATAAATGATTGAATGTGAATACAGGACATAAAATTTGAAGCTCTTAAGGGCTCTTACCACAACATAGGCATGCTTTTCCATTTGGGAGTACTTGAGTTCATGCTCCTTGAGAGTGGTTCTCATAAAAGCAATAGGTTCTTGGATGCCTTGTTTTCTTGTACGAGTAATATATGGGCTAATGCATAGCAATATAAAATAAAGTCTTTGGTATAATCTGGATGAACTAATATAGGACCTTGGGCTATGGCAGTTTTTATTTAATCAAAGTCCTTTCTTCTAGAGTCACTCCACTTAAAAAGGTGACTGCCTTTCATCATGTTAATTATAAACTTAGTAATTTTAGAGAAATTAGGAACAAAGTGCCTCAAGAAATTTACCTGACCAAAGAAAGATTTAACTCCAATTTTTTTGCTGGTAGGTTGAGTTGCTAGATAGCTTTGACATGCTCGAGATCAATCTTAATGCATTCTTGAGTACTATGTGACCCAACAACTTGCCCTCTCACTACAACATTTGGGGTCAAATTGTGATGAGAATTTGGGATGGCAGTCTAATTTGTGGTGATTTTCATGTTTTTTTTTTTTGTAATTTTCCCCAACATCATCGCAGTACCAATGTAAGCACCGTAATTGCGATGCCCACATAAGTATAAACAAAAAAAAATGACATAAATCATTCCCAATTTGTTTTGATTGTGGAGAGCTGCGTGTGAAAGAAGGTGGAGAGCTCTGAATGAGGGTGGAGAGATTTAAAAGTCATTATGCCCTTGTTCTTGGTGCATTCAATTCATGTGACATATCTCTGCATTTCATTTCTATGCCATTATCTATTATTTCTTTGTTGTGATCTCTATATTTCATTGTTGTGCCTTTGCTCTGTGATTTGGTTGTCGTGTCCTTGTGATCTTTGTGTTTTGTTGTTGTTCCCTTGCTCTATGATTTGGTTGTCATGCCCTTGTCATCTATTTGTTTCATTTCCATGTCCTTGCTCTACAATTTTGGTGTTGTGCCCTTGCTCTACAATTTTGTTGTCATTTCATGCCCTTGCTTTGCAATTTCATTGTCGTGTTGTGTCCTTACTCTGCAATTTTATTTCCATGCCCTTGCTCTACGATTTTCTTCAAGGGTATGTAAATGTTGGTTTTTCTTTTCCTTTTAAACATGTCTCTCTTTATATCTCCTTCTGAACATGTAAGTTTAGAGATCTTTTTAAAGGTGCTTATTACATCTTAGCTACACAACAAAAAAATTGATCTAGCTGCATACATATTCCAAAATCCAATTAATAATAAAAATAAAACTCACTTAACCCATGCTAAGTGACTTACCTCAAGATCCTCCACAAAAATAATGCAGACCAGGAAAAATGGGCAGAGTTCGCAAGAAAGTTTACAAAACATATCATAGCAGATATTTTTTGAAAGAAACAAGTCATAACCAGTTAAATGGGTCTAGTTGGTGATTAGTTGGGTTTATATATATATATATATATATATGTTATGGCTTCTACAATGGAATGAGCCTCATGATTATGCATATGTGCTTGGTGCATTTCACTCCTGTGATATATCTCTACATTTTGTTGTCACGCCCTTTCTATGTGATTTTGTTTTTGTCTTCTTTGCATTTCATTGCCGTGTCTTTGCTTTGCAATTTGGTTTTCATGTCCTTGTGATCTTTGTATTTTGTTGACATGCCTTTGCTCTACAATTTTTCTCTACAATTTGGATTATGTGCCCTTTTCATCTCTATGTTTCATTGTTGTACCCTTGCTCTGTGATTTTGATAATGAGCCCTTGCTCTATGATTTTGTTGCCATGTTGTGCCCTTGCTCTATGGTTTTGTTGTCATGTTGTGCGCTTGCTTCAAAAAAATTTTGCCATGCCCTAGCTCTATGATTTTCTTCAAGGGTATGTAAATGTTGGTTTTTTTTCCCTTCTAAATAGTTATCTCTTTATATCTCATTTTAAACATGTATGTTTAGAGATAATTTTTAAGGTGATTATTACATCTTAGCTACACAACAAAAAAATTGATCTAGCTAAATACATATTCCATAATCCAAATAAAAAATAAATAAAACTCACTCAACTCGTGCTAAGTGACTTACCTCAAGATCCTCCAAAAAAAATAATGAAGACGAGGAAAAATTGGTAGAGTTCACAAGAAATTTTACAAAAACATATCATAGCAGATATTTTTAGAAAGAAACTAGCCATAGCCAGTAAAATGGATCTAGTTACTAATTAGCTGGGTTGATTACAAATTCTAGTAGAACCATCATCAAATTAGGTACAATAAAATGAACAATCAATGGTTCCCAACTACTAGGATCAAATATAGTTTTCCAAGGTGATAAATTGCATATGCAAGGAATCGAAGAATAACTTTAGTGAAGAGTTGAGTGTAAGGAGTTGAAGAAGCAAGTTCTGCTTCTATGTAAATGCCATAATCATGAGGCTCATTTCCTTGTAGAAGCCTCTACCACAATGACATTACCTCTTAACCATACAAAGGATGTTGAAGTGGTTCCCAACCTTAAAACACTCTTATAAGCATTTGATACTTTGGATCATCGCAAGGAGACTGTGCCAATACTTGAAACACTCTTATAAGAATTTGATATTTGGACTGTAAATTCTCAAAGATATTTGCAAGTGATTTAGATGTCATAGTACCTATCGTACAACACTTTCCTGGATTCTATCTAGTGGCTCCCATAATATCCTCTATGTTGTCTAGATGTTGTTTCTTTCATGCAGTCTCTTTCTAAAGCCACTCCTTCTCATTCTTTTTCTAAAGCCACTCCTTCTCCTTCACTCTCACGCCTTCAATTTTGATTATCAAACTTTTGAATATCTACCTCTACCTTATCTAAAATCAACTTCACAGTGTTTTGTAACTCTGGCATAGGTGTTTGATCATCGATAGCTTTCATTTCAGCATTCAAGTTTTCAAGATTGGTCAACACCCTTACTTGCAGACCTCTCATGTCAAGCACTTTATGTACTATTTCAAAACCATGTTCTTGCTTCTAAGCTAATAGTTCTTCAGATGCATTTTCTTTTAAAACATTAATTTTGTTGAACAATTGTAAACTCTTAGAAAGTGCATTGTTGTTTTTATATATGTATGTATATATTTATGTATGTATGTATATATATATAAGGAGATCTTGTGGATAGTGAATTATGGATTATAAACAAAAAAGAAAAGAAAACACAACATTATTCATTCCCCATTTGTTTTGATTGATTGTGGAGAGCTATATGCAAAAGAGGGTGAAAAACTTTGAATGAGGGTAGAGAGTTTTGAACATTGGTGGAGATCAATGGAGATCTAGGATTTCGTTGTCATTCCCTTATGATCTTTGTGCCCTTGTTCTACAATTTTATTCAAGGGGAGAAGAGGTACCTATGTAAATGTTGTTTTCTTTTCCCTCTAAACATGTATCTCTTGTTCATATATAATAGCTTTGGTTATATTCAAGGATAACTGCTTATGATGATTGTATACATATGTGCATGTATGTATGTAAATTAGTTCAGTATGTGAATTGCTTTACATGCATACATACACACTTGCATAGTACTTGTGCTAAATTAAATTAATCATTCATGTCTTGAATTCATACAAGCAATAATCATTGAATTCAATAAAATTTATTCATACCAAACTAAGTATGTAGAAATTTGTACTTATAGATTATATTATATCTTGGTGATTGAGTAAAGATCTCGTGCATAATATCATCTAGGTAATGATCAGATGAATTCACATTAAGTCATAATAGGATTAAGTAGATGATCCATTTATGTTACTTCATACTTGTTTTATTGAACATTTTATCTAACATAATCAGTAATACTAGAATTATACAACTACAACTAGTACTCATGTTTATTTAATTTAACAATATACATTTAAGACTATTATTTTTCTTAAAATTAGACTGTATATTTGTTATCACTAAAACACAAATATAGATCTATTATAGTTATCTTTTTTAATTTCAAGATCTTCACATTTAACATGAAGAGTATATACTACTGGATAGTGGAATAGCCACAATGTGGAGCCACATAGCTCATGGACTTTTCCACCAAATTATATTTTTATTTTATTTTTGTCCTTCAAAAATATTATAGGTGAATGTTCTTCTGATTTTCTATATATTTAATAATTTTTTTCTTATCGTTTGAGGTCTGTTATGAGATAGAGACATCTATCATAAGGATGGACATGTTGATTTTGATCATCCCACTTTCAAAGATGATTCCCTTATCAGATTAATGAAACTACTTGCAACTGACACCCTAATTTTCTACAACTTGCTCGATTAGCCATTCACACGACCATCTTCCTCCTACCCCACCATAGCATGCAACCCTTGTTCGAGGTTCTATATGTTATTCCCACCATTTTAGAAGACCAAGTCTAGTGATTTGTATCTAGCAAATTGATGATATAGAAATTCAATATGGAGGAGGATATATTGGCATCACAAATGAATCATCCCATATCCATAAACAACATCTAATCTTCTATAACTCTCTCTCCTCTAAAGACCCAATACATGGAGCCATTATCATCATGAGTAGACCCACTCTCCTCAGACAAATTCAATTAAAACTATTCATACCAAACTAAGTATGTAGAAATTTGTACTTACAAATTATATTATCTCTTGGTGATTGAGTAAAGATCAAATATAGTTTTCCAAGGTGATAAAATTGTATATGCAGATGTATGTATGTATCTACATATATATTTATATATGTATTTATGCATATATGTATCTCTACATCTCATTGTTGTGCCTTTGTGATCACTGTATATGTATGTGTATGTATATATATACGTACATACACATACATATGTGTGTCTATGTATGTATGTATGTTTGTATATAAACAAAGAGATCTTTATATATATACATACATATATACATACATAGACACACACATGTGTGTATGCATGTATATATACTCATACATATACATAAAGAGAAGCCTCTCTATACATACATACATACATAAACACACACATATGTGTGTGTATGTATGTATATATACACATACATATGCATAAAGAGAAGCATCTCTAATCACCTGCCGAGGGAAATATTAAGAGATACATGTTTAGAAGGAAAAGAAAAGAACATTTACATAGATACCTCTTCTTCCCTTGAAAAAAATTGCAAAGCAAGCACTACTACATTTGGGCCCAAACACCACAAATTACATCGCCGTCGCAAATTGCCATCACAATTTGACCCCAAATGTTGTAGTATTGTGAAGGGCACAAAGATCACAAGGGCACAACATAAAAATGAAATCTTAGAGCAAAGGCATGGATATCACAATGGCATGACAACAAAATGTAGAGATCACAAGGGCACGATAACAAAATCCTAGATCTCTACTGATCTCCACCAAGGGCACGACAATGAAATGCAGAGATCATAAGGGAATGAAAATGAAATGCATCAATCACAAGGGCATGACAATGAAATCTCCATCAACTTTTAGAGCTCTCCAACCTCATTTAGAGCTCTCCAACCTCTTTCACATGCAGCTCTCCACAATCAAAACAAATGAGGAATGATTTATGTCATTTTTAATTAATTAATTTTTTGCTTATATCTAAAATCAACTTTACATTATGTTGTAAATTTTCCATAGGTGTTTGATACTTGATAGCTTTTATTTCAACATTTCAACATCCAAGTTTTCAAGTTTCCTCTTCATTATATAGTCCTTTCCACCCTAAAAACCACTTTGTTACTTCATTAAAATCAGGACTTGAACAAAGCCAACAATGGAACAAAGCCCATATTCCAAAATTCAAATAATAAAACAATAAAACTCACTCAACCCGTGCTAACTAACTTAGCTCAAGATCTTACACAAAAATAATGCAAACCAGGAAAAATGGGCAAGAAATTTTTGAATAACATATCATAGCATTTTTTTTAAAGAAACAAGCCACAACCTAGTTAAATTGGTCTAGTTTCTAGTTAGTTGGGTTGATTACAAATTCCTATAGAACTATCATTAGATTAGGTACAATAAAATGAACAATTGGTTGTTCCCAGCTAGCAGGATCAAATACAATTTTCCAAGGTGATAAAATTGCATATGCAGATGTATGTATGTATGTATGTGTATATATATGTATGTATGTATGTATATGTATGTATATATATAGAGATCTTGTGGATTGTGGAGGTCAATGGAGATCTAGGATTTTGTTGTCATGCCCTTGTGATCGTTTCATTTTGTTGTCATGCCCTTGTGATCTCAACATCATGTTGCTATGCCCTTGTGATATATGTATATGTATCTATGTATGTATATAAACATAGAGATCTTGACACAACAAAAAAATAATAAAACTCACTCAATAGGTAGCGTGGCCACAGGTATTGTCACAAGATTTTAAACATAACTATACAAGGAGTGAGTTAGGATGTATATAGGTTAACCTTACATTAACTATAAGCTACAACACAAAGGTTGCACTAGGGTATTATAGTATTGCAATTATAGAAAACTACCTAATTCGCCTGAGTGGGTGTATGATGGTGAAGAGTTGTATTAGTTGAGTAAAGCTCACATGTGGTTATAGGAATATAGCTACATCAAAACAATTATAACTAGAACTATATATTCATTAGAGTGAGTAGTTCAAGGGTCTTGATCCTGTGGATATGGGCATGTAGGCAGCCTGGTAGGCAGAGTATGCCTCAAGTGTGTAGACGCCTTGGACATAGTTAGGTAGCACTTAACCATGTATGTATGTATGTATGTATGTAACTATTCTCTACTTAACAGTGCCATCCACATGGGGTGTACAGTTGAGCTTGCACCTTTTGCAATACTTTATCTCCATTATTTTCACTCTCTAAATCAAAGGTATATAACTTTATCTCTTGTAACTATAATTTTCAAATAGTACAAACCATAATAGTTTATTATAATTCTATGGTTCTCTTTGCAAGTTTATAAAATTGAAGTTTAAAAATTAATTGCATTTAAGCATATCTTTTTCAAGTTTGATATTTCTCTTTTTCTTGACTCACAGTCCAAGAATAATTTTTCAAAACATAGATTGACCAGTTGGAGACTGAGCCAAAAAATTGTAAGAATGATTGTATAAAAGAGATAGTTGTTCTTACATTTTATGATCTTTGGTGAGAACAAAATTCCAAACTAATCAAGTAGGTGATCCAAAACTAAATCATAATTGGTTGAGGCATGTTTAAATACCTTATTCCACATGTTATTGAATGTTATGTGTTTATGTGTTACTATTAATGAATGTTAAAGGATGAACTGATCTTAGATGTTAGCTTTGGACATTATGAGATTATTTTATGGATGCTCATAATTATTTTTTACTTCATGTGATAATGAATGAATGATATATTTTATTAATGAATGAAGGTGAGATCCATCTCTTCTTAGGTACTCTTTCTAGGCTATTGTACTAGTTCTTAAGCCCAAAATAGATAAATCATGATTTGAAATGAAAACTCAGGTGCTTAACTTAATGAATGAGCACACCAAGGGAAACACCTTGTGTGATGAAGGTTTATATGATTTTCTACAAATTTCACCACATAGTAGTGCATTGCAGGTTCGCTTACATTCTTAAGTAGACATTTGTGAGAACTAGGTGTGTGAAGGCTCCATGCAAAAACATGTAGAAGAAAAAAAGGTCATGATGAACATTTTCGATGACATGTTTTCCAAGAGCATACACAAGTTCCTCAAGGTGACTTTGCATTATTAAATTTTCATGTTAGCTAGCACCACTACTCTTCCTCCATATCCTACACAAATTAAAAATGTTGCCTCCAACATTGCAACATATGATAAATAGGAATAGCACATTCCCAAGCCATAACCCAGTTAAATGGGTCTAGTTGTTGATTAGATGGGTTGATTAAAAATTCCTATAGAATTTTCTTTAGATTAGCTATAATAAAAGGAACAATCAACTATTCCCATCTAGAAGGAACAAATACAATTTTCCAAGGTGATAAAATTGCATATGCAGATGCATCACTTGAATTCCAGGCATGAAGCTCATTACTCAATTTATAACAAATGGTTTGATATAAAGGCTCCATATGCTAGCCCAATAATATAAGCCAAGGATTTAACCATGCATGTATTGACACACTTTCCCTGTGAGTATCCCAAGTATCTACTATTGCTACTGCAATGGCAAAGCAAATGCATATGCAATACATATTTTACTATAGGCCATATGGAGGACTATGTAAAATAAACAAAAAAGAAAATAAAACATGACATTAATCATTCCCTATCTGTATTGTGTAATCACGAGGATCATTCCCTTGTAGAAGCCTTTGCAACAATGACATTACCTCTAAACATGCAAAGGATGTAGATGTATGTATTTATGTATGTATGTATGCATATATGTATGTGTATATGTATGTATGTATTTATATATGTATGTATGTATATATGTATGTATGTATGTATATATACAGATCAGGAAAAATGGGTAGAGTTAATGTCATTGTTAATAGACATTATATTTCCCCTAGATACATACATTATATACACACACACATATTTCCCATTAACTCTACATTATTTTTGTGTAGGATATTGAGCTAAGTCACTTAGCATGTAATGCCATGATAGGGAACCCAAAAGAAATTAACCTAAATTTCACCAAGTTTTCCAAACATTTTTTTTAATAAAGATAATAACTTCACATCAACAGAAATAATGTAGTGGAAGCAATAACATACACATAAGTAAATACCACAAAACAGATTACAATTCTTAAGGGTCCCATGACATTGAATCACATTTAAGTATAATTCATACTAAACACAATAAATAACACATCCACATTCAAGAATAACTAAAAGTATGAATCCATTTAAATAGTATACAATAATCTCAAATGCACTTGGCAATAATCAGAATGCACAATCATCCATTATACAGGTCACAGGGTATGAAAGGCTTAAAGAATTTACATCATAAAATAGATTACATCATCTCTTAAGATCCATGAAATCAAATACAATACAATAGATATTACCATCCATCATAGTACACAAGAATAGAATGAAAGGAAATGCAGAATAGGGAACTCCAACCACGACATCAAACTGTTAGATCTCAATGGTAAAGTAAAAAGCACTACCACCCGACCTCGTGGTAACCCGAAAAGGGTCCACTTTGACCGTGCTAAGGAGATAGTCTCAAGTACCAAACATGATAATGATCCCAAAAGTCAAAATCAACATCTAGGTCAAGGAAAACTTGAAAGAAATTCAACTCAAGGTACTAAGACACAAATGACATCTAAACCTAAAGGCAACAATGACACGTAGGAAATCTACTATATAAGTGGGCAAGTGTCATTGCATGAGCCAACTTTAAGGTTACCCAGGCAACCTGACTGGACTCCAAACCCCCTAGTGACTCTATGCAGCACTAGTATCCTTTCATACTAACAAGGCATACTAATGAAGCAAGGTCACAACCAAGCACCCTCTCTACTCCTATCCTAGCTTGTACTAGCACTTGAGGCATGGGAGAGGAAGAACAAGGAATCTTGTTAATTTATTTTACTCTCATTTAATGTAATGTTATCACTTATTAAAATAACCTACAATGGGTTACCTAGGCAACCTCTTTAGGGCTCCGACCTCCATTGCAAGCCACTTCCAGACAAGACATACAAATAACCTACCCTAAGCTCAGTAAAAGTAGACGGTTACATATGACCATAAAATACACATCAATTCTTAAACAAGTAACTAGAAAGTACTTAAAAACATTACTGATCAAAATCATAGACTTTACCCATACAATCATCCTAACAAGACTGATTCAAAATCAAGTACATATCTACAAAATCATGACATCACAAGACATCATCAAAATAATAACTCCTAGCCTCTAGTAGACATCCTAAAATTGGTCAACGCTCTAAGTCAATCCCAAACCCAACATTCAAGAAAGCATACAACTGACAGTGTAGTTTTATAGTTTTGTTTGGTTTCACAAAGATACAATTGATTTAATAGTAGAGTTCAACTTTATGTGTCTGTTATAAGTTTTTGGTTTGATAAATTTTTCAATTTTCTCAAATGAATGAACTTGTTTTCCTTTTAAATCTGATCACATAGTTTTAGCACAATAGAACTAATGTTGACATACAATGTTATAGAACAATTTAAATAATAATAATAAAATTATTAAATAAAAATTATCAATTTATTAATAAAATAATACAATTATCAATAATCATAATCATTAGATAATAATATAGTAAAAACTTATTTAAGTTTATTGAATAACATTTAATATTAATTTGACAAATAATTAAATAAAAAAATATTAATTAAATTAATTAACATTAATCTAAAACTAAATTTAAATATTTATTAAAACATAAATTAATTAAATTTAATACATTTAAAAAAATTATATAAAAAAACTTAAAACAAATTTCAGTTACGTATTTAAAGGTTCGTCGGCCTACACAACACTGCCATAACACCTTGCTGCGGTCGCAGCCACCATTGGGAAGGGGAGAAAGGAGAGGAGGGGAGGTGGGGTGTGGTGGCCCATCTCCCACTCACTTATATATATATATATATATATATATATATATATATATATATATATATATATATATATATAGTCTAATGAAAACAAAACAAAACAAAAATAGTTTCTGCCCCCCCACCCACCACCCCCCCCCCCCCCCAAAAAAAAAAAAAAATCTCTTTCAAACCCTACTCGCATCTAATACAGTTTACTAGAATTTTATAATGGGGGTTTCCAATTATCGAATTATATAAAGATAATCCCAAATGAATAACAATTAAAATATACGACAAGGGTTTCAATTTAATTAATTCGTTACGTGATCAAGAATAGAAAAAGAAAAAGAAAAAAAAAGGTAAATTTCAACACAAGGGTTTCAACCAAATCTAAAAATTCTAAAAATAGATTTATCCAGACACGAAGAAGACAGGTAATTGGAGAATGGAAAACTATTGCATAAATAACCCACAAGATTCTACCTAAATCTGATGCTAATACGACAACACACAAAGCACACAAGTATTTCCCTTTCCTTTTGAAACCTTTCTTCTTGAAAAATTGCTCCTCCAAAACCTAGTCCTGGAGAAATAAACTCTAAATTGATAATAGAGAGTTTTCCCCAATTTAGGGCTTTGATTGTGCAATCATGCAAAAAGCCCTTTACCTTTATTGTTTAATTGTATTTTAATATTCATGCACAACCTTTTTGCCATGTAATTAAAATATCTTTATTAACTAATTTTCTTTCTCTCTTTAATTAATTCTTCAGACATTTTTTTTGATAAAAATATTTATTAACTTAAGTAATAATAATATTTAGCATTTATTTAAAAATGAAGTCCTAAATATATTATTATTAAATTAAATAAATATTATTACACCCAAATTTAGAGTTTTTTTTAAAAAGAGGGGTAAACACTTTGACCTGGAGCTATGAACCAGTGAGGTCACAAATGAGGGACCTCATCCCCATTAGATTTGAACCTTAATGGCAAGGATAACAACTCAACAACTTAACCATCACAACATGCCACTATTGGCACACCTAAATTTAGACTTTAACTATATCTTTAAATTTAATTCTTTTATTTAATTAATTTATCAATTAATTAAATATAATTAAATATTGAACTTACCTTATAAAATTTCCATTAAATTAAATCATTAATTGTTCTTCTATTTTGATTTAATTATAACAGAAAATAATCACAGACCCACGAGACTGAAATGAAAACCCATAATAAAATACATAAAACTAGATCAAAACCAAGGGTTATAATCATGAATTTACGCCACTTGACAAATATGAAAGGTAAAAAACTCAGGCACTTGTCCTACTTTCTAGGAAAATTGGCTTAAGGATAGGATTTAGACTCAAGATTTATCTCCCCTCTCTTACCATTGAGATATTGCGATAAGGTATGCTCATCTAGGCAATTCAGGGAAGTCGATACCCGATACCTACAATCTACATAAAATCCACACATGTACATACACATATATTCTAAACTAAATAGGTAATGATAGGAAGTGGTGCATCATGTAGATCTTGACTAGAAGGTGACTATGACTCACTCCCTCAACCATATCAAAAACATCATACATAAAGTAAATATATATGTACACCATACACATGCAAGTATGAAGTAGGTATCTATAGAAAACACATACAAATAATCTAAATTACTATCACAATGAAATAAATGGAATCATTGTATACAATCATCATCGAAGCATAATCATGCATACATGAAATAACTAGTACGAAAGTAATCTCATCATATAATCAATTGAGTATGAAACAATATCCAACAATCTAAAAATAAAATACCACTAAACATCAAACATAATCATAAAGTTCACCTAAAAGAGTTCAACAATAATAACTGAAAATAAAACTAGGGGTAGGCACTACATCCACCCCCCCTAGACATAGGTTTATTCCTAGAAGCCTATAAACAAGTAGGGGTATAAATCCCATAAACTAGATGCATCCTCCCATGTAGCTGATGATTCATCAGTAGGGTCCCATTAGACCCTTACTTGCTCTATGGTTCAATCCCTGAGGGTCAAATCTTGCTGCTGCAAAATGCGAACCAACTCCAAAGCCAGCTTCTCATCCTCTAATTGTAACACATTCCAATCAAGAACATGTATCACATTAGGAATTTATTGTCTACGTACAAAAACATGGAAAACATCATGAACACAAGCTAGGCTTGGTGGCAATGCAAGATGGTAGGCAACTAGACCTATCCTCTCAAGAATCTCAAACGGCCCCACAAAATGAGGTGCTAGCTTCAAACCCTTTCCATAACGGATCAAACTCTTCTATGGATGCACTCTCAAGAAAACTTTATCACCTACTACAAAATTCTTATTCTTCCTATGAGCATCAGCATACTTCTATCTATCTTGTATTGTAGACATGTTCTCAGAAATGCGCACTACCTGTTGCTCCATATCTTGAAGCATCTTAGGACCCAACAAGATGTGATCCTCAAGAGTGTCCCAACTCAAAGGTGTATGACAAAGATGACCATACAAAGCCTGATATGATGTCATCCCAATAGAGCTATGATACCCATTATTATAAGAAAACTCTACTAGGTAAAGATAATCCTCCCAAAGAGTCTATCTATCCATCACATACATCCTCATATCCTCCAGAACCTGATTCACTCTCTCGGTTTGACTGTCTATCTCTGGGTAATAAGTTGAGCTGAAGTTCAACTGCGCTCCAAGATCATGCTCCAATGATGTCCAAAATGAAGATGTGAATACAAGATCCCTATCTGAAATGATCTTTTGGGAATACCATGCAATCTCACAATATCACATATGAAGACATTAGCTACTGAAGTTGTTGTGTAGGATGACCTCATCAGTGAAAAGTGTTCCACCTTAGTCAACTGATCAATGGTGACCATGATAGCATCATGTCAATAAGCAGTCATCATAAATCCTATGATGAAATCCATAGAGATAATATGTCACTTGAATGAAGGAATGCGATTAGGTTGTAAAAGTCCTATTGGATGTTGGTGCTCTACCTTGACTCTCTAGCACTCAAGATACCTAGCCACAAAATCAATGATATCACACTTCATCCCTATCCAAAAGTATAGACTTCACAAATTTGCATGCATCTTCTTGACACCTGGATGTGCCAAGTAAGGTGCATGATGAGCCTCTGATAGGATCAATGTATGAAGCTCATCTAGTAGTGGTACATAGATCCTTCTTGAATAGCACATAAGGCCATCTGACTCCAAAACATAACCTAAAAACTTACCCTCCAAAGGTCCTCCTGAATCTATCTCCATGCTCACCTCCTAATACCAAGTACCCGTAGGAAGTGCCTAAAGTATACGACTCCTCAAATCCACATTAAGAGTCATAAATAGTGACCCATGTCTCCTTTGACTCAAAGTGTTAGCTACCACATTCTCCTTTCCCTAAATATACTTCACCTTGAAGTCATACTCACAAATAAACTCCATCCAACGCCTCTTCCTAGAATTCAAATTAGGTTATGTGAATATATACTGTAGACTATGATGATCACTATGAAGCTCAAAATGATGTCCCAACAAGAAGTGTCTCCATCTCACTAGGGCATGAACTACCATAGCTAACTCAAGATCATGTGTAGGGTAATTGAACTCATGATCCTTGAGTTTGTACAATTCACAAGCAATCACATGTCCATCCTACATCAATATTGCTCCAATTCCCTCTAGGGAAGCATCCATACACACCATAAAGCCACTTGCTAGATCATGCATTGCTAAGATCGGTGCACTAGTCAAAATCTCCTTGAGCTTTTGAAATGCTTCCTCGCATTTCTCCATCCATATAAACTTATTTCCTTTCCTTTGAAGGGAAGTGATAGATTATGCTACTCTAGAAAAGTTCTAGACGAACCTACGATAATAACTGGCTAGACCCATGAAGCTACAAATTTTTGACATGATAGGGGGTGCAGGCCGATCTACCATTTCTTGGATCTTTGTAAGGTCTATAGAGATACCATCACCTGATAGCATATGCCCTAAATACTGTATCTTTGATTGAAAGAAATCACACTTTGTCGAGTTGGCATAAAGTTGATTATCTCTCAAACACTACAAAACCAATCCTAGGTGCTCCTCATGTTCCTTCTGGGATCTAGAATATATCAAAATATCATTTAGGAACACAAGTACAAATTGATCAAGATATGAATAGAACACACCATTCATCAAACACATGAAAATCGATGGAGCATTCGTCAACCCAAATGGGACCACTGTGAACTTGTAGTGCCCAAAGTGCGTATAGAAGGTGATCTTGTGAATGTCAACATCTTGAATGTGAAGTTGATGGTATCTTGACTTTAGATCAATCTTGGAGAAAACTATGGCTCCCTTGATCTGATCAAATAAATCATCAATCTTTGGTAAAGGATACCTGTTCTTTATCATCACCATGTTCAACTATCTATAGTCAATACACAAGCACAATGAACCATCATTCTTCACAAAGAGCATTGTTGATCCCCATGGAGATACACTTGGTCGAATACTACCCTTGGCCAGAAGGTCCTCAAGTTGTAGGTGCAACTCACACAATTCCTAAGTGGTCATCCAATAAGTAGCTCTAGAAATAGGCCTTGCTCCTAGAATAAGATCAATGCTGAAATCAATATCTCTCTTTAGAGGCATATCAATAATCTCACTAGGAAAGACATCTACATATTCCTGTAAGATAGGATGGTCTAAAGTCTTCCCTGTAGGGTCTTCCTCCTCCAGTTTTCTCATTATAATGGCAAACACATGACATCCCTTACAAAAAATCCTCTTTAATTGCATAGTGGATATCATCTATAGAGATATAGGTCTCTGGATACCCACAATCTCTGAATCCTTCCCTTGAAAATCTTTGCACAAAATGGTCTTCTTTCTGCAATCAATACTAGCTCTATGAAAGCAAAGCCAATCCATACCTAAAACCAAATCATGAGAGCCAAGAGGGATGACTCAAAGGTCTACTAACGTAAAAAATCCTCCTAGGTTCTGCTCATACTGCTACACTAAGGAATATGTGGGATCCCTACTACCTGAAGCTAGTTCCACTTGCCAACCCAAGCCCTACTTTTTCACCTCCAGCTTACATTTAGCAACTATGGATGGTGAAATAAAAGCGTTCATGGCACCTGAATCAAACAAGATAGAGAGATTTGCACCTCAGATAGCTCCTACAATCTCAACCATGATGATCTACTTGACGGTGGTCCACCACTGCAAATACTTTGTGAGCTCTACCCACATCTCCAACTATAAGCTCAAATGCAACTGACCTAGAACATGAATAGTGAGATGTATGTTGTGGGTAGTTGGCTACAATGTGTCCAAACTATCCACAAGAATAACATCCCATGCCTATGCCAGATCCCCTCCTTGTTGAAGGTACATATGATTGTTGGTGGCTATCCCTACTAGCAAAATGTTGGTTGGTTTACACAGGCTGAGTATTCTAATTTTGCCTATTGCATTGTGAGTTATAATAGTTCCTAGAGTTGGAACTGCCACCATCACTCTGTGCCAGAGGGTATGATCCCTTTGACTAATATTTTTGTTGAGGTTGTTGTCGGTTCTTATTTCTATTAGGATAAGGGGGGTTCCTATTTCCACTTGAGTTCTAGTTACCCTTGGATCCTAATGTTGTAGGTGCTCCCACAAAACCACCATGTCCTAGAGTAACACTCTACTCTACAAGTATGGCTCAATGTACCACACCTTTGAGGGTTTTAGGTTCAAATACCTTAATACCCCCAACTAGATGATTATTCAAACCTCAGATAAAATATTGTGCCAATTGTGGTGAGCTATCGCTAATGCTCGCATAAGGCATGAGCTCATAGATTTTACGCTCATACTCTACTACAGTCATAGTGAACTATTTCAGGTTGTGGAATTCATCTTCTCTCTACTGATGCCATTCCTCTTGTAGGAATCTCCCACAGAAGTTCCCCAAAAATAACTCCCATGTGACAGTGTTCATGTCTATACCCAACTTCTTCTCTTTGATAATCCACCATGTGGCTCTAAAGAGTTCCAAGTAGGTGATGACAAACTTCTCTTTGATGTTAGAGTCAAAGTTCTATATAGTAAAACACCTGTCTAGAGAAATAAGCCACTACTTGACCATATAACCTAAACCCATCCCATTAAAAGCTTTGACCTTGGACCTCTAAAGGTCCTTCATTTGAGCAACTACAACTGACCTCTATCTATTAATGCGAGGGTCCCTCTAAGGACTCTTGGACCTATGCATTTCCCCATTCCTTGTATGGTGTGACTCCTAATGATCATCACCCCGAGGAGAAGGTAGGTGATCCATGATGGTCCTCATCATCTGTAGCAAGCCAACTTCCTCTTAATTTTCCTGATTCTCCCTATTATTTTCTTTCCTATTTTCATCTTGAACAAGACTATTCGGAATAGGCTCATGTACACTAGCATCCTTGTCTTGCCCTTGGCCTCTACTATGATCTGAGCTATGACCTTTAACTGTAGGTCTCATCCCAGGTACCATCCTAGAATAATATCCAAGATAGCAAGATGCTATAATAACCATAAGAACATACTACTATAAAGCATACACATAAGAAACACGTTTTGAATATGGTACAAGATCAATTTCAATTTTTCCAATTTCTAGGTTTAAGTATGTTTTAGTTTTAAGTTCAAGCATTTAAAGTTTGTAATAAATACATATCATTGTTTAACTTTTGTTTTATTTCAAGTAGTTTTCAACTAGTGATGTTCCAATATACCCAAAGCTCCCAATGTAGAAACTCAGACTATGATACCAGATGTAATGCCCCAACAGGGAACCCAAAAGAAATTAACCTAAAGTTTTACTAAATTTTCCACAACATTTAAAAAAAAAAAAGATAATAACTCAACAACAACAAAAATAATATAGTAGAAGCAATAACATACACATAAGTACATATCACAAAATAGATTACAATTCTTAAGGGTCCCACGACGTTGAATCACATTTAAGTTTAATTAATACTAAAACAAATATATAACACATCCACATTAGAGAAAAACTACAAGTATGAATCCATTTAAATAATATATAATTATCCCAAATGCCACTTGGAAATAATCAAAATGCACAATCATCCACTATATAGGTCACAAGGTATGAAAGGCTGAAAGAATATACATCATAAAATAGATTACATCATCTCTTAAGATCCATGAAATAAAATACAATATAATAGGTATTACCATCCATCATAGTAAGCAAGAATAGAATGAAATGAAATGCAGAATAGGGAACTCCAACCATGACATCAAACTGATGGATCTCAATGGTAAAAGTAAAAAGCACTACCACTTGCACTCGTGGTAACCCAAAAAGGGTCCACTTCCACCATGCTGAGGAGATAGTCTCAAGTCCCAAACATGATAACAATCCCAAAAGTCAAAATCAACATCTAGGTGAAGGAAAACTTGAAAGCAATTTAACTCAAGGTATTAAGACACAAATGACATATGAACCCAAAAGCAACAATTACACATAGGGAATCTACTATGTAAGTGGGCAAGTGTCATCACATGAGCCAACTCTAAGGTTACCTAGGTAGCCTAACTAGGCTCCGACCCCCTAGTGACTCTATGTGGAACTAGTATCCTTTCGTACTGACAAGGCATACTAATGAAGCAAGGTCACAACCAAGTATCCTCTCTACTCCAATCCTAGCTTGTACTAGCACTCGAGGCATGAACGAGGAAGAACAATGACTCTTGTTAATTCATTTTACTCTCATTTAATGTAATGTTATCACTTATTAAAATAACCTACAATGGGTTACCTAGGAAACCTCTTTAGGGCTTCGACCTCCATTGCAAGCCACTTTCCAACAAGACATACAAATAACCTACCCTAAGCTTAGTAAAAGTAGGTCTTATACGACCATAAAATACACATCAACTCTTAAACAAGTAACTGGAAAGTACTGAAAAATATCATTGATCAAAATCACAGATTTTACCCATACAATCATCCTAACAGGATTGATTCAAAATCAAGTACATATCTATAAAATCATGACATCACAAGACATCATCAAAATAATGAATCTCGGCCTCTGGTAGACATCCCAAAACTAGTCAACACTCTAAGTTAACCCCAAATCCAACATTCAAGAAAGCATACAACTGATAGTGTAGTTTTATAGAACATACAATTGATTTAATAGTAGGGTTCAACTTTACATTTATGTTATAGGTTTTTCGTTTGATAAAGTTTACAATTTTCCCAAATGAATGAACCCATTTTCCTTTTAAATCCAATCACATAGTTTTACCACTATAGAACTAATGCTAACATAAAATGTTATAGAACAATTTAAATAATTATTATTAAATTAAAATAACAATTATCAATTTATTAATAAAATAATATAATTATCAATAACCATAATCATTAGATAATAACATAGTAAAAATTTATTTAAGTGTATTGAATAACATTAAACATTAATTTAATAATTAACAATAATTAAACAAAAAAAATATTAATTAAATTAATTAACTTTAATCTAAAACTAAATTTAAATAATTATTAAAAACACCAATCAATTAAATTAAATTATTAAATTTAATATATTTTTTTAAAAATATATAATAATAAAAGTTTAAAACAAATTTCATTTACGTTTTTCAGTTTGTTGCGGTCGCAATAGGGTACTATTGCGTTAGCAATCGTACCTGTTGTTCCACAGTAGGTCTGTTGTGTGCACGATACCAGCCATCACCAAGAAGGGGAGAAGGGAGAGGAGGGGAGGTAGGGTGTGGTGGCCCACCTCCCAGTGAGGTTTTTATATATTTTTATATATTTTTAATGAAATCAAAACAAACAAAAACAATTTCTGCCACCCCCCACTCCCCCAAATTAAGCTTTTTGTTAAACACTATTTCGTTTAAATCATATCATATATAATTATAAAATTTTATATGTATTTTTTAAAAAAGATTTCCCAAAATTAAAACTGATAGAAGAAATACAAACAATCAATCAAATTTGTATAAAACAATCTGAGTTTCTCTTTCAAAACCTACTTGCATCAAATATGATTTTCTAAAAATTTACAATGAGGGTTTCCAATTATCAAATCATACCAAGATAATCTCAAATGAACAATTAAAATATACGACAAGGGTTTCAATTTAATTCATTCATTCACAGACATGATCAAGAACATTAAAAAATAGTAAATTTCAACACAAGGGTTTCAACTAAATCTAAAAATTATGAAAATAGATTTATCTAGACACGAAGAAGACATGAAATTAGAGAATGAAAAACTACTACACAAATAACCCACAAGATTCTACCTAAATATGATGCTAATACAACAACGCATGGAGCACACAAGTATCCTTTCCTAAACCCTTCTTTTTAGAAAATTGCTCCTCCAAAACCTAGTCCCTGAGAAATGAACTCTAAATTGCTAATAAAGAATTTTCCCCCAATTTAGGGCTTTGATTGTGCAATCATGCGAAAAACCCTTTACCTTTATTATTTAATTATATTTTAATATTCATGTACAACCTTTTTGCCATTTATTTAAAATATCTTTATTAAATAATTTTCATTCTCTCTTTAATTAATTCTTGAGACTTTTTTATTATAAAAATATATATTAACTTAAGTAATAATAATAGTTATCATTTATTAAAAAATGAAGTCCTAAATAAATTATTATTAAATTAAATTAATATTATTATGCCCAGATTTAGACTTTAACTATATCTTTCAATTTAATTCTTTTATTTAATTAATTTCTCAATTAATTAAATATAATTAAATATCAATTTTTCATTATAAAAATTTCATTAAATTAAATCATTAATTATTCTTTTAATTTGATTTAATTATAATAGAAAACAATCATAGACCCACAAGACTGAAATGAAAATCTATAATAAAGTACAGAAAACTAGATCAAACCCAAGGGTTATAATCACAAATTTATGTCACTTGACGAATTCGGAAGGTAAAAAACTCAGGTACTTGTCCTTCTTTTTAGGACAATTGGCTTAAGGATAGGATTTGGACTCAAGAGTTATCTCCCATCTCTTACCATTGAGATATTGCCATAGGGTACGCTCATACTGGTAATTCAAGAAAGTTAATACCTAGTACCTACAATCTACATAAAAGACGTGCATGTACATACACATATATTCTAAACTAAATAGGCAATGGCAGGAGGTGGTGCATTATGTAGATCCCGACTAGCAGGTGACTATGACTCCCTCCCTCAACCATATCAGAAACATCATACATAAAGTAAACATATATGCATATCATACACATGCAAGTATGGGGTGAGTATCCATAGAAAATGCATACAAATAATTAATCTAACTATCATCATGAAATAAATTGAATCATTGTATACAATCATCATCAAAGCATAATCATGCATACATGAAATAACTAGTACCAAAGTAATCTCATCATATAACCAACTGAGTATGAAACAATACCCAACAATCTAAAAATCAAATACCACTAAATTCAAACATAATCATAAAGCTAGACTAAAAGAGTTCAACAATAATAACTAAAAAGCAAACTAGGGGTAGGCACTACACATCACGGGTTGAGTGAGTTTTATTGTTTAATTATTTAGATCCTAGAATATGTATGTCGCTGGATCAATTTTTTATTGTGCCAAGATGTAATAAGCACCTTTAAAAAGATTTCTTTGTATACATACATACAAACATACATACATGCATATGTATGTATGTATGTATCTATATGTATGTATGTATCATGTGGAGATTCTAGGATTTCATTGTCATGCCCTTGTGATCGTTGTATTTTGTTGTCGAGCCCTTCTGATCTCTGCATCTCATTCATTTTATTGTACCTAATATACATGTGATCTCTACATTCCAAGTATCTACTGTTGTTGTTAATTTGGGCATCACTATATGATCCAGAATGTTATGAAGTACTGAAGCTAGTAGTAACTTCTCCCATGTCTCTAGAAAATGTGGCATAGGTTCAAGGTCCTTTGGCTCCAGTGAAGAGTTGAGTGCAAGGAGTTCAAGAAAAAAGATTTGCTTCTATGTAAATGCCATAATCGCGAGGCTCATTCCCTTGCAGAAGCCATAACCCAGTTAAATATACGTATATATCAACCCATCTAATCAACAACTAGAAGCATTTAACAGGGTTATTGCTTGTTTCTTTCTTAAAATATCTGCTATGATATGATTTTGTAAAATTTCTTGCGAACTTGGCCCATTTTTTCTTATTTGCATTATTTTTGTGGAAGATCTTGAGGTAAGTCACTTAGCACCTTAAAAAAGATCTCTTTGTATATACATACATACATACATATATGTATCTATGTATATATGTATGTATGTATGTATGTATGTATGTATGTATGTGCCCTTATGGTTGCTGCATATTGTTGTCATGCCCTTGTGATCTTTGCATCTCGTTGTCATACCCTTGTGATGTATATATATGTATGTATGTATGTATATACATACATATACATATGTATATTTATATATATGTGTATACATATGTATGTATGTATTATATAAACAGAGAGATCTTGGCACAATAGAAAAATAATAAAAATCACTCAACATGTAGCATGGCCATAGATGTGATGGCAATGCCTATTGGTAAGTAGATTCCTCTTTTTCTCTCTCATTTTTCATGTGTTTATTTTAGTTGAACTATTATCTCATAAGGGCCATTTTCTAATATTGGATTCATTTTATGTAGGAGGTGACAAGGAAATTCTTGGATATACCTGTGTGTTGAATTGCTCGTGAGAAATGAAGATGGACTTCCCCTCAGAGTAGCAGAAGGCGATGAGGACATTCTAGGTACTTTAAAGATTGATCCTTTTTTAAGGTTTTAAATGTCAATGGGGAATTCAGATGGGCGGGGGGGGCAAATGAGCTTCCACCTTCACGTGGTTGGCTCTTATTAGTAAAGAATATTAAACTATTTTTGAAACCAAGTGAAGCTCAACATTAACCTATGATTGTATAACAACTAATTGTGTGAATCTCTTGGTCTTAACCAATGCAAAAGGACGCCATAGTTCAATATGCAATGTCAATTCATATGCATACGACATTAGATGGAGCT
This sequence comes from Cupressus sempervirens, assembly GCA_028749045.1. Classification (NCBI taxonomy): domain Eukaryota; kingdom Viridiplantae; phylum Streptophyta; class Pinopsida; order Cupressales; family Cupressaceae; genus Cupressus; species Cupressus sempervirens. Next base: position 661,110,737 of record CM053789.1, read on the forward strand.
AAAAAGCATAATAGGTTTGCATTTTAGTAAGAGGTCTTTAGTTAGGTTTTTTGAGTTATAGACCATCACGAACATTGTTCATAATGGTCTATAATTTTAAAAACTTAATAGACCTATTAAATAAATGTAATCATGTTGTGTTTTATTAGCTCCACCTATTATCCATGCATTTGAATGCACCTACACATGCATTCTTGATTCTGAGTGTTAGAATCTTAGTTTGGATGTGATGGAAAAATGACATGCACCAGAAGATGGAAAAATGATGTCACTTTTGCAGGTATATAACCTTTTTTTAAAGATTAATCATTTCTTAAATATTTTAGATGTTAATGGGGAATTTAGATGTTACGGGGGAGGGGGGTGGGGCCAAATGAGCTTCCACCTTCACATGGTTGGCCCTACTTAGTATAAAATATTAAATTGTTCTTGAAAGCAAGTGAAGCTCAACATTAACCTATGATTGTATGAAAACTAACTATGTGAATCTACTGGTTTCAGACAATGCAGGACACCATAGTTCAATATGCAATCTCAATTCATATGCATACAACATTAGGTGGAGCTAAAAACACCTTAAAAATTTGCATTTTTCTTAGAGGTTTGCATAGACCTATTAAATAAATGTAAACATGCTGGGTTTTTTCAACTCCTTCTATTGTCCATTCATACATAATGCAATTTCACATGCATTCATTTTGGATGTGAAGAAGATGGAAAAATAATGTCACTTTAAACATTTATCCTATCTTAAAGATTTTAGATGTTAATTAGGAATATACTTTTTTTTTTTTTTTTGGGGGGGGGGGGGGGGCACAAATGAGCTTCCACCTTCAAGTGTTTGGCCTTGATTAGTAGAGAATATTAAACTATTCTCGAAACCAAATGAAGCTCAATGTTAACCTATGATTGCATTATAGCTATTCAACATTTGCCACAAATTTTTTTAAATTAATATAGCATGTCATTGCAATTGTGATGGCTGGCCATCGATCTTGCAACATTCCTTCCATATGCCTGTCTCAATTGTGACAGATGTTTTTGATAGCTTATTGTGGGGCCCATAGCATTTATGTTGCACATATGTCACAATTGTGATAGTGTCTTCAAAAAAATTTGTCATAATTGTGACATTGAAAATGAATGGTTTACCAATACGTTAGCCCAATTTACGACACTTGTGGTCATCACAATTACGACAATCGGCCTTACCATCACAACTTGTGACAACAAAAGTCTAACAGTTGTCTGATGGAAGCCAATTCCTCTTGATGTCAATTGGGCGATGAACTACCATCATAATTGTGATGGCTTTCCATCACAATTCAAGTCCAATTGTAGTAGTGTCTATAATATAGAAGACATACTTCTTGGGGTTAAGGGAGATTCCATGTTCCCTACATCTCTTCAACACTTTCTCCAAGTCTCTCAAATAATCTTCTCTTCTCTTAGAGAATACTTTCAAATCATCCAAATAGTTGACAATGATATTGTCCTTTAAATCAGCAAAGGATGTATTCATGGCTCTTTGAAAAGTATCTCCAACATTAATTAGCCTAAAGGGCATTCTGTTGTAGGTAGTTCCTCAAGGAGTGGTGAACATTATCTTAAACTAATCATTTTGATCTACTTCAATATGGTTGAAGCTTGAGAAACCATCCAACATGGAAATCATTTAAGATCCTACCACTGTCTGTAGTAAGTTATCCATGTTAGGGAGATCATAGTTGTCTTTGAGGGATGCTTGGTTTAGATTTCTAAAATCAATGCAAATTCTAATCTTCCCACTCTTCTTCCTGACACGGATAACATTAGCCATCCATGTTGAATGGTGTATAGGATAAATGATCCTAGCTTCTAACATTTTATGAATTTTCCTGAAGATGACATCTGAGATCATTAGGTTGTAGTTGCATTGCCTTTGCCTAAAAGGAACTACATCAGGCTTAAGGGGAATCTTGTTCTTAGACTCACCATTCTTGAAAGTTTTTAATTCTTCATAACCCCATGCAAAACATTCTTGATATTCAGAAAGCAACCCTTTATCTCTAGTTCTTTCTTTATTTTCTCAATTGCTACCAATGTTAATCATTTTAGGCTTAAACTCAGTGCCTACATTCATTACCTCATAATCATTAGAGGTCCCACCTTTCCTACCTCTTTCTCTTCTGATATATGCATCATTTCTATTAAATAATTTTTCTAAAGAGATTAGGTGTCTAGGAATTTTGTTACCTTTCAATTGATCCGCACCTAGCTCCAAATCTTTCTTGTTATCAAGAGAGAACTCTTGGAAGGAGCTTTCACTTCCTTCAAAGTATCGCCCATCAAAAGGCTTGGCTCCTAGAAAACACCAGATTTTCTTATCATCCTTAAAGATTTGCCATGATTCAACATTATCAGGTATATTAGGTCTGAAGAGAATTTCAACTTATATTCTTTGTCTCTAAAATATGGATAAGGTCATGGAAGGGATGAAGAGGCAGCTAACATAACTACCCTTACATTTTTCTCCCTTGGAACAACTTGTATAAAGAAGGCATCAAGATCTTCTATCTCATCCCAAACTCTGTTCCTATAATTTCAAAGTCTTGGGGGTTTTTCATAGTGTATTGACTCCATACTTGTTTCATTATTAGTTTTGCATCACCTTAGGCTCTTAGAATTTTCACTCCTCTTTTCTTTGCAATAGTAATGCTTCATATTCTATAGTGTTGTTTGTATTTTTGAATTATAGCTTGTATGCTAGTTGTGTCAAATCTCCTTCAGGAGAAATGAGCACCACACCTTCTCCTAACCCAACAATTGCACAACTGCCATCAAAATCTAAGGTTCATTTTCTTTTATCGTCAAGAGGGTCTGAGGGTCTGACTATTCTTCTAAAGTACTGAAATTAGAAAAAATTATGTAGTTCCCACACTCCACCTCTTGATATAAGATTTGAGCTTTAGGATCATCAAATTTTATTATAGTAAACTTAGCTTTTTCTTCAGGTTCAAGCTTGATCTATTTGTTGCCAACATGGATAATAGCATGAGACCAATGTAGTTTAATTTCAGCTCCCATATCCCTATAGAAGCTCCTATTTAGTAGCATGCTATAACTAGTTGGGATATCAGCCACAAGGATGGTCAGTTTTATTCTTTTTCTAGGTAAGTAGCTAAGACTACTTAGGAATCCTTTACCTGGCCTATTAGGGGGACTTACTTTGCATCCATAGAATAAACACACCCAAAGGTCTAGGTTAAGGGAAATCCTAAGGCATGAGAAATAGTAGAAGGCATGGCATTGTTTGATGCACTTGAGTCAATTATGCAATTACTCAATTTGTGACCATTGACATACAAAGACACATAAAAGGGGTTAGGTTTCTAGCTAGGGCAGGTAGCTAGGACTGAAGATTCTTCTTCATTGAATAGCATGGATAGGAATGGCTCTTCATTAGTAGGGGGACATGCACTGGTACTAGGTTTATTATTACTAATAGTATCATTGACATTAGAGTGAGCCCTGGTAATAGTTTCTCCTTTGCAATAGTCAACTAACTTTTGCAATTCAACATGATTAGACTTTAAGTACTCCAGGGGAGAAACTTGAATAGGAGCATCTTTGTAAAATTGAACAATATAAAATGAGCAATCATGCTTACCACTTGTCTTTTCTTTAGGTTATTCTCTCTTTGAAGTGGAGGGGGTAGAGGTACTAGCCATTCATGGTGAAGTAGAAGAAGCATTGTTTCAAATAGGGATTGTGCTTGCTAGACCTTTTTTCTTTTGGCATCTTGTTGTTACAGTCATTTGTACTCCATCCAAGGTTGTGAAATAACCACCTTCTCTTTCCAAAATTGAGTCATACTCCAACTAAAATGTTCCAGAGTCACCAAGGGGAGTAGAATCATCTTCACTTTCAAGATATTCCACTATTAGCTCATTACTTATGTTCATCTAGTTGTATCTATTCATTTTAGGGTGAGAGTCATCATCACAATTTTCTCTCAAGTGGAATATGTATATGTTATGCTTCATAGGAGTTTCCTCAATGACAATCTTTTGTTGAGGAGGTAGTTATTGTAAGGCTTTTCCTTCATGTTGTGTTCTAGATATATATCTTGATAAGCTTGCTAGAATGAAGGAACTGGCTTACTCCTTTGCCTCTTCATGGAAATCATCTCATTTGACAACTTTTGAAGCATTGCTTCTGTGTTGTTGGTAGTATTAGTAGTAGTGCCTATGGAAGTTCCACTCTAAATTTCTCTCTTCCATTCCCCAGCTGCTATCAAATCATCTTCTAATTCTATAGCTAGGTTTAGGCATCTTGGAGATTTTCCACATGCACTCTTCTGATTTGAAAATTAATATCTAGAGGCATGGAACTAATGAAGAACATCTTATGATTAGCTTTAGTTGGTCTACTTGCAGTAGGAATTCTGTTAAGTAATTTTTTGAACTTTGCAATGAAATCCCTTAAGGGAATACTTGGTTCCTTCTTGATTTGAGTGAGTTGAGACAACAATGTATGCTTATCTTTTGTGCTTTTGTAGTAGGCTTCAAATTGATTTCACATGTCAACCAAGTCATGATGCATCCAATAGGAAGATGTTGAAACCAATCAACCATATTCTCAACTAGTGTTTCAATAAACATTCTCATGGCTACATCTTCTTATTGAGGGGACACAACAGTACAGGCTGCAAAGAAAGAAACAATATGTTCATCTGTGAAAACCTTCCCATCACCAATAAACTTGGGGAAATTCTTTCAAGAGGCTCTTGGTAGATTGTTATTAACAACAAGTCACAAAGGACCAATATCTTTACCCTAGGGTATTGTCATTGATGCAGGTAGAATAACTAGGGATTGGATGGAAAGTGACTATAGTTGGACCTACAACTCTTTGTAAGGTGAGAGTGTTACATAATGGTAGAGTCTATATTTGAAAAATAGGTAGGGAAGAGGACTTACTACATCTTTGGGAAGAAGGACGAGGTGGTGGAAATAAAGCCCCACAAATACCTTCTAGCACTAGGTCTTTTCAACAAGCCCTCCCTCTTCTCAACGGGTCTTCTAATATGGGAAAATAAGTTGTCCTGAGCTCTTCAAACACTGGATCAACTTGACCATGATCACGAACACTCATGGTATACTTGGGATCCAAGATGAACTAGCATGTCCACAGATAGGTTCTTTTAGGCTTGCCTCAATCTTCTCTGCTGAACTACACCTTTTTAGTACTCAACGTTGGCTTCTTCTCACTTTAGTACAAAACTGACTCTTTTATACTCATTTATGGATTTTTTACTTTTCTTGGTGAGTGTATTCAACTTCTTGGAAACCAAGGTTAGGCTATATTACTAGGATTTGACCTTCACGGGAAAAATCATTTGTCCTCATGGGTCAAAAGATACGACTCAAACAAATGTATGAGTGCCCAATTTAGAGTTATTTCAATAAATCCATAAACAAACTTACTAAGAATACTTATGCAATGAATGACACACACAAGAGATTGTTATCTCTCTTGTAAATTCAAATATTGAGAAAATAACAATAGAGATTCTTTTGTGTTTTGAATTAAAGATCTTTTACATTTGTCCTCCCTAATAGAGTTGCCAAAAACTGTTGGTTAATAGTTTGTCTTCCTTGGATTTTGGTTTATACCCTAATTCTTAATGTGCCCAATGTGGTGAAAGACAAAGTTATTAGCAACAAAATGGTTCAATGTAGGTGTTCAATCAAGGACCCCTAAATTGAAAGGTATAGCTCCCTTGTGTGTAAAGATTTGCAATGAATACTATTTCTACTGGATCAACAAGTTTAGGAGCATACTCTTAAATACGGAGAAGAAGAGGTTCAACCAAATTGACCAACACTTCAAGCAATCCAAGTAGATTTCAAATGATGACTCATAAATTCCACAACTATGGATGCATACGAGTCATTTTTAATCTCTTCTAACACCTAAATGGAGTCTATTCTATTTAATGAATGCAAGATAAAAAATACAAGACTATCTACTGATGCTTACTACATAAGAAGATAAAATGTGGCTAACTAAACAACACCCAGATTGCCCAAGCTATTGTGATTTCACAACAACCACTTACTTCCTACTCAACACTTTACATTAACCAAATCCCAAAATTATCATACAATAATGAAAATGCACATGGAATTAGCTTGCATAGAATATAGGAAATGAGAAAATATTGTGATGATGATAATATGTCATATAACCAATGAAAGGAAAGCAACAAAACCCAATATATTTTTAATCCCATAGCTTTCATTAACAACACATTTCATTCCAAACACCATGCTAGAGCTAAGACTAAACTAACATGAACGACATAATCAAAATGTAGACATAGATTATCATAAAGTAGTCCCAACTATAGAGGTTTTCCTACATAATAATTTTTTGATCTTATTCACTTCTCAAATGGTTACATTTATAAGCCCTTTATAATTGGCTAGTTACATTTCATGATTACAATATAGAGCATCTTTGAACAGATGTATTCTAAAAATAAGATTGACTGATCATTCACCTATTACAAAGCCTTAGCTTGTGAGGAGAATGCCAAATATGGCTACAATATCAGAAAGTGAGATAGAAGAAGGGGTGACATTTGTTACATCTTGTAGGGAGAATATAACACTTTTGATAGAGTATCAGTTCTTCTTTGAAGTTATTGATTTAGATCTATACACCTTCATTTCATCAGTTACATTCTTTAGCTCGTAGACACTTGGAATGAGGACATTGTTAGCTTTGACCATCCAATAGTCATGCATTTCTATCAATTCTTAAACTCTAGATGTCCTTGATTAGAGCTTCTCTATTGTACACATCAAAACACAATCCATTGTTGTGATCTCCAGAATCCTTACCACTGGGAAGTTTGTTGGGTCAGTAGTTTCTTCAATGAATATCAAGAACTTGGTCTTCATTTTCTTAACATCTACCAGCTAGCCAATGTTGGTGACATATGATTCAGTATGCAAAACCTTTAAGTATTCAAATATCTTATCCATTACTTTCTTCACTAAATCATAAAAACATTTTAGTTCATTCTTAAACTCCATTGAACTCTCAATCTTCAATTCCAAATATTTCTTCCAATGAAGCAATGCTTCTTTTCCTAATTTAAGTATTATGTGGGTCACAACAATATTTATCTTCATGGCAATCACCTCTTATAATAGGGCCAATTGCGATATTTGGATTTTTGACTCTTTCTTCATTGAGGTTTGGTGATTTGACATTTCTTCTCTCAATCTATCTATGTCTAGCAATAGATTTTCAAGATTCTCAATGAGAGGGGAACCTTGGGCCTTTAATTCATATATCCAAGCATGACCAATTTGACTAAATTTCCTTTCTTGTTGTAGCTTGAGAAATAAATTCTTATTCATCTCTATACTTGGGTCAAATGTACTTGTAGATGTATTTGCAAGTGCAACTCTGATGTAGTGCATTCATTCTCTATTTGGCGCTTTTAGTATTTCTTTTATCAATCTTAACTTGTCTAATTTATCTTCAATCTTTACATTTGTTTTTTTTTAATAGATTTTGACCATAGAATCATGCACTGGAATGCACATGTCAACTATTCTGAAATGAAAATCATTAGGAGTTAACTCATGCAACTTTCCCTCCTTCTAAGGTTCTGCAACCTTCACTAGCATGTGTTCCATAGAAGAATCTATTGCAAATGCTTCTAGTGTATTTTGCTTCTTTGCCTTCTTTGACACTAGCTAAGATTAAGTTACTTGTACAATGAGGTATTTAGGTGGAGCAATTTCCTCAAATCTCCTTTTCTTTCTATCAATTCTCTCTTCCAACCATGACTCAATTGAAAGGACATTGAGTGATTATTTAAAGGTTGTTGGATCAAAGAGCTTCCTTGCAACTAGGAGTGTCACCTTGGTCTGGCTAGCAAATGGAAAGGAAGATGCTTTAGTAAATGAGAGGGCTAGAGTATTACCTTGTTGAGATGCTTTTTTCTCTTGACCATCTAGAGGGTTATTGCCACCATTAATATTTATGATTGGCATAGGGGAGGAGTCCTTGACTACTGATTTCTTCTTTTCATTTTCTTTATCTTTCTCTTCCTCTTTATCTCCAACTTTTATGGTATCTAGTAGAGATCCTCCTCCATAGGTTGGAGGGACTTGTATATTATTCTTGGGAGGTTGGTCTCCTCCTCTACCAACATATTGTGTCAGTCCAACTAATGTTGATGTAGTACTATGTAGTAGTGGTGGTGGAAGTAGCAGCTTGTGATTGAGCTATTCCAGATGCTACTCCACTGGCAGAACTTGTGCCTCTAGTTCTCTTTATTCTCGCTCTAGTCCACTCTACCCATTTGTTTGTCATCTTGATGATACCACTCATGAGGACCTCCATTATATCAATAAAAAGACCATTAGGCAGAATTGAAACTATAGGAGTGTCCTTGATTTGCACATAAGTTGAGGGGCTCATATAAGAGCCATCATTTATGAGACCACTAACATCAATAATTTCATTATATATCTTTCTTTTATCATGTGTCAACCTAGACTTGTACCTCTCTCTATCTTGATACTCGTTATGACATCTGACCCAATAATCTTCAATATCTAGATCATGCCTATAAGCATAACCAAGCTTTAGATGATCTTTGAAAAAGCTAAGAAGATCACACTAGGGTCTTATAACTTCATAATAAATTGAGCTAATTTAGTTCTCAAAGGCTTTGACTAAATTTTGGGCATCAAACCTTGAGGCAAAAGAATAAGGTCCTACTACAATTTGAAATGGAATCCCTACAATCTTCTTCACATTAGAACATAAGGCATTCACTTCTAATATGTGTCTACACAACTCAACAAGAACTACCTTATCTTCGGGATATCAAGGAAGCCTCTTTGGGAAGCCATCGAATGCACCAATCCTCAGGTAGGAGAAATATGGAAATTTATTAAAACAACATCCAAACTAGCTAACTATTGATATATCTTTTGGTGAAAACCTCCACTTAGGACACCCTTGTGATTCTCGACATAGCCTCATTGTGAAGGCATCATTTTTTAGGATTAAACCACGGACATAAATAATAATTACATGCAAATATAAACAATATTAGAAAATAATAGATCACATAGAAAAGAACACAAGACACCATGATTTAACATGGTTCACCCAATCCCTAAGCTACGTCTACCAAACAACAAGTCTGATATTATTATGATCTAGTGATTACAACTTGATCACAATCTGTAATCCCTTACAGCTCAATACCGCTAGAAGAACCAATTTTTGCATCACCATAATGAAAAAATCCCTAACCTTAAGCCCTTTTATACAATTATTTTTTACCACTTTAGGGTTATAAACAATAATTACATGTCTACCCAAAATCTCGATAAAATAGGGCCCAAAAGAATTTATGAAGTATGTGTAGTACTTTCCTGATCAGTCACCACAAACTAACAATCTCCCACTTGGGGACTGATCCAACTCCACACTAGAGAACAATCTCCCACTTGGATATTGATCCTATAGAAATACCGCTACCACATGGGGCTCCCATTGGATCAAACCACCCTAGACTTTGTTGTTCTTTTATTCATGTTCAGTCTAGAAGACCAACCAAAGCTGAAGAGGAGTTCAACTTCTCCCTTGTTACTACCTTTGTAAACATATATGATGGATTGTCATCTGTATGTATCTTGTCTAGCTTTAACTATCCATCATCCAAAATTGACCAAATGAAATGGTATCACAACTGTATGTGTTTGGTCTTTGAATGAAAAGTTGAATTCTTTGTAAGATGAATGACACTCTGGCATAAATACCAGGTCTTATTTTTTAGCAAAGAGTCCATTTCATCTTTCATTGCAGACTCCCACTGAATCTTAGTATCCACCTGCACAAATTCATTATAACATTCAAGTTCACCAGCATCAGTAAGTAAAATAGAATACAAAGAGGAAGAAAATATTTCTGCAGGTCTAATTTGCCTTGTTGATTGTCCAACATTCACTAGTGTGTGTGGTATTTGTTGTTACAATTGTTGCACATCATGAGGCATGGCTGGAACATCATCTTTTGGAGTATCATCCAACTCTACATAATCATCTTCTTTCTTCTCATGTTTCTACAATAGATAGTAGTAAAACCCATTCAAACTTATCTATCACAAATTTAGAGTTATGACATACTGAACTGGGGTACTAATCGATCTACATTTTATGACACCAATAAAACCTCATAACTTGCATTTGGAATTGCATTTGAAAACTAATCAAATGGATTTTTCATAAGCTCAAATCTAAAACATAGCAAGTGTACAACCTCTAGAATATAATGCAAAAATAAATTTCTTAGTATGGTCAACTGAGTCAAAGTTATAATCAGTCAAAAGGGGCCTCCCAAAATTTAGGGCAATTTGCATTAGCATGACAGATATAAGTAACCAACTTTGAGGGATTCAAAACCTAGTTAAAACATATCAAAATGACATAAAAATTGAAATATAGGCTCTTTGATATGCATAATAAATACTCCCAAAGTGGTAAGTCATGAAACATTACCGAGTGCAAGATAGTCAAATACAAACCAGGGTTCCAGTCGTTGTTTGACACTCAAGCAAAAATGCAAAATTGAACACTGCTCAAAAGAGAACTTCACAGAATGACTCAGAATGACACTTTATCATTATAGGACACATAGAAATACTAAATTCAAGGTGTTAGAAACATAAAACACCTCTTATACCTTAGAATGACAGTCGGGTACGCAAGCAAGAAAATGTGCTTATAGGGCTCAAAATGAACTCAAAATTTTGTAATGGTACTCGAAATGGGAATGCAATCTTGAGTCCCATCAATGGCTCTGTCTAGAGATGCATGACCCTTGTGGGAATGGAAAGGATTTAGATCTTTGGAGGAATCAGACCAATCCAACAAAACTCTCTTGAACAACTTTATTAAAAACATGAAATCTACACCAATTGTACAAGATGATGGCCTCAAGCCACCAAAACTTCTCAAAGCTTCTTACCTCCGTGGAAAACATGATTTTCATTTACATCTCTTTGAGGTAAGCTATAAGTATCACTTTCATCAGTTTGACCACACACATCAGAATTACTCATTAGCTAGTTAGATGAAACAAAACCATTCTCATAGTGCACATAAAACCTTGAATCACTCCATCTTTCTCACTATGAAAATGCATATTAGTATGCTCTTGAATACAAAAATCAAACTGTGAACCAACATGAACATATGATAGATGCGTGCTATCAAGAAGAAACACAAAGTACTCATATTCCACTTTGTTCACAAAGTTGCACATGTCAACAATTTGCAACTCACCTTATGTATCTGAGTGTGAGGAGTATATGAAATCTAATCCCTGTCTACTTGCAATCATGTTACTCACTAAATCAAATTTACCACTCACCAAAACTTCTTCACACTAAAAAATTTGATTAGTCACCAAATGTAAAAAATTGTCCTAAAAATTTTGATCTAAAATACATTGATCATAAACATAGTCTCTATCTAACAAACTATTAGAATGAACTTTACACTCATCAAACTGATCATTACAAGATTTATCAGTATAAAAGGAAAACTTAGAATCAGAAATGTAGCCCTCATTATTTTCCTTTTCATCTACTGAAACATCAAAATGTATTACAGCGATACCAACATGAGAAGAATCTGAAATAGTACCAAACTTATCTTCAATCACATCACCTGCATCTAATAAGTCATCATGTGCAAAGATATTTGAGGTATTTTCATATGCACCTCTAAAGCTTGACAAAGATAATTCAGATTTCGTATCTTTTTCCACATCAAACATTAGGGAAATGACTTGATTAAATAAAGAAACATTATAAGGGAAAATACACACATCCTTAGAAGTACTTACATATTTCTCAAAATCATGAGCCAACAAAGCTGAAATCTCATCAGGGCTCAAGAAGATTACCTCACAAATCTTCTCCTAGCTGTGATTATTATCTAGATGACATGAAGAACTCATAGCAGCAACAACATTAGTAATAAAATATGAAACATCAGAATCATTACAACATTCATTATCATCATGGCATGAATTACCCCTACTGCTATTATACACTTCTTCAACTTCATACTCACTCTCACAAGTCTCATTTTTAGTTATATATTCATCTTCCTCATGGTGGTTGCAATCATGTGATTCACTAAAAGTTGAATCCATGTCTTCACACTCAGAAGACAAATTACCATTATTTATGGATTCATTATATCCATTACTACCTTGACTTTCAACACATGTACCATCATCACTAGAATACATACTATGAACTCTATTGTTATCACTTTCCATCTTCTTAATGAATGCTTTAGCTTACAAAAGCTCTTGTAATCTTATGGGTGTTGACCAATTAACTAAATTAGGCACAAGAATATCTAGGAAAATACTAGGTAGGGAAGACTCCTCAGGTCTAGAATGAAAAGGCACCATATTGATCACTAATTTTAACTTTATATAAACTTGCTCAACATTTAGACCTTGAGTACTTCCTACTACCCCTTTTACTATACTAACAATCACATTATGGATTTTCTTATTCAACATAGCAATATTACTAACCACATTTTTATAATTTTCAAAACTTGGTAGACTAACCTCAGATCCGAGATCTAACTCCATTTCAAAATAAAAATTTCACCTTTCTCACCTAGTGCCAAAAATTAATGAATAGAGGTACTAATTTCTAACATTCAACTTTCATGAAAAGCAAGATACCTTTTAGTGTTGATATATAAAACTTTCCTCTGTTGATTCTTGGCACGGGTGCAAATTGAAAATTTTTCACACCATTAATCAAAACCTTGTAGAGCTACCACCTCCTTGAAGAGGACAAATAAATCACATCTATGATTCAATTTCAAACATTCAAATTTATTATAATATTAGAAGCATACAACACTCACTATCAATCAAGAACATACTTATTTTCCAAGAAACTATCAAGAGCTTTAGATTTTCCCATACAAACTAAAAGTCCTTCAAAATTTACAACATGAAATCATCTAGGATACATTGGTACAAAGACAGAGTTGCCACTAACAAACATGAGAATAAAATGAAAATTTGTCACTTGACAAAATCTAAACCAGACTTTCAATGGTAGGAAAATGAAAATCATCAAACCACTCTTGTAGATTTACATACTTGAAATAGAGAACAAACCATGTTGTTCATTCTTGACTCTGAACTCTACAACACTTTGAACACAATTCTCAACTAAACTGATTGATGATGGAAACACTAGCAACAATACAATTTTCATTCAACCTTCAAAGCTACTACTCTCTCGGATAAAACACTACTAGGAGGCATGAAACTTCAGTATGACCTTGCTGTTGATAAAAAACTTTGCACATGCCTTTCTTCTAACCATATTGAATCACCTTTTAGATTCAATACTCCCTAGCAGAGTCGCCATTTTGTTGGCTCCTAAATTAACATTTTTTAATAACCCAGTGATAAGAACACATACACCTAGGGGCAGCTAATTCCCATCTTTGATGCACCTATTTAGACACTAGGGCCAACTATAAGGTTATTTAATCTCCTTCTTCTCTTCAGGCTCTACAAGACCTAAGCAGGTGGACCTTAGATTCTTTATATGGTACTAGTATCAAAGTATATAATTAAATCTATGTAATAGATTAAAACCCTTGAATCTTCTATGTTTATGCAAACATTCATGGACATGAAATCGCTAATGACATAATGCATGAATTTGACAAACTAAGTGAGGGAAACTTCTTTTCAACTCTTAAACAGAAAGGGAAAGATATTCAATTAAAGATTGATATCAACAAAATCCAAATATACAACAACAAGAACATGTTGATCTCAAAACTGATCAGTGCCTTATCTAATTGGCTATCCCACAACTTACATACACACATCCCTAGAAATCACTAACATATATAATGTATCAGGACTCTGAATCTATCCTATCACCTTGTGAATTAGACATCGATGTTCATGAAAACTCTCATACATATGCAATATCCTTCTAATGAAGCCTACAACCCTGTCAAGGTAAGTAAAGATTTACTTGGCTCTTTGTTCCAATAGCAAAACCTAACATGATATACAATTTTAATGGGTTGCAAACATATTTAAACTCTTTGTTCCTAAACCACAAAACATTGTAGATAACAGAGGAAGGGGATGAGAATCAAAATGAAACTAAAATTTGAATTTTTAGTGTATTCAACTCTTTGAAACAATACACTTAAAATGTATGTAAATAACTAAGAAACAACTGAATACAACAGGACTATACAAAAAACTTTGTTACCACTATTCATATACAAAGAAAATTGAACATATGGTATCATAGTCATGAGAAAATTCTCCAGAACTGGAACCAACAATTGGTATGATAATAATGATAGAAAGTTCAACCACTACTAGAACCAATACAAAAAGAAAGAGAGAGAGAGATATATAGACAAGAAGAAGAATCTTGGATTGGATCTACTACTACCAAGTGTCCTACTGAAAATTGTTATCTTGATACTGTAGAAAATTGTCTCTTGCCTCATCTACCAGCAATCACATCTCATCAATTTTTATTGAAATGTCTCCTTAGAATAATTAGAGAAACTCTCCCCTAAAGGAATATTTGATATGCATCAAAGGTACATGAGCTTTAATCAGAGTTGGCTTGACTTCATCTACCCTTACCATAAATCTCCAACTACCTCTACTGACAAAAACTTCATTACTTCTAGCTGCCTTCAAAACACTCACTTCATTCTTTACAGATGGTTAGTGAATCTGATCTTATAAAAAACTAGTCATAATTTGATCTTATCTCATTCGAAAAACATCAAATCTATATTTATGCTGAGAATGCCTCAAAATCACAAAACTTCATGTAGCTTCTTCCATTGAAGACCTATGTAAAAATTGATTGCACAAATGAAAAGTTTAGATTCTCCCAGTTCCAGTGGTATATTATAGTACATCTTTTTGATAAAAATTGTCCCTCTAAAGTTGATTTGAATATTCATTCCCCATTTCATGCTCAGAAAAATAGAAATAGTTGATTAAAAGAGAAATTTAAAATAGTCTATACTAGAAACTATAGAAAAATCTTCAAATTTATTTAAAAATCTTACCCCTGTGGCTTGCACATTCAAAATTGAAAGAATAGTAAAATATTAAATTCTATATTATTTCATATTTTGGCCTCTTTCTCATTTTGGGTCAACCCTTTGTTGACTGCCATGTGGCAGCTCCTAATTGGCCAGCTTCGCCACCTCTCACTACCCTCACCACATGTCACCTCCTCACAAGTTTGTGACCAGAACCACCAACTCTTCCTTAACCCTAGCGACCAGGTGACTAACCTCATTTTGTGGTATCGTGGCTTCATCCTCTTAACTATGGTTAAGGATCATGACCAGGTGCAATGAGGCTTTGTGAGTGATTCCAACACTTTTCTAACTTGACATTTACTGTTGGTAACTTGACAACAATAGTTAAATCTCCATTTTTGCATCATCGCATAGTTAATATCTTACTTCGTGGTTAGCCTCTCAACCTCATGACTGAGTGCCACATGGCACTTGCTGACATCATCCTCTTTCTTTGTTCAAGTGTAGTTTCGTTCAAAATATTGCTTCTACTCACGTCTAGCTAGAAATCTAGGTATAGGTGGGGCCTCCACACGAGCCTATGGATTTCAAAAAGCCCACATCTTCAAGACACTTATAATGAGAGTGCCCTTATATAAAAACATGCAAACTACCCCTTTCCTAGTGAATGTGGGATAACAACCCTTCACATCCTTCAATAATATACACATCATCTGAGCTGGAAGTTTCCTCTTTGAGGTTGACTGCTTGTGTTTGAACGGGCTTTGATGACATTTACAAACATGATGCCCTCCATTTGGTAGATTCATGCACATTGATCCCTCCAATGCAAAAACTATCATATGATGGGCCACATACTATTTTCTCAAAGCTACTACTTCACCCATGCCTTCTTTAGAGTTAGCAACAGATTTTGACATCCATAAAATGCAACCCAAAAGGTCTTATGCTATGTTGGGAGAGGGGTACAAAAAATAGTATAATGAACAGTATTTGGAACTCATCGATTCATCCTCAACATTTTTTGACTCCTCTATTGACATCTAGCCTTTCCTCTGATCTTTGCCCCTCTACCATAGGAAAAGCTTCCCTCTTACAAAAGATTAAGTACACATAAGATTGCTATCTAACATAAGCACATGCTTTCTATACTTTGCATGAGCATATGGAGGGGAAAAATAATAATGATATTTTTGTTTAACCCTTATTGGAAGCATTAAAATTTGTAATTGGAAAACTCCATCTCCACAAAGGGACATCTCCCCTAAAAGCGGTGCAACCTATATTCCAACTCATACATCAAAACTAGCCAAGTAGGTAATTAGAAAATTGAAAGGGGCTAACTTGGCTTGTAATGTGGAGGTTGGTCAAAACCATTTACTTATGCTCCCATGATCAGCTCTTCATTTGGTCTATTGCCTCATTAGGCTTCAACTGGCTCTTTTCCTCTAAGCCTTTAAAACACAAAAAACTTACCTCATGAGGTACAAAACACCAATCTTACTAAACAATGACACATCTTTCTCCCTCCTATGGATAAGGTTCCACATACCTATTTGGCCCATTATGATGAGATTTTCCTATTCATTTTTGACCCCCGTATCACTTATTTATAAACCAAAATCATTTTAAAACTTCAAGACACCTTTAGGGTGCCATGGCATTCTATCAATTTGAAGCAATCAGTCAGACCCCAAAGTGGATCCAACTAAATTTTTTTTTGAACTAAAACACTTGACTCTTCAAACTGACCATTTAATCATCTTGTATTGATTAGATCAAAATTCACTCACTGTTGCATCATTTGAAAACTCATTTTACCACTTTACACAAGCGGTGACTTTCTGCCCAGAAGCCTCGTAGACTAGCTTTAAAAACTGATTGAAATAGATAATCGGGCTCTAAAAACTAACATGTTGATTCTTTGTTCCACATTCCTTCTCCCTGACAGATTTCATCACATGATGACTTCATGGTCAAAAGATATTGATCATCAAATTTGCTTAGTTAAAACTATCTACAAACACACGTCAGAAAATATGAAAGTGCATTTTGTTTTTGCTTCAAAATCAGGTAAAATGGATACTTGGAAGCATGGAAATATGGGCATTAGTTTATTGTCATGAGGGAAATATAATTATGTGATTTGGGCTCATTACGAATAACAAGAATATTTGGAAAGCTTGCAAAGTGGAGTACTCAGATTTACAAAGCAGGGGACACCAACAAAAAAGTGATTTTTGCAGAAGGAATGGACCTAGGAAAGTATGGAGACAGATTGGTCAAGACTTAAAAAATGGCACACTTGAAGTATTTTTAGAGTGGAACACAATGGTACAAACCTTTCAAACTTATCTATCACAAATTTAGAGTTAAGACATCCTAAACAGGGGTATTGATCAATTTGTGTTTTATGACTCTAGTAAAACATTATAACTTGTATTTGGAATTTTGTTTGAAAACTAATCAAATAGATTCGTTATAAGCTCAAATCTAGAACATAGAAAGTGTTGGACCTCTAGAATACAGTACAAAAGGAAATTTCTTAGTATGGTCAACTGAGTCAAAATTATAATCGGTCAAAAAGGGCCCCCCAAAATTTAGGGCAATTTGCATTAGCTTATAAAAGTTAACAGAAGTCTTCATGATTTTTATTTTTAGTAGGCATGTCCACCTAGAGGTTTTGGAGGGAAGGGATGGAAAAATTCAGTTGGAGGAGCTCATAGACCTGGCTTTGGTGATTCTAAGCGATAACGTGAGGGAAATGGGGATGAACCTCCTAAACAATGCCCACAACAGTATGGTGGACAATTTCTGGTCCATTAAATGTATTTTCCATGAAATTGAAGAGTTTAAGTTTAGGATGTTGGGGCAAGAAAGGATGGAAGGGGGTGATGGAAATGTCATAATTAGCAAGCTGGATATGAGGGTTTCTGAGATTGAAAAAAGAGTGGAAAGGATGGACAGATCTCTCCATAGCTTGGCTAACCAAAGCATCAACATTATAAAAGGTCTTAATGATAATATCATTCAACTGCACTCAATGATGGAGGAAAGCAAAAAGGGGAAGGAGGAAAAGTACAAAGAGGAAACCAAGGTTGTTGATGAAGATGATTCTTTGTAGGATTAGAGCCCAAGAAAAAGAAGGAGATCAAAAAAGAGGAAGAGGGAAGAGGAGGTATCTGTGGATGATAGTAAATTAAAGATTGGTGAGGTTGAGGCCATGGGAGAGCTGGAGCTCAAGAATGCAGAGCTAGTCAAAGAAATGGAGCCCTGATCGATGCTCCTAATTTTTTGTCTATACGCTAGCTTTTGTTTGTTTGTATTTTGTCTACTTCTCATAGCCGAGTATGGCCTGTTGTTGTTTTTGTTGCTTTGATGCTAGACTTGAACTTTAAGTAGTATTTTGTTGTTAACTGGTGGGTTTCAGGAACCCTTGTAAAAAACCTATTTTACTTAATCAAAAAAACAAGATTGATTCAATATCATGATAAAAACAAGGTAACTTGGGATGAAAAAAATTAATGCAAATATATATAATTAATAATATGTTAAAATTGTCTAAAAAGAATACATGTAACTATGATAAAAAGTGTAAAAATTGTCTAAGAGTCTCGAACTCTTTCAAATACATCTCTATAATTAAAATATTTAAACAACACATTAAAAAAACCACAATATAAATCAATGAGAAAATTTTCTAACAAACAACACATTGATAAATTATGTCATTTTTTTCCAAATTGGTCAATGGCAACCATGTGAAGCTTCCATTTTTCTCTTTGAGACAAACAACTCCATCTATTTTATCTTCATAAGCAAGTAGTACATTACTAGTGACTGATACAATGTTTACATTGGCTTCTCTAGCTCCATTCGGGTTTGCTCCATATAAAATAGACAAGGAGTGAATAATCTCAATACTAGAAACACGACCATCATATGGGTCCAAAACTTTAACTTTATCCCCTTCTTTGAGTTTATCAAAATAGTTCTGCAAAAAGAAAAAGAAAAACATATTAGATTGCATAGGTAATGAAAGGCAAAATAAAATAAAAATGCAATATTAATGTAGTACTTATGATAAGGATTCATTTTTCATTTCTAAAGGTAAAATATTCTTGTAATAAATTAAGGACACTCAAAAAATATTATTAATTTATTTGCACATTTCTCAACTTGAAACTTCTAAAGATTAATCTGATAGCTAACAAATATGAAGGCAAAGCTTGGTTCTATCTTCTATGTGATTAAGAGTAAGTAAGCCATGAAAGATAATAGCTTACAAGGAATCACAGACACTTGATTATGCTTGCCAAATTCATTGAATGCATCTTTTATCAACAAGCATATCTTTTTATGGATTTTCTATTCTTATCTTTATATTGTTCATATTTAATTTTTTTTTGTCTTTAATTACCAACAAGGAGATAGATGTATTGTCCATAGTCAATATGTTTGTTTTAATTGTGGTAGATGTCAATTTAGCTTCAAAGTAGCAAGAGGCTTACGATACACAAATAATTGAGGGGTACTTAGCTAGGAATTTCTAGTTCATCTATTTTGACATTAAAATTTGAAATAATATAATCTCATCTACTACCTTCTAAGAAATGCAAACTAAACAATAATAACGTTAGAAAATTGAGAAACCTAGTCAGTAATTCTTATACAATAGATTTGATGCATTGATTGGAAGAATGCCAATTGTGACATGTCATCAGTTAGGAACTTCAACTCACAGATGTAATAGGGGTCAATAATCAATAAAAGAAAACCCCACTTCCACCCTTGAATTCAACCTAAGATATTGGATGATCATCAATGTAGTACTAATTTCACAAAATCAATAATTTTGAGTATTACTTCATAGAGTTCATATTCAACACTCTTCTTTTACTAAGTATCTAGATTATAATAGGCTTATTGTTCCAATAAAAGAAAGTTTCAACACTACTTGGTATCAATCTTAATACAATTTTTGGTTAACATAGGGTTGGTAAACTATTAAAACACATTGATAAAATTAGGTTATTTGTAGAAATCTCAAACTACAAGCTACATTGGTTACTTATAATATATCTATTTAAAAAAATAGTTTCTTTAATAATGGCCATAGCCTAATCTACAAGGCTATTACGCTTGTGCTTTGCAACTTTATTAATGTCATAAGTTTACAAAGCACAATAGATATTATCAATCATTGTGAAGAAAGAGAACTTGAGTCCATTAACAGTGGGGAACATTACAGTAACTGACACTAAAACACATTATTTTAGAAATTGTGACATAAATCCTCTATTTTAGTAAGAGTCCTCCAAACTTGGACATAAAATAACCATGAAAGATAGGAGAAGAACATAATAAACTATTGACCTTATTCAACCAATATAACTAATCTAGATTCCAAATAATAAAAAATTGATGCTAGTTAAGAATATCATTTTTATTGCATAATACTTCTAGTTTAACCTCTAATAGATTTTTTTTAAATAGAGCTTTTGAAAATACATGGAACTTGAAGTTAAGCATAAATTTAAAGCTTAAGCTATCGAGAAAAATGTTCACTAGTAACAGTATATTTTTTAACATTCTTCAACATAAAGTATATTCTATCCTGAAAAACTAATAACAATATCTTCCTATAAATTATAATCGTAAAGGGTAGACAAAAATAGTCCTATTGCGCTATAAGAAATCTTTGGAAAACTTGCCATGTTAATTACTAAAGAAATCAATAAGTGTGATGCCTCATATGGTATCAAACCATAATGATAATAAAAGAAAAAATATTAAAGGTCCACACGTGTATCACATATATGAGGTCCTCATTTGGTGAGATAAGATACTACATACCAAGTGAGACAAGTCAATGGGTAGTAAGATTTGGAAAATATAGAGAAAAACATATGGAAACTTGAAGTTGTTAATCTTAGACTCTCAAAAAGCCAACAAGACCTCAATAATATAATAACATGAAGCCACTAAAGGAATGAGTGAAGTGTCTTAACATTTATTGAAGATGGGTAGAACAATGTATTTGATCATAACCTTTCTTCCAAATTTCCATCTTGTGATTTACTATAGTGGAGGATGTTACTTTAGTGTAGTTTCCAGAATCACTTATTGTAAGGTGATGAAAGCTCCAAAGAGCAGAGATTGTACCAATCTATATGATGTTATGGGAAAACTGAAATCATTCCCAGGTAGTAACAAGGTTGTGATAAGTTGGGAGACATTAGCTATAAAAGGACTTGAGATTAATTGGAAGCAATAATGCAATACCTATAAAACCTTAAAAAATGAAAAAATTATATTCTTCATCTCTCTCTCTCTCTCTCTCTCTCTCTCTCTCTCTCTCTCTCTCTCTCTCTCTCTCTCTATATATATATATATATATATATATATATATATATATATATATATAACATTTCTTCTTTATAATATTCTCTTGTGTGTAAGCAATTTGAGGATGTTACCCAAAAACCATTATGCTGACAAAGGAATACATGACATTATTAGGTTTTACATTTGATTAAATGGAAGTATGGATGGACACAAAAATTCCTACTGTGTTCAAACCATTAAATATAGATATAAGCTACAAGAAAATTTATACATATCAGTGAGAGAACATATGCAACTAACCTTAAACAAAAATCCCTGATGCCTGGCTAAAACCACTTTCAACTGACTTAAAGGTAGAGCCATGTTTAATAGTGTAGACTTGAGATCGTGTCTTGTCCTTATCTAGAAACTTAACATGTCATCAGGATCACCAACTCATCCTCCCATGTAATGACTAACCAAATCATCAAGTGTTTGAAACAACTTACTTCTGGTCCAACTTACCTTACTTGTATTAGATTCAACTACCGATGCCAATGCTTTCTTTTCAATCATTGTCAAATTCAAATCCATTGTTCAATTGACCAAAATATCTTCCCAAGTGATATCTTCCATGAGTGGTATTCCCTACATATCTATTGGAGAAGACATCTTATCTAATTTATAATCATACACCACAGTATACAAGTTATATAAATTATCAACCACATGGGCATCGTAATTTAAGACATTATAGTTCTAAAAAATTCAAAGATATACCACAAGACAATGATAACAATGAGCCAACTCATTAAAAGTTAACACATAATGAAACTTCACTGAAGAAAAAGATAATAAATGTTGATTTTAACAGCAAGCAAAAAAATCAAGAACTTGCAAAGGCTAGAACCTACTTTGTATCTTATATTGAAAATTTGTACATTTGGGAACAAATTGCACAATAAGAAACAAATAGTTCTTTGTCAATTAGATTTTTTTTTAAATTGTATATTTTTTACATATGTCATATTAGTTGCATTCCATTTTGAGAAAATAGGGAAGAATGCATCAATCACAATCAATAATTATACAGATACAAAACATGACAACTTTCCTAAAGACAAATAAAACTATTAAAACATTTACCCAATAACTCACTACAACCTTTTTGCAAGTATTCACCAAAAACAATAACATAATTCACAAAAATCAGCATGTCTATGCCAATAGCATTCTTGGAAATTAAATAATACAGTCTGCTACCACCTAATAATTCCTTGATGTCACTTGAGTTTTTGTACTTTTTCCTTTGGGATTTTGAACTAATGAAATATAAATAAGATTGAACTTGCACCAAAATTAATAATGCCTATAGACAAATAGCATAGCACATTACCCATCAATAACTATTGGCAAGTAATCGTCCAAAAACTAGCATAGAGCTCAGTAGAACTCAGCATAACTGTATGAAAAACATGTCTAGAGAAAAGAATATTGTAGTCAGTTGGCACCCAATAAAACCTTGATTTCACTTTAATTTTTGTACCATTTCCTTTGGGCTTTTGATCTAACGAAATAGATTGAGATTGTTTACAAGTAATATTGTGTTGAATCCAAATGATAGTGGATTGGTTTTAGCAAATTTGCCAACCTCATTTGAATTGCACATGACAATTTTTTTTTTTTTTTTTGAAGTTATAGTGTTTACTTGTTTTATTATAGCTGCTAGGGTATAGTTTAAGTTTTTCCTTTTTGCACGAGTTTTATTTCATTTTTGTACTGAAAATAGCATTCAAAATAAATAGAATTGGTGGTAATGTTGAAGACATCAATTGGAGATATGGAAGACTAAGAATAAAGCCAAGATGCATTTGCACAATTATTGTGGGCTGCACATGATAGGAGATATTAATCACCTTATTGTCAATTTGTATGGATCCCTCACCAAGATTTGCAAATATGCAATACGATGAAGGTTGATGTTTGAGCCAAAGGTTAGGGCTCTCCGTAAATCTTATGAGGAGAAGAAATTAGAAATAAAGTTAGCTACTGTAATAGTAATTTTCATTAGTTCTTCTACAAGGTCTGAGGCAAACTTGAAAGGCTCTTTCATTGGCCCACAAATATGGAGATCTCTGGATTTAATTGTGTAAATAATTATTGTAATAACATTTTGGATCACACTTTGTGATCCATCATCCTAATAGTAGATCACATAGTGTGAGATGGTGGATCACAGAGTGTGATTTGAAATGTCAAATCCTAAAGACTATATAACTTTGAAATATTAATGTTGCAAGATACCTACCATACAAATAAATTATCATTATGAAATGATTCATTGGTGTTTAAGCTTTGAAGATGGATGGATCCAATAATTTGAAAAAGATGAATATGAAAAATAAATAAAACAAATCAAATTTCATCTTCCAAAAAAATGTTAAATTTTGCAAGATGATAATAACACAATTAGACCCACTGCTTCTCATATTTCATCGTTGCCTCATACCCATCTGAACCTTACAGAATCTTATAAAATTCCTCCCAGACTTTACTTGGATAATTATCATGAATTTTGAGAGGCTCCACACTTTTCCAAATCTGAACATTAAAAGGTGTTGATATTGTGAAGGCCAATAGTCACGTCATTCTTCCCTCCAATAAGCAAGTCTCTTGGTTTCTAGAGACTCTTCATTTGTAATATTATTGGAGCCCTTTTTATATGCTACTCCTGCTCATTTTGTGATAACCTTTTACATATTAATTCAATACTTTGCAGTCTAGACATAGCCACTATTGTCGTGAACTAGGATAAATCTGGTGTCGTGTATTTTTCTTTATTGCATCAATTTTATTTCTCTGTTTAAATCCTTTCAATTGGTATTAGAGCACGAGGTGTGCAGATTGGGAAATCGGTGTTGAATTTTCCAAAAAGATGGAGGATTTGAAAATAGAGAAATTTACAGGCAAGAATTACAGCCTGTGGAAAGTGCAGATGCGCTCCTTGCTGGTTAAGCAAGACTTGGCTCTCGCAATCGAAGGAAAGTCTAAGAAACCATCTACAACGACTGATGAAGATTGGGAAAAGATGGATGAGAAGGAGATGGCATCCATTTTTCTCTCGCTAGTGAAAAATGTCTTGTTCAATGTCTCAAACGAGAAGTCAACGAAAGAGGTTTGGGACAAACTTCAGAACATGTATCGAACAGCATCGGCTACAAACAAAATCTTCATTACGAAGAAACTCTACAAACTAAAAATGAAGGAAGGGACTGCAATGTCAAATCATATAAATGATTTGAACACCCTATTATGTCAAGCAAGCTCGGTTGGTATGACTCAAGATGACGAATCCAAAGCCATCATCTTGTTATGTTCTTTACTTGACAGTTGGGATCTCGTAGTTACAGCTGTAAGTACTTCAAACTCTACGAAGTCAAAGCTGGCCTACGATGAAGTTGTTGCCACTTTATTAAGTGAAGACATGAGAAGAAGTAACAAAGACTCCTCATCTGGTGATGCTCTCACTATGGTCAGCACTGAGAGAAGAGGAAGAAGCCATCATAGAGGAAATAATAATTACAATCAGCGAAGATCAAAGTCACCAAATCGTTCAAGGTCAAGAGGTAGGAATGGTGAATGTTGGTTTTGTGGTAAGCCTGGCCACACAAAGAGAAATTGTTGGGCTTACAAGAAAGCATAAGAAAATGTGAGAAACATGGAAGTAAATATAGCCTATGAGAAAGATGAAAGTGCTTTAGTTCTTTCTGCAAGTGACACAAAATCAGATTCTTGGGTGATAGATTTCAGAGCTTCTTTCCATGCTACTTCATGTACGGATTGTTTCACAAACTACCATGAAGGTCAATTTGGAGAGGTATTTCTTGGAGACAACAAATCCTGTGAAATAGTTGGCAAAGGTGACATTTTGTTACAGCTGGAAGATGGAGGGAAATGGTTGTTAAAAGATGTTCACCATGTTCCCAAATTAAAGAAAAATCTGATTTCTGTCAGTCAACTCTTTGCACAAGGATATTATCCATTCTTATATCCAAATACTTGGAAAGTTACCAAGGGTTTGAGAATAATTGCCAAGGAAAACAAAGTTGGTAATCTTTATCTTCTTGAGAAGCCTACTGAAATAGGGGCTGCTATGACAGTCATGGGCAGCGATGCAGCACTTTGGCATCAAAGATTAGGCCACATGAGCAAAAAGGACCTTGAGATAATGGTCAAAAGGGATCAACTACCGGGTCTCCAATCAAAAAATTTAGAATTTTGTGAACATTGCCTTTACGGAAAGCAAAAGCGGGTCAGCTTCTTGAAAGATGGACATAATCTCAAAGAAAAACCTTTGGAACTTGTACACTCGGATATCTTTGGTTCGATTGAGGTAAGCTCTTTAGGAGGTTCAAAAATTTTGGTTACGTTCCTTAATGATTGTACTAGAAAAGTATGGATATACATGATGACAAATAAATCTGAAGTTTTTTCTACGTTTAAAGTTTTCAAAGCTCTTGTTGAAAACCAAAGGGGTCATAAGATCAAATGTTTAAACATGGATAATGGAAGTGAGTTTTGTTCATTGGAGTTCGATAATTATTGTGCAGATAATGGTATTCATAGGGTGAAAGTTGTACCCTACACCCCTCAAGAAAATGGGGTAGCGAAAAGACTCAACAGGACAATAATGGAGAAAGCTCGATGTATGCTTTCAAATGCAGGTTTGGGCAAAGAATTCTGGGTTGAGGCATGTAATACAGCCGTATATCTCATTAATCAAAGTCCTTCTTCAAGGTTGAACTTTGGAATTTCGGAAGAGGAATATTGGCAAGGTAGAATAATTTCTTACTCTCATCTTAAAGTTTTTGGTTGTCAGGCTTTTGCACATGTGCCCAAAGAAAAGAGAAGCAAGCTAGATCCTAAATCCGAGCCTTCCATATTCGTTGGATATGCAGAGGATCAGTTTGACTTCAGGCTTTGGAGCTTAACTGATAAGAAAAATTTTAGAAGCAGAGACATTGTCTTCAATGAGAAAACATTTCCAGCATTACATTCTTAGGAAATGTCTGAAAAAGAATTTGTGCCAATCGCTGCACAAAGGAATGTTGGCTTGCACCCACAAACAGTACCTAATCCCATCCCATATAGTCCCATCTTTGTCCTAGCTCCAATTCCCTCCTTATCCCAATCAATTGAATTAGAGAATACCGATAGTAACAATGGTCCTAATCTCAGCATAAGAGATCAAGCTTTCCCTCACTATGAGGATGTCACACAAAATAGAAATGTACACCACCTTAGCCCTGAAGACTCTGTTCATGGTATTGAGGGAAGTCAAATGTTTCATGTGATTGGTGATAAATCCTCCAACCGCATACACCCACAGTCAACAAAACACTCTACAGATATGATATGCGATGTAGGTGAATATGCAAAGCATAGTGCACATAATGAAGACACTATCAAATTCAA
Organism: Cupressus sempervirens; assembly: GCA_028749045.1. Classification (NCBI taxonomy): domain Eukaryota; kingdom Viridiplantae; phylum Streptophyta; class Pinopsida; order Cupressales; family Cupressaceae; genus Cupressus; species Cupressus sempervirens. Next base: position 661,137,712 of record CM053789.1, read on the forward strand.
CTTGCGGTATAGTGATGGCAGTAAAAACATTCCCAAATTCAATTCTAATCCACAAATGCAGCTAGCAAAAGTCAATTCACAAGGTGTAGCAGTCAATTCGATGGGTGTGCAAATTAATCCACATGTTGTAGAAGCTAATCTGCAGGATGTCAATGCGCAGGATGTTAAAGTTGTTTCAAATTTTGCAGTTAATACGTAGGGCAATTATAATCATATTAAAAATGCATCTTATAATACCCGCTTTGGGCTCGGGCAAGTGGATTTGCAGGGAACACTGGAACACAGACCACAGATTGAACATGTTAATACACATACGCAAGGTAATTACATTAATGCGCAAGGTGTTAGAGTTGTTTCATAGGGTCCAGCAAATCCGCAGGTGGTCAACACTGATTCACAACTTGCAGATAATCTGCAAGGGACAGTTAATCTCCAAGCTTAAACACCTGCTTTAGGTACGGGTCATGGTATTTCTACCAATTGGCATGTGCCATACTTTGCTCTTTTACAGAATCTCTCCCGTCCAAGGGATTTCATTGATGAGCAGCCAAACATAATTCAAAGGGAACTTCACGACAGTTACTCTCCTCCTCATGACTCTAGGACATCTAACATGGATGCAAGAAATATTGTAGGAAATTCAGAGTCCACAAATCCCACTGCCATCAATGAAAAAAGTCATATGCGTGAACCTTATAATAATATGTTCTCAAGCATTAGAGAGGGCATTCAACATTTAAACCAACAAACTAGAGTAATTGGCTCTCCATTTGAATTGTTTCAACCAGAGAACAGAGAACCCCAAATGAGAAAATCCACTAGAGAACGGAGAATGCCGGCTAAATTCTCTAATTATGAATTATTGTACACTGAAAAAGTAGAGCCTTCAATTCTAGTTTCAAAATTTTCAGAACCGTCTACATTCAAAGCAGCTCTCAAAGATGTCAATAGTGATAAATGGCAAACAACGATGTGTGAAGAAATGGATTCTTTACTCAAGAATCGAACGTGGGATTTGGTCTCTCTTCCACCTAATCGAAGACCACTTAGGAACAAGTGGATATATCATTTGAAAGATGAAGTGGAAGGCAATAAACGATTCAAATCCAGATTGGTGGTAAAGGGATTTGATCAAGAAAAAGGGATAGATTTCAATGAAATCTTCTCACCGGTTGTCAAGATGACAACTATCCAAACTGTTTTGGGATTAGCAGCAGTGTGGGATCTTGAGTTAGAATAGCTTGATGTGAAAATTGCATTCTTACATGGTGATGTAGACGAAGAAATTTACATGGAGCAGCCTCAAGGGTTCATAAAGAAGGGACATGAACATCTTTATTGCAGATTAAATTGGAGCTTGTATGGCTTGAAACAAGCCCCAAGACAGTGGTATGTAAAATTTGATCGCTTCATGACTGAGCATAATTTCACAAGATGTGAATTAGACCCATGTGTTTACTTCAAGAAACTTCCAAGTGGTGAGTTTGTCATCCTTCTTCTTTATGTCAATGATATGTTAGTAGTTGGCACAAACAAAAGAATAGTTAATGAGTTGAAGCAAAATTTGGCAAGCAAATTTGCAATGAAAGACTTAGGGGCAGCTAAAAAGATTCTTGGCATGACAATCACAAGGGATAGGAAAAAGAGGGAAATCACTTTGTCTCAAAAACAATACATTGACAAAGTTGTTGAAAGATTTGGCATGGCTGATGCAAAAGTAACTCCTATTCCTCTTGCTGGTCACTTTCGATTAAGTTTTGAATTATGTCCTAAAGCACAATAAGAAAAATAATTTATGGAGAAATTTCCCTACAAATCAGCCATTGGTAGCATTATGTATGCTATGGTTTCTACTTGCCCCGACATTGCTCATGCGGTGGGAGTTGTGAGCAGGTTCATGAGCAATCCCAGAAAAGCTCATTGGGAAGTCGTCAAATGGATACTAAGGTATCTAAAAGGTACTTCAGATTATGTCTTATGTTTTGGCGGAAACAAAGTTCAACTACAAGGTTACACTGATTCTGATCTTGCCGAAGACTTGGACAAACGAAGGTCTACCACAGGTTACACCTTCACATTTGCTGGAGCTGCGATCAGTTGGGCTTCACAGTTGCAACATTGCATTGTTCTTTCTTCAGCTGAAGCTGAATACTTAGCTCTTTTCGAAGGTGCAAGGGAAATGATTTGGCTTCAACGGTTACTTGGTGACTTGAAAGTTCATTAAAATGAATATAATATATTTTGTGACAGCCGTAGTGTGATCTTCATGGCACATAATCAGTCATCACAATGTCACTCCAAGCATGTTGATGCACATGCTCACTTTGTTCATCATGCAGTCGAAGAGGGCAAGCTGAATGCTATCAAGATTGACACCAAGATCAATCCGGCTGATATATTCATAAAGGTTGTTGCCAAAGAGAAGTTCGAATGTGCTAGAACTTCTCTTGGGCTTGTGAAGAAAAGATAGATCATTGTTTGAGCAGGGTATTGGGTGATCAGTTGTAGCATTGGTTGTCCTTCAGGTGGGAGTTTGTTGATATTGTGAAGGCCAACAATCACGTCATTCTTCCCTCTAATAAGCGAGTCTCTTGGTTTCTAGAGACTCTTCATTTGTAATATTATTGGAGCCCTTTTTATATGCTACTCCTACTCATTTTGTAATAACCTTTTACATATTAATTCAATACTCTATAGTCTAGACGTAGCCACTATTGTGATGAACCAGGATAAATCTGGTGTCATGTATTTTTCTTTATTGCATCAATTTTTATTTCTCTGTTTAAATCCTTTCAAAAGGAACATATAATAAAGGTCATGGTCTTGGTGGTTTCAAAATTCAGTGTCAATATCTCTTTTTGCTGAAGTGAATTATCCAACAACTCACAAACATTAAAATTAGAAATATCCATCTCTGCATATCTGATGCAATCTTCAATATTTTCTTTTGGAGGTGCCATCATTTTCTGTTTGAGGAAGTCTAAGGAATGTGAAGTAATACTTAGTCAAGGTCAATGAGAACCCATAAAATTTAATGAGGTCTCTTCCAGAGTCCTCCTTGCCATTGGATACATGACACATGAGTTATGATGAGAAGGTAACATCATTGCTTTTGAAGCACACAAATTGGATTATGGAATCAACGACTATGTTGAGGCTAAAGTAGCCCTCATAGATCGTTGTAAACGTAATTTGCCAATGGGACAACAGAAGTGTGGAATTTGAAAAAAAAATCAAATTATGAGAAGTAAAATTAAAAAATTAAAAATAAACTAAAATCAATCAGAGGTTTGAGACTCTCTTTTCTAGGTGCATTGACTTTCCAAGCATGCAATCCCAATTTGATTTTTGGGGAATAATGGGGGCTTCTTCTGATGGAGTAGCTGGCAAATTGATATGGTGGCACTGCAGCAGAACATATTGAATGAAATTTTAAAGCAAATTAAGTTGCCTTAGTGAGTTAAACTAAAGAGAATTTATCATTTCTTTCTACAATTTTGTATAATACTATACCAAATTCTTTTTTTTCCACATTGAAGGGTTGGGATCATTGCAAACTTAAATTGTAAACTGATTTTTGGAGGTTTGGGTCTCATGGCAGATTTGTGGTTTGGCCAATTGTTGTAATAACTTTTCATGATCCTATCCATGATCTGTGAGCAATCTACTTCACTTTCAAATTAACATCACACTTTAAAGTTAAACCATGCATACTTTTCATAGTCCTATGTTTAATTATTTTCTATAAAAAAGGTGTGAACATATTTTGAACTCTTGGACAATTTTTCATTTATAGTGATGTAACTATACTATAATCCTACAAGTTCTTGATGTATCCAACACTGCAACCAACAACTACTTTTCAAATTCATGTGCATGTTTGCTCCAAGGCCTTCATCTTACGACAAGCAACATCTGATATCCAAAGTATCAAATATGTTAGGATAGTACCAACTAACACAACTACTGTTTGGAGGAATTTTTATTTACTTAAATTACTAAAGCTACCTCTCTAAAATGTTGAGAATTAAAAGCTTCATATTGTACATCTAAAATGTAGTATAAGATAAGGACACATCCTAGAAATGTGAGGAATACTACATGGTGGTTCTGAATATATTTGTAATCTATGATAGAGTGTCTCTAACATGAAACATCTGAAAGAATCAAAGGAAGTTATCAATATTTGGCAGATAAGAACTCCAACTAGACAAAAAAATTCTTGAACAACTGAATATCTATGTTGCACTCCAAAATAAAAATAAAAATGATTTTTACCTGTTATTACCATTCATAATAAATGTTATTTCAACTTTGCATTGAAAAGATAGGCTTTACATTAATTCAGATGGATGAATATCGATTCATAAATGTTTGTTTCTAATTTTGTTATGACTGAAACCAAGATCTCTATGGTTTCAATCAAATTAAAGTTGCTATGTAGAAAGTTATAGATCAGAATTTTATACAAGAACCAGAATCAACTAAAAAAGTGGATTCATGATATAATTATTGTTTGTTTCATTGGTTGGAGTCGAGATTTATATTTACCAACTTTCAAGGTATAAGATGTTTGTTATTTGAACGATTTGGGATATATATTCAATTGTTCATGAAATGATATTGGTCCTTGATAATGATTGGGACCTTTCTTGGCATTGGATTTTTGATTCAATATAAGCCTTTAAATTAAATTCATGATATGGAATCGAGATTCTTTTGTTTGAAAAAGATTTATGAGTTTGGGATTGCAGAAATGAGGGTAGATCAAAGTTAATAAATTATTTGAGGGATATCGGTTCCTTTGGTCTATATTTGAATTGGGATTTAAATCAATCAAAAGTTTTGGTTGCAAAGATAAATATTGCAAATTGGATTATTTGTTAAATGTTTGCATGGAGAGTTTAAAACAAAAGAAGTACAAAGAATTCAAATTGAAGATGTTTTGTTTGAAATGATTGTACAAGGAAGATGAGTGATTTGCTGAAGCAGAAAATGAGTCTCGGTGCAGAGATCCTAAAATCCATTGGCACCATTGGATTTCAATAACATTTTAATATGTCTTCATAAACCTAATTACGTAGCTTCATAGATCTTTCTATGCTCTAGTTATTAGATATTATGTACTTTCGCAGTTGAAAATTTCATATGTATTTGGCAAAAGTAACACAGCACTATGTTAGTATTCTTTTTTTAAAATTATGTGGATTTGTAGACATGTTTGATAATCTCTGTGTGCTAGTTTGATGGGGCTTCCCACTAGCATGCTCTATAAGAGTAATGCATGTAAACAATCTTCTTTCAGTTTTAAATCCAATTTGTGTCAGAAGTGTTATACAGGATGGTAAAAACTGAAGGTAGCTATTTAGTTTACTTTGACCATCTACATACATTTATTTTTTGATTTGTTCTAATAATTGATTAGAGAGAATAATTTAAATTTTAAATGATCAAAAGGCTTTTGATTTGGAGGTGAAGCTGAATTAATAGAACATATATCTCTCATCTTTTGACTCTTAGTTAAAGAAGTTCTAGCCATAATGATCTCAAAAATGATATAAAGTCATCCGTAATCAAATATTTATAAAAACTTATACACTTACTTTACCAATTTAACAATTAAATAGTTCATAGTAATTTTATAGTTCATTGACAGATTAAGGTCATGCTATATATTTTTTTTGTTAAAATACTTATCACAGATTGCCAAATAGTTCGATAATTTACAGTAAACTTCTTCAGTAAATTCATGTACTTTATGAATCAAAATAAATAAAGCAATTTTTTATGAGCTTTTACAGAATCATGTGTAGCAAGAAACTATTTTATTGAGTCTGAAATGGTGCTCTATTAATTATAGGCTAAGGATATGGGAAAGGTATTTACAAAAATAAATAGAACATCTGAAACAATGATACAATGATACATGCAGAAAATTTTAATCTTCAATTTAATCTCTAGTTTTGGCTTGAGATTGTTTGGAACAATGTTTGATAAGCAACCTATTCATACAACCTAAATAAAAAAGGGCAGTACCTATTTGTGTAAATATGGTCTAAAGAAGGCTATAATTCATCGGCTATGCTCCCTCAAGGATTGTAACATATATGGATGACATCAGAAAGCATGTATTTGTGAAACCATTGTGTTCCTAATGTTTCAAAAATAAAGAAAGAAAAAAATAGGCAAAATAACACCTACCTATTAGAGACATAGTAGACTTGATAGTGGGTGTCTTTAATGTATGAACAAACAAAATTTAGTATACAATAGAAGAGAAATCAATTTGGGAGAGGGTGTAAAATCCAACTTCAGATCAAATTTGAGGAATTTCAATAGCTATTATTGTTAAAACCTGGAGAGATACAGCGATGTTATTGAACTGATAATAAAATTGATTTAATAAAATCAATTAAAGGTGCATCCTAGATGCTGCATAGGCTACCAATTTTTGAACTCCTCTAAGAAGATTCCTATAAAAAAAATTTAAAAATTAGAATCGAAACTAACATTGCCAGCTTCTGAGCCTTCTGAGGCTCCTGCTTTAACAAACTTTCAAACTACAATAAAAACTGCTAGCTTTTTGACTCCTCTTATACTTCCATAAAAAACTTTATGATTGAATCTAACAATGAAAGTTTCTTCTAAGACTCTTGCTTTAAAAAAAAAATTAGGACTATAACTAACATTGTATCTATAAGACAATGCCCAATTTCAAATTTTCTTCTTTAATAGTTATAAATAATATTGTTACACAAGGCCCTACTCTTTAGTATATTATGATGGCCTAGAACTCCAACATACGAGTCAAGACTGTGCAGTGACAATTATAAAAGCTACATTCCAAGTACAACTCCAAATTAGAGATCTCTAAAATGAGGTCAAAGCATAGTTGTAATTGCATTAAAGAAAGATCATAAGGTCACCAAATATCTAGAGTTCGGAAAAACAAATGAACCCTTACAACTAGTGCAGTTCATAAGAAACCCATTGGACTGGTGTAATTTATGAACTATAGATACAATGAAATACAAAAAAAAATCTTATTTGGTTCTTAAAGGTATGCAATGAGCATGCTTGTGTAGGATGTGTATTTCATAAACATGTGGAGGTTTCTATTCATAGAAAAGGAGGACCAAGGTATAGAACTTTAAGAAGAGTATTTGCAGCCCTATGTATTTGATGAGTTTATCAATAAGTTTAGGATTTTATCTTATATTTTTAATCTAAGTTTGCACTGAAATATGTTTTAGTTTCTTAGCAATTTACTTATTTAAATCTTTTATCCTGAAGAAATGTTGTGTTCAATTTATATTGTACTCTCATGTCCTTACAAAAAGAAAAAAAATACCAAACATCATCATTAACACAAGAAAGACAACAAACTTCCATGCATACAAGAAAATTGAATGACAAAATACCCTCACAAATGAGCGAGTTAAAGAAATGGAAAGAGTTGGGTTACAATTTAGGGTAGGTTATTACATGGAGGTTTTGTTGTATAGTTCACCTCATCTCACACATCTTTAGTTTAACAACAATCATATTACCTAAAACTGGCTAAGAAAAATTGGTTCAAATCCATGATACTAAAAAACTTTCTTGTTAATTTTTAATTTGAATGGCTTGGAAATTGTGCAACAATAAGACCTTTAATGACAAAGACAAAGACCTATATAAATGTTTATGGAAATAGCATTGCCAATTTACTTGGGGTGTATAAGATGCCTTCAAATGTAATGAGTTTGAGACTATTGACACCATAGCAACAAAAGTCTGAGGCAATATTTTAGTTTAGATCCCTCTAGATATGAATAAAGAGGAATCTAAATGCATCTCTTGACCATAAGGGTCAAGATCACAATTATATCGTAAAACAAGTTTGAATTTTAGTCTGGGCAATTAATTACTAAAAATACATAAATATTCAAGTCAAATATTTGCAGTAGTGAAGCGGCAATAAATCAAAATAAGCTGTAATTTTAAAAAGAAATGTCCAGCTATGCATCAACTAACACTTCACAAACTTCAATGCAAGAAAGAACAATGATTAGAAGAGGTCTATTCATGAAGAGGTGAACAGAGCTGAAAGCCCTAATGGATCTAAGGTGAAAATCATGTGTGCTCGAGAAGATGAAAGCAACGTCCACAGAGATGTGTGGAGGGTTTCCATTTATAGAAAAGAAGGGGCAACATTTAGAACCAAGAAGAGGTAGTCTAAATATCTTTGAACAACAAGAAGATATTAAAAAAATATTACTACAAAGTGGTAGTAGTAGTATTTTTAATAATTAAAAAATATTAGTTTAAGAAAAATTAGAAGCAACTTACTGTATTTTTAAAATTCAAATTTTAGATTGTACTCAATAAGAAGAATCTAATTTTTAGCATCTTTTATTTAGATAATTATAAAGTATTAGTTTAAGAAAGATTTGTAGTAAAAAAGTATATATTTGGGAGGTCGGCAGAAAGGACCTAGTAGTCATCCACATTCAAGTGGATGCTACGTCTATAATTACAAATCTCCCCAATTACTACTCATTATAAGTCCTAAAAAATTATAGCACATGTACTATTAGTCTAGCATACAACTAATAGTTTATTATTTTTTAGCTTTTTTGGTTGTTGATTAGTCCATTTGTGCAAAAAGTACTAATTTTTTGGTGAGTCGCTATTGTGGGGTGAACATAATAGGTTTTGGGAAAATGTTTTAATATGACACTTTTAAACCACCTCATTGTCGACAAGTTCTATATAGAGGTCCATAAATATAGAAAAGTTGAAAGGTTAGCTTTAATCTCTTCACTCACCTCACAGAGGTTCACTCAAAAAAATGGGCAAATTTTGACATACGAATTAGGAGTTCTACATGCCCAAAATTAACTTGTGCAGCTACTTTGGTCATCTCCCGTATTTAGGACAATTTGTTACAAAATTATATGAAGTAGCACTTGGTCGAACAAGGTACAATGGTTTAAAATGAAATAATTGTGGAAGTTAGTCTATCCCTATATTTGTTGAAGATTTTCAAATAAAAGAAATAAAATAACTTTTAGGGACTTTGTGGGTTAGATTTAGTGTTAAGTCCCTTTTTAAGCTTCTCTTTGATAATTTATATGTCATTAAACTTAATAAGGTAAATACCTGGTCTTCCCCCTTGTAACATGAATTGGAAAATTAGTCATCAAACATATGAGATCAATGATATGCAAAGAGTAAAGAGAATTAAATCTTCATAAATGTCTTGCATAATCAGTCATTTAGGTAAGGACCCTTTTCTTTTACATTTGATTTCCACAATTAAGATTCAACATTTTGAATATATCATAGTCATGCTCACAACCTATTTATCAAAATTAATATATTAATTTATTCTTATATAAATAAATTATCTATACATCATTTGTTTAAGGAAAACATGCCCTTTTTAGAATATATTACTGAAAAAGAAATAATGAAATTTAGATAAAGTGTTTAAAGCAAATAGCTTTTTAATATAGTGATTATTTATTTTTAAAAGTCCATTCTAAAGATTTAATGAGGGCGCTTTAAAAAAAAAATTCAAAATTTTAAATAAGTGTTTCTACATTATAATAATTACCCTTTATAAGTATTAAAATACTTTCACATTTATAATTTATTTATTTATTTTTGATTGGTAAACGGTCGAAGCCTTATATTATATTAGATGAGCAAAAAAATTACAAGATTTTTCATTTTGACGGGCACTGGTAGGAAAGAACAGAAAGAAAACCTCTAGTCTAGCCCGAGACCGAAGTCCTTTATTATACATATAATAGAAGGGGCATACCCCAGTGAGATAAAAGATCAAAGTATCAATATAATACTCAGGAAAAAGCAAAGCAATGATTATCCTTGAGATGAAAGGATCCACGATCACCAAATAAAATATGTAATCCTTGGGGAGGAGCAAGAAACTTGTCGAGAGGGAAAAGAACAATAGCAAAAAATAATAACCAAAAGGGTTAAACATTAATAGTATTAAGAGGATAGAAGCATAAACCTGATTAGGATAAACTTGTTAGATAAATACTTCCAAATTCTTAGATTAAATGAGAAGTACCTAATGTCAATGGGTTAGTGAAAGGCTCTGAATAGAATTAACAGTGACCCAAGGCTGAATTTAAGTTTTATCTAGTTTAAGATTTGTATTGATGTAATAATACCTATTTTTTATTCTTTACTGGTTTTGAAATTTAACTTTATTAATCATTTTGCTATTAATATCTATTTTAAGATTATATTTATCGAAAAAATCCATAAAAACCTTTGCAACCCTTTGAAATTTAAGAATTGATAAACGGTAACAGGGTGATAAATGAGAATGCCAAAGCCAAATTTATCCCTCTTGTTTGCAATGATAAGATCTAAATTAATGAATTACAAGAGGGTGTAAACTAAATGAGTATTTAAATATTTGAATATAGTAGGAGCAAGATAAGACCTGTTTATTTAATTAAATTTGATAACCATATTCAGGCACAAAAAATGATTACATACAAAGGATTGATCCCAAGCCCAGTGATTTACAAACGAATATAAATAAGATAAGGATTAGTATTAATATAAATAGACTTTTACAAAAGTAAACAAGCCATAATCCATCGAGTATAGGAAAAGCCCTACACTAAATATGTTCTACTTGCTGCCAAGAGAAAATGTTGCAAGCCCAAACCTAATATAACCCTATCCTATATATATATATATATATATACTACTAGCTACCAGGGGAAAATGCAACAAGACAAAACCTAAGATAACCTTAAACTTTATAACTAGGAATCAAACCGCATGCTACATAGAGAGGGAGTAATAGCCATAGCAAAGCAAAAAACATAAGGCATGCTCATGAACCTGAATAAACTTCATAAGTCTGCTTCCAAAAGACCAGAATGATTTATGAGGCTTCCTGGATGTTTTTAGCCCTAGAGCTAGGTGGGAACTTGTAGGTATTCCTCATTCTGCTTGATTTGTCAAAGTTGGGGAGGCAGAACTCAACAGCTTCTAGGTTAGAGAAATCCACATCTAGGTGAATATATGCGTCAAATGCCTACAAGTAAGTCATGAGCCACTCCCTTGCTAGGTCCTCTATAATGCCTCTCCATCACAGCAAGAATTGCACATTGGCTTCCATCCTCACCATTCCCAAAAGAAAAGAATGTTATCTTTGATGACCAAGCAGGGGTGCTTGGGGACAATAGTGAGGTCAAAGACACTCAATTGGTGAGCCATGTAGGATTTTGGCAGTGAAATTTTGAGTTTTTCATCAATGCTAAAGACCACTTCTTCTACACCCACTAACAAGCTCGGATCAAATATATTATAACAGAGTTTGATTATATCCCATTTCTCTACTCTAGCCCTAGCTAGGCATCCAATCAATGACCCCAAGATGTCACTGTTGGTGTGCCATGAATAGTCATAATTGAAAACACCTTCCCCTAGAACCCTACTAACTGCTACCCTACTCATGTCATCTATGGGCCTGAGTAACCTATTCCATCTTTCAGGTTTAACTGAACCACGAAAGGCCATGTTTCTATTTTTAGAAGCATGATACAGACAAATACTAGTATTCATTAAATTGGGGGCAACACAGATCCAAATTCCAAAAAGGTAAGGTGAATAAAGATCAGTAAATCCAGCCCACATTTATAAATTAATAGAAGGTAAGCATTTAGAGAATCGGGTGATGACACCATCTCCATGCAACTGGATGATTATACCTCCACACGAGATCATAATTAATATGATGCTTATAGTCACGATATCTCTGAGAAGTAGATACAAATTTACGAAAATACTTGAGCTGAGATTTACACCAATAAGGGTAATCATATATCCAAATGTCGAGGGAGATTTCATAAAGGGACAATGTCTTATGATAATTATCCTTTACTAGCTATGACTAAATATTAATATGTTTTCTCCATATGTACCTTTATTTGCTAAACCGTCTGCTTTAGTATTGCCTTCTCTAAATATATGTGTAAATCTAATTTTTTCAAACTCTCCAAGTAGTCTTATGGTTTTTTCAAGTCTAGGATTTAATATCCAATTTGGAGTTCCTCCTTTCCTGAGCACATTTAGGAAAATTTGTTAGTCTCCTTTGATTATAACTTTTTTTATTTTTAGTTTAATACAAGGTTTTATTCCTTCTTCTACTACTTTTAGTTCTGTCATATTATTAGAGACTATTTCTAGTGGCTTTGCTCTTTTTATAAGCTAGTTCCCTGATTCTTCCCTAATTATATCTATCCTAATCTTGAAAATCCAGGGTTGCCTGTAGAAGCTCCATCGAAGTTGAGTTTCTTCCAGCCTTTCGATGGAGGTTCTCACTTGCATTCTTTTCTAGCTGCACTATTACTTTTTTTATAACTAAGGGGTGGGTTGATTAGATGTTTCCAATTTTTTTAATTTTAGCATCCCACTCTAAGGAGGAACCTTCTTCATATGATATTTTCCTGAGATGGCAATTGATGGCAGTTGATGACTTCAACAATGCTAGCCTCAATTTTGTTGCAGAGGGTTGGTAGATTAAGTTCTCCATTCATAAAGATTCATTTCTTTCTTTCTTTCCATATTTTGCAAACTAAGATTGTTGGAGTAATATTCCAGAGCTTTCCATAAACTTTCTTGTTTGCTATTTTTGGTCATCCTATCAAATGATCTTGCCATTTTTCTGGCAAAGGAGCTATCCAATTTAGTTTTTATTTGAGCCATAACTAGCATTCCTTTGCAAATTTGCATTGATAAAGAAGATGTTATGTAGTTTTTTATTCTTCTTTACAGAGAGTACATCTTGATGGACCTTCGAATCCCATTTTCCTAATTCTATCTGTTGTTAGGATTCTTTTTTGGAAGGTTGCCCATAGAAAGATACATGAATTTGGAAGACCTGTTGAATCCCAATAGAGGTTTATCAAGATATTTATTGCTTCCCATCTTTGTGATTTTATAATTTGATTGTAGCCCTCCTTAACTTTATAGATACTATCTTTAGCAACTGCCCATATTAGTTTGTCCTCTCTATTTTTTATGTTAATCAGGCACTCTCTAAGGATATTTTCTAGGATCTCTTGATCTACTTGATTGAGACCACAATTTGCTAAGGATTCCCACTTCCAAGTTGTTTCCTCATTAGACTGGTCCAGTTGAATGTAATCTATTACCTTAGTACCCCAAATTGTTTGTAAATGAGTTTTAGCATTATAGGATAAATTTGAAAGGTCGATGGGGGGATATCCATTCTAGGAATCTTCCCAAAATAGAGCTTTATCCCCTTTCCCTATATCCCATGTTGTGTATTTGGTTATTAGGGGATGACATTTTAATAAGAAAAATTCCATGTTGTTGAACCTCTTAGAGGGTTCCTAGTTCTAAAAGGTGATGTACTATCTGATGCATTTAGATAGTTGTTATAGAGAATTCTAGCCCATTTGCTATCTCTTTCTTGATACAATCTCCATATTTGTTTTGCTCCTAGTACTTCATTCTACCAGTGTAGATTTTTTATTCCTAATCCCCTTGCTTCTTTTGGCCTACATATTTTTTCCCATCTTATTAATGCTAGCTTCTTCTTGTCTTCTATTCTATTCCAGAAGAAGTATCTCAACTTCTTTTCAATTTTTTGATTGATATTCTTAGGTAGTTGTGAACATGATAATTGATAAGTAGGTATAGCTAATAGAACAGATCTTATTTGGGTTGCTTTCCCAGCTTTGGTTAGTTATTTTCCTTTCCAAGCTTCTGTCTAATAATCTATTTTATCCAATGCTTGCTCCCAGCCTTGATTATTTTCATTTCCTTTATCCAGATGTATTCCCAGATATTTACATGGGAAGGTCCCTTTCTTATATCCTAGTGTATTGCATATATATTCTTCCTTGTCTCTTTTTGTATTTAAGAAAAATATTTTAGATTTTTTTGCATTGATTTTTTGACCTAAAGCTTTTGTATAAGTGTTTAGAATTGTTTTAATATTGTCTATCTCTTTTTTAGTGCTTGCCCCACTAGTATCGTATCATCAACGAATTGCTAATGTGTGGTATTAGCCACATTTTTAGTGACCTTTATACCTTTGATTTTGTTTTGAAGTTGTTCTATTTTGATTGATCTCTCAAAAGTTTCTTCCATGATGATGAATAGAAAGGGAGAGATAAGATCACCTTGTCGGAGCCCCCTAGATTTACTAAAAAATCTTTCTGGAGTTTGATTAATGAGAAGTAAGATTTTTGGGGTTGAGATGCACTAGAAATGATGTTAATCCTTGATTTGAGAATCCAAAGGCTTTGAGTGTTTTACATAGGAATCTCGAGTCTACTTTATCATATGCTTCTTGTATATCAAGTTTTAGTAACATGCATGCTTCTTTATTCTTTGATGTTGAATGAATTATTTCTTGAATGATTGATATACCATCTAGAATAGATCTCCCTGGTACAAATCCTATTTGTTCTTCTGATATTAGCTTCAGGAGATATTTTTTAAGTCAGTTTGCTAGAGCTTTTGAGAATTTTTTTTAGATAGTATTGCAGAGTGCAATAGGTCTAAAGTCACTTGGTACTTCAGCCTTATTTTTCTTTGGAATCAGAGTTAGGAAGGTGTGATTAATTTCTGTTAGGAGTGTTCCTCCATTCCTTAATGCTTTAATTGTGTTCCATAGGTCTACTCCTATTATTTCCCAAAATTTTTGGAAGAAGAATGCTTGGAATCTATCCAGGTGATTTATTCGGGTTAATATTAAAGAGAGTCATTTTGATTTCTTGCAATGTGAAGGGTTTGTTGAGTACTTTATTATCCTCTATTGTAATAACCTTTGGTATTGCTTTCAGCATTTCCTCTTGTTCTATTATATTGGAAATTCAAAATTATTAAGGATATCCTTGAAATAATCTTCAAAAATTTCTGCTACTATATCTAGATTATCTATTGATTCACCTTGTGGGTTCTTGATTTTTACTATGTTATTATGGGCTCTATGTTGCAGGATACTAGTGTGAAAGAATTTTGTATTACAATCTCCTTCTACCAATCATTTCTCCCTGGATTTTTGCTTCCAATACGCCTTTTCTTTAGCTAGAATTTCTTCTTTCTTTAATAGGTATTCTTTTTCTAGCTGATAGTTTTTGTTATTCATTCCTTTTTTAATAACTTCTTTATTTAATTTTTCCAATTTTTCTTGTATATCTAACTTTTCTTTAAATATGTTTTTGAATAGTAATTTATTCCATTTTAATATTTTTTCTTTTATTGTTTTTAATTTGAATACAAAGCAGAACATTTTTGAGCCCTGAAATTGCTCCTCTTGCCACTAATTTTTTATGTTATTCATGAAATTTTTATCCATAAACCACATTTTCTCACATTTAAAAGGGTTTCTGCTAGGTTTGGAAGGTTCCTTGATTTTGGTTTTTATTAGGAAATGATCTGATCCTACCAATGGTATAATTTCTATATTAATTTCTCTTCCCATATTTCTTAGTTCTCCTTTAAAGAAGAATCTGTCCAATCTTTCTGCTATGTAGCTGAAGTCTTTTCTTCTATTATTCCAAGTATATACTCCATTTTTTGTTGGAATGTCTAGAAGAGAGTTTCTTTCTATCCATTCTCTGAAATCTTTTGTGGCTCTTGAAATTGTTTGAATCCCTCCACTTTTTTCATTTTTTTTAATATTGCACTAAAATCTCTTCCAATGACCATATTCTCATTCTATAGTGTGCTAGGAAATGTGTTGATCTCATTCCATACTATTAATTTGTCTATTGTTTGTGTGGGCCCATAGACATTTATTGCAACTATCTGGAGATCATTTTTTGTACTTGAGACTTTACTACCCATCCAATTCAAATTAGAGGATATAATTTCTAGATTGATTTTTCAATGGTTCCATATTATTCCCAATCCTCTTGAAGCACCATGCGATGTGTTGAATTATGATTTCTGTGTTCCTAATTTCTATCCTATCTTATTGCCTTATTTTTTCTTTAATTTTGTTTCTTGAATTAATAGAATATATGTGTCAAATAGTGTCAGATTTCACTTCAATAAGTGTTTCTTGCTAGGGGCATTTAGGCCTCTAGCATTCCATGTGGTGATTCTCATTGTTCCTTGGGAAGGTTCTTCCCCTTCCTGCCTTGTAGAATTTCTATAATCTTAGTTTATTCCTTCACTTGTCTTGTTTCCTCCCTAAGCTCTTTAAGTGATTTTCAACCCTATTTCTATTTTTGTTTTCCACAATTAGGTGTCTTCATCCATTCTTGGTTAATGGATATACACATTTTGTCCAAATTTAGTTGATTCCTTACTCTTGCTACAATTTTTGATTCTTTTGTTTCTTAATATTTTTCTGTTAAGAATTCTTTAATTGGTTGTTTATTGGTTCTTCTTCTACTTCTAAATCTTCTCCATCACCTTCCATTCTGTCTCTTTCTGATCTTTCCTCCCAAATGAGGTTTTCTAACATGGTTTCAAAGTCTTCCCATATTGGATATTCTTCTCTCTGATCATCTTGTTCTTCTCCCCGCTTGCTTATTTGTTCCCTATTCCATTTTGTTTCTATGTATATTTTTTCTATTTCTATCGGCAACAATACCTCTTTCTCACCTCTATCTTCTGTCATTCTTACCTCTTCTTCACTAGATTAAACATGTCCTTCCCATTGCTTAATGTCTGCCAAAATTTGTAGCTTCTTTTCTTTAATTTTTCTTAATAGTGACATTACTCCATTGGGTTGAATCTGTTGGTGGTATATTAAAGCTCTAATCATTTTTCTCCAATGGTTCTTCTCATTTCCTTATTTGGTTTTGTTCTTGAATCACTTCTTCCTTGGATTCCATTTATGTTTGGACCTCTCTCTCTAACTATTTTTTGAATTTTCTCCATTTTGTTCCATGTTTATTTCTTCTTCCATTGATTTTAACTTTGCATTGCCTCCTTTTCCTATTTCCTTTTCTGAATTTGACCTCAAGGCAGTCTTACCTTTATATTTTTTATGTCTGATATCTTCTATGATGAATTGGTCTTCCAAGTCATTCTGTAGGAGCAGTACCTCATGTGAGACATATTTAATTGTTTAACATTGATCTCTATCTCTTCTAGTGTTTCCTTTTCTATACTGTTCTCTATACATTTTCTGTATTTTGCTATTGAATGTTGAAAATCCATGTTTGTGCTCCATCTATGTTTTGTCTCTTCTTCTTTCCCAGTATTTTCCTTTTGATCCTCTTGGACTATCTCTGATTCCTTCAGGTCTTGGGTTCCTTTATTCTGTAATATTCTTTTGTCCCTATTTTCTTCTTCCTTTTCCTCCCTTTTCCTATTATTCCTTAATAGTTTCTTTAGGTTGTTCTTGATATTTATGTTTTTATAGTCTGTTCATATGATTTTATTAATTTACCCTGTTTATTCAGCAAAGGTTAATCTATATATAGATCTATTTGTGATCATTTTTCTATTTGATTCATTTTGATCTATTTTTACTAAGAATCTTATCTTACTTGTTTTAAACTTATTAACCTCAAATCCTATTAAAGTTCTTAGAGATTATCCTATTCTTCTAATTATATCGATATCATTTAATTCTGATAGAATGTTTTCATAGTCCATCCATTTAATTACATGTTTATGTTTGTTATAGTATTCATTAAAATTGGGTTGCCATGCTAAAAAAATTATATGGTTCCCTTTGTAAAAGTAATTGGATAATTCTATTAATTCATTCCTAGCTTTAATATCCTAACATTACAAATACCAATATTGATTTGTGTGAGGAGTTATATTACCTTTTCTCTGCGGATTTTTTCTAGATTCCATTCCAAATTGTTTATATATTTTTTTGGACCATTCCAAATTGGATAAATACCTAGATCTAAGCATTCCTACCATTTTGCTTGACTGTTGCTGATGACAATTGTTTTATTGTTTTCAATGGAGGTTGTATTACTTTGGTTAGGGTTTGGAACTTTGCTTCAGTTGTTTGAGTCAAACTGCTTTTTCCAATGGGGAGGAATATAAGTAGATACTGAGGATGTCTTCATTGCCTTTTGAGTAGGTTTATCAATAGGGTTTTTTTGTATCGATGCAAATGATTTAAGCTTTTCTACTCGGATAGATGATTGAGATGAATGTGGTTTCAAAGAACCTAGAGGTATGTTATTAGGTTATGAGATCTGGATGGGTTGAGAAATTTGAATGCTTTGAAGTCTTTGTTTCAATGATGACTGGTTATGATTTTCTTCTCTGCAGTTATATTTGGTTTTTTTGAAAAAAACCTCTTGATTCTTTCATTGTTGGTCCAATCCTTCGATCCTGGTATATCTTTTTGAGATTTTTTTTTTATCACCATACTTTTTGTTCTTTCTATTTTGAACTATCTTCCACCCATATTCGTCATTATTATTTTGATAATTTTGAATGGTTTTGTTTTGTTCTGCGTGAAGCCTAATTAGGGTTTTAAATCCTTTTGCCCTTTTTGGTGGTTTGATGATTTGTCAATTTTCCTACACCACTAAGAGTACTTCAAATTGGTTTTTGATAGGTAGACCACTCCCTACTATCATCAGGTGTTGGCTGGAATTGTAGATTAAGGGAGGCCTATATTTAGGATTAATCATGTTTCCTACTTTTTTCAGATTTTTTGTCATTTTCACTAGGCAGAGCTCAATGCTATAATAGTATTTTATTTAGCTTCTTTCACATTTATAAAATTAATCAAAGTAAAATTATTTTTATTTTTTATAAACTCCTATATTACTTTTCAAATGAATTCCCATGGGTCGTATACATGTGTAATATGAACATTTCTAATAATGTTAATTTTAATGATAAATCATAAATATTTTATTATTTTATTTAACAATTCAATATATATTAAATAGTGGTTACAACTATTTACTAAATACTAAAATATATTAAATTTAACTATAATAAAATTAATTTTATATTTTATAAAGATAATTAATTGTCACATGGCATTGATGTGATTAGTAGAAATTCATGTTGAGATTATATACTACTTAAATGATAATTAATCTTTTTGATATGCAAAGATAGACTTGGAGTTTTCTTTTGCATGCATGGATGGTTTTAATTTTCTCGAGGAGTTCCTATATAGATTTTGAGTACTTTGAGTGTAGATTGGGGTGATGGCAATTTTGTTTCTAGTTCAATGTTTGCTGAGAGAACATCTGAGGAAGGTAGTTGATAATGATGTATTGATAGGGCAAAAAAATGATCAATGAGTAATAAAAGTTATAAAAAGTTAAAGGATATATCAATGTGATAAAAAAAATCATCGAGCATTTATTTAGTCTTTTATTTAGGTGACTAATTATTAGTGATCAACCATTTAGTCATTTATTTGATCAATTATTTAATCACTTATATTTTTGTAACCTTCTAATTAGACCCAATGATCAAATTAGTCATTTATTGAGTCACTTATAAATTGTAACTCATTACTAGAATTTGATCACTTTTAGTCATGTGACTAAAATTTTTAGTCTTGTGACTAAAAGTTTTAGTCACATGGTCATTTATTTGCCAAAATTCTACTAGTGAACCCAATATGCATTATCACATCTAATCTTGTCATTTAGAATAATTTATCATTTACCTCTCACATTACACAGTGCATCATTTCCAAACTTAACACCACTTCCACTATAATGTTCTAGTTTTTTAAACTTGCTTGTATCACCAGTCATATGATGTAAGAAACCATTATCAATTATCCACCTATCATTCTTATTTACATGTGAAATTGATGCAATTTTCTCATCTTCAACATATTCATCTTTCATTGCAACATAAACAACTTCTTCAATAATGTAACAAGATTTATTTCTTTGCCCTTGTAATCTTTGTTACCTTAGTTGTCTATGTTGTCTCTCATTTCTTGGTATTTGGTGTCTTTCCTTTCTTCCTTCTCATTTATTTCAATACATCTCGTAGCAATATGACTAAATTGTTACATGTAAAACAAATAATAGGAAGTTTACCTTTGTATTTGCCTTCTCCTTTTGGTAGCCTCCTTGCCAATAATGCTTCTAACTCATATGATTCACTATCACTATCAACATCCTTACTCTTCTTCTTTCTTTTAGATCCATCAAGGGTTAGTTGAGACTTGAAAGCAGATTCAATACCATAAGGTGGATAGTTATCAAAATTTGACTATTCAAATGTAGTGAGTCTAAAAATTAGACTATCTAAGGTCAAATCATTACCAGGTTTACATGTCAATTCTTGAATTGCAAATACTCTAATTACATAGATAGGAAGTAAAGTCCTTAATACCTTACTTATCATAGTCTCATTAGATATTTCTACTCTGCTCCTTTGGTAGCATTCACAACCTCCTTGATTT
The DNA here is from genome assembly GCA_028749045.1 of Cupressus sempervirens. Classification (NCBI taxonomy): domain Eukaryota; kingdom Viridiplantae; phylum Streptophyta; class Pinopsida; order Cupressales; family Cupressaceae; genus Cupressus; species Cupressus sempervirens. The sequence goes on from CM053789.1 coordinate 661,158,101, forward strand.
GGCCATAATAGTGTGCAACAATTTCTCCTTCTTTCATTCTCATGTCATCAAAATTGCCTCTCAAACTTTCTTCTTCAGCCCTTAATGCACTTTTGTCTCCTATATGGATTTTATTAGACTTATCTCACATTTTCGTTGTATTAGTGCACTCCTTCACATCATCAAATTCAACATAACTTAGGGAAGATGCTAGATCTATCACCATTTGATTATGCTCCTTCTTCTCCTTTATTTGTTCAATAGCCATGATTATAGGAACTTCAATGTATTCATTCTCCAAGTAGTACAATATAAAATCTCTAACTCTAGATAGACACAATTTCATCAGTCACTACCATGCTAGGAAGTTCTCTTTGTTTAGCTTAGGTACCTCTCTCTTGTACATCTTAATCTTTATCTTAAGTCACTTCAAACTTTCCTTACAAGCAACAAAGCTTTGATACCAATCATTAGAATGATAGAATATTTATGGGGGGGAGGTGAATTAGTTATCGTCTAGTTTAGATGTAAAAATTTAGGTTTTACTAACTTCAAACAACTTATTCAAATTTATAAAACTAGTTGGTCAATATAACAACTATTGGAATACTTTAGAATAACTGAGAGGGGAGGGGGGTGAATCAGTTATCCAAGGTCCAGATGTATAAATAAAACTTTTCAAACCTTAATGAACCCATAAAACATTCATATTCATGCATGCATCCATAAGATTATGCAATCACTAAAACTTGTAGGTTACTATCATATCAACTTGCAAAAATGTAAAGCATGAAACATAACAGATTCATCAACACACTTGACACAATGATTGACATGAAAACCCAATTTGGGAAAAACCACTAGTAACATGCTACTCTTTTTCACTCTTCTGAAGTGATGCCCTGTGAAAGGCCAACCCTGTTAAAGTTTACAATACACATTGTTAAATGTGACCTGGTTAAGGAATTTCAATCACCCTATAAGAAGTGAGCCTTGTTAGAGGACTTTCACTTGGCATGCCACCCAGTTAAAGGATTTACAAATGACTATTAGGTTAACCTTAATCCAAAGGATTTACCCTATACTGGCACAATTGTTAGAGAGTAATAGTAGAGCTTTGATCTGATACAACTTACAACTTCTCTTGCAGATTATAGATCTTTTTTCAGTCCTCAATTTTGCTTGGCTTTCGTACTTTACAGCTTTGATAGCTTGTTCATCCTTCAAGAATTCATATCCTTAAGTCTTCTTGCTTAACATGTCATTCCAGACTCTTCTCTTAGGTCACTTTATGAAGCAAAACCCTTGACTTCTTCTCTTCCTTAGGTTCTCGCACATGATAACTTTGCTTTATGACTAGACATTCCTATAAATAGGAAATTAGGATATTTTTCCCACTCATTTTCTATCATCAAGATTTAGGGTTTGGATGGATTAGGTAGGTTACAATGTATTACCCCATATCTCATATCTCTTCTAGAAACTTCTCCTAGAATCCATTTGAATTCACCTAAAAATGGTTTACCTCAAATTCTGTGGCACCAACTCATCAACCTTATCTTCCTCCTGGTTCACAAAATTCAAGAAAACAAACTTGTTGGCTCAGATTCATTGAATCTTTGATCTTTTAAATAATGCAACAGCTCAACATTATCAACCTTTTGATACTCGACACATATTGTGTTGCTTAGCATCAACTATAAAATCACTTGGCATCAACTAAAGTTTACTAATGCTCAACATCAACTAAATTTTACTCGGCATCAACTATCTTGCTCGGTATCCACTAGAATTTGCTTTTACTCGACTCCAACTAACTTTTTGCTCGGTTTGCACTGACTTTTCTCGACACCTATGATCTACTCAATCAAAGCTTGGTAGACAAAATTTGTGTAACTTGTTCTTCTAACCTTTCTTAGTGTAGCCAATATTTGTAACCTTAAGTAGATTATCAATACATTATGTTATCATTGTCTTAACTAATTCTTGTACATAATTACATAATCATAACTCAACCTTTCCTCTAGGTGCTATTGTTACATCTTTTGATTAAATCCTCTTCATCAATCAAATAAGTGATAATACTTAAATCTTATAAGTAGTTGTCTTACCAGCAAATAGCAAGTTTGACATTAGTGACAAAACAATGATTAAAACACATAGTCTTCTTTAACAATCTCTCTCAACAATCTCCCTCTTTGATTAACTTCTTCAATCCATTCTCAATAATCTCCCTCTTTGGCATTGATGGGAAACCAAATTGATCAACTAAGTCAATCAAATGATGAACATCTTGTTCAACCAAATTGACTAGGTTAAAACAGTAAGACAATACCAAAAAGAAAACTTGTATCAAAATTTCTCCCTCTATCAACAACTTCTGTCTTCTAATTAGGTTCCTTCTTATAACTCCCTATGAGTTCCTTCTTGTATCTCCCTCTTACTAAGTAGATTAGGATTTCTCCCTCTTTCTTGCATTCTTCTCTATCTTTTTCATCTTACATGTATTTTCTTCTTATCAGCAACATCAGCAATTATCTCCCTCTAAGATCAATAGCACTCTCCAACTCTTTAACAACAATCTCTTGATATCTCCCTTTTATATACATTCTTTGATATACTTTCTCTGATGTACTTTCTTTGATGATGATTAGTTTAATGTTCTTTTCTCCCTTTTTGACAACAATGCCAAAGACATATCATCTTTTCATGCAGATATAGGCTTTTGTAGTTTCTTCAATTTCTCCATCTATCACCTTGCTTGTGATTGATTTGAAGATTTAGTTCTATGATTACTTTTGGCAGCTCCTAAAGTAAGATACTCTACATCAATGTGTAACATATGGCAATCAACCTATTTGATGTAGGGCAATACTCTTGTTACTTAGATAGCCTTTGATAGGGGTATCACCCCTAATTTACCTTTTAGATACTCATGACCATCCTTAGGTAATGGTTTTGTGAAGATATTAGCAATTTTCTCCTTTGTGTTAACATATTCCATCTTTATCTCTTTATGTTGGACTAACTCCCTCAAGTAATGATACTTGATTGCAATGTGCTTTGTCTTTGTGTGCATCACTGGATTCTTTGATATATTGATAACACTTGTATTATCACAATAAAGTATCACTAGTTTTAGTGATTTCTTCCTTCATTCCTTTGAGTAGTTGTTTGATACATACAATGTTTGTGCAATTTCCAGCAGCAGCAACATATTCAACTTCAACAGTAGATTGTGAAGTGCAACTTTGCTTCTTACTAGTCCAAGTAACTAGTCTCTTGCCTAAGAAAAATGCTCCTCCACTAGTGCTCTTTCTGTCATCTATGTTTCCAGCTCAATCAGCATCAGTGTAGGCTCTCAATTCAAACTTTTCATTCTTCTTGTAGTATAGACCAAACTCTTCTGTTCCTTTCAGATCTCATTATTATCTTCATAGCCATTAAATGATTCTCCCTGGGATTAGCAGAGAATATTGCAACTACCCCTACAGATAATGCAATATCAGGTCTTCTATGTACTACATATTTCAATTTGCCAATCATAGACCTATACATTGTTCAGTTCACCTTAGCTGAATCATCATTCTTTGACAATTTGTGTCATGTCACCATAGGCATACTTACTAGTTTGGAATCCTCTAATCCAAAAAAATTCAATATTTTCTTGACATACTTTGACTGAGTGATGTATATACCATATTTCATCTGATATACTTGCAAACCCATAAGAAATTTGATCTCTCCAAACATAGACATTTCAAATTCTTGCTTCATCTATTTTGCAAAATCCTTACATAAAGCATCTTGACCTCCAAATATGATATCATCAACAAATATTTCAGATAACAAAATACCTTTGCCTTTTTTTGTCTTTATGTATAGATTGTTGTTATCATCATTCCTTGCAAATCCAATCTTCACAATATAATTATGAAGCCTCTCTACCATGCTCTTGGTGCTTGTTTCAAACCATATAGAGCTTTGTGCAATCTATCTACCATGTTCTTATTGTTATCATCAACAAAACCTTTTGGCTATTTTATGTAAACTTCTTCTTCTAATATGTCATTCAAAAATGCAAATTTAACATCCATCTGATAAACTTTGAAACCTTTGTATGCAACATAAGCAAGTAGAGTTCTTACTCCTTCCAATCTAGCAACAGGGGCAAATGTCTCTCCATAGTCAATTCCTTCTTCTTGTGCATATCCCTTGCAAACTAATCTTGCTTTGTTTCTTGTGACTTCACCATTCTCATCTAGGTTGTTTCTAAATACCCACTTGGTACCAATCACATTTTTGTCTTCTGGTCTAGGAACTAGACTCCATGTTTTGTTCTTCTCTATTTGTTCAATCTCTTCTTTCATGGCTTTGTACGAGTCAGCATCTTTTAGTGCATCTTTTACTATTTTGGGTTCCTTCAAGCTCAGAAAACATGTTTCACTTCTCAATCTATTTCTTTTCATTTTTCTAGCATCTTTATCTCTAATGATTTGAGTAGCAGGATGATGCCTTTTGACATACTTAGACCATCTTGGGTCAGCTCTTGATTCTTCATTTTGTCTTTCAACTACAAAATCATTGTGTATATCTCTATCAGGTATCTTAGCATCTCTTTCATGTGTACTAATTTCAAAATTAGAATGTGCATCCTCTTCATTCTATAACTTGACATCTAAATGCAGCTCGATTCCTAAATGCAACTTGGCATTAATAGGGTGTGACTTGATAGTTATTGTAACTTGATGTTGATTTGTAACTTGATTTGTGGCATCTTCTTCAGCAGGCATTCCTTCATAAGAGTATACAAATGATTTTTTTTCTTCTGGCTTTTTCATAGGTTTAGCCTCATATACTTCTATATATTCATCAATCTTCATACTTGCACTTTCCACAATTTTGTTAGTATTAGTATTCAAACACTTGTAAGCTTACTTCTTGTGGAGTGTCCTAGAAATATACCTTCTTCACTTTTTGCATCAAGCTTTCCATTCCTAACATCTTTAAGAATGTAACATTTACTTTCAAATACCTTAAAATATTTTACATTGGGTGGATATTCATACCATAGTTCAAAAGGTGTTGAGTGAGTACCTTTCTTGATTTGCACACAATTCAAGGTATAAACACTTGTACTTATAGCTTCTCTCTAATATTTCAGAGCAACATTCTTCTCCATCATGAGTGTTCTAGCACAGTCCATTATAGATTTGTTTCTCCTTTTAGCTATTCCATTTTGTGAAGGGGTTCTAGGGGCATATGTCTATCTTTTGATTCCTTTGTCATTACAGGATATCTCAAATTCATTTGATGTAAATTGTCCTCTTCTGTTAGATCTCAAACATTTCAGACTGTTACCTGTTTCCTTTTCAACTCTTGCCAAGTACCACTTAAAATTTTGAAAAGTATCAGATTTTTGTTTCAAAAACATAATTGTCATCATCCTAGAATAGTCATCAACAAATAGCATTATGTGCTTATCTCCCTTGTAGCTTTTTACATCAATTGGTCTACACAAGTCAGTATGAACAATCTCTAGTATTTCTTTTGAGGTATAAGTTTTTCTCTTAAAACTTGACTTTGTCATTTTGCCTAACTGACATTGTTTGCATATTGCATTATCGGGCTTCTTCAAATGTAGGCAAACCTCTAACGTTCTTCATGTTACTGATATTAACCAAGTTATCAAAATTAACATGACATAACCTTTTGTGCCAAAGCCATACATCATCAAATTTTACAACAAGACAAATAGCATCCTCTATATCAAGATAGAATAGATTACTTCTAGTTTGATCACCTTTTCCAATCAGTTTCCCATTTGTGTCATATATCTTAGCAATCTTGTTTTCAAATTCAACCTTACATCCCAAATTGTTCAATTGTGACACACTCGACAAATTATTGTTTACTCCTTCAACATAGTAAAAATTATCACATGAAATCTTATCTGTGAGTTTGATAGAACTTTTTTCTTTTATCAAACATGGTGCATCATTACCAAATACTACACTATTTCCATCATAACAATGTAGGGTAATGAACTTACTTTTGTCTCTAGTCATGTGATGTAAGCATCCATTGTTAATGATCCATTTGTCATTTTTGTTCACACAAGTCACAAGTGTAGTCGCCTCATCTTCATTAGATTCGTCCTGCATTGCAACATATACCACTTCATCATCATGTTCATCGAAATCATCCCTTGTTTCCTCTTCAACAATGTAGCATGACTTCTTGCCTTTATCTTTGCAATCTTTGCTATCATCTTCTCTTCTGATCTTGGACTTGTCACTACCTCTATAGTTCTTCTTCTGTGTACATCTTGCAGCAATATGACCAACCTTGTTGCAATTGAAACAAGTGATGGGTAACTTACCTTTGAACTTGACTTTACCTCTATGGAATCTTTTTGCTAGTAGTGTTTCTAGTTGTTCAACATCTTCCTCATCTATATCATTGTCACTAGACACATATTTTATCTTTCTCTTCTTGTTTTGCTTCTTCTCATTAGAATCTTTCAGTAACAACTTTGCTTTGAAAGCAGATTCAAGACTCTCAGGTTTGTAATTATCAAAGTTAGATAGCTCAAAAGTAGTGAGTCCACCTACCAGACCTTCAAGGGTTAGATTAGTTCTTGGAATACATGCCAATTCTTGAATTGTAGAAACTCTGATAGCATAAATAGATAGTAGTGTTCTCAAGACTTTGCTTAACACAATACCATCATCTATCTGACCAATAGTTCCTTTTATTGCACTAACAACTTCTTTTATTCTAGCAACATATTGAGCAATATTCTCACCTTCTTCCATTCTCATATAATCAAACTTACATATGAGACTCTCAGATTTGGCTCTTTGAACATTTTTGTCTCCTCCATAGATGGTGGCTAGAGCATCCCACATTTTCTTTGTACTGTCAAGACCTTTGATATCATCAAATTCAGCATAGCTTAGGGCAGAGGCAATCTCCAACATCGCTTGATTGTGTTCTTCCTTCTTCTTCTTCATATCTTCAACAGTTAGGACTCTAGCTAGATCAACATGTTCCACTGAAATGGTAGATTGTGCATGATCTCCAAGTCCTCCAAGGTGTAGCTTCATCAAAATTTGTCATGCAAGAAAGTTATCTCTATTGAACTTGGGTACTTCTCTTTTAAACATCTTGATATTTGTGCTTCTAGTACCTTTAAACTAGTTCTCTTAAGCAAATGGCTTCGATACCAATTGTTCGAATACTTTAGAATAACTGAGAGGGGGGGCGTGAATCAGTTATCCAAAGTCCAAATGTATAAGTAAAACTTTTCACAGCTTAGTGAACCCATAAAACATTCATATTCATGCATCCATCCATAAGATTATGCAATCACTAAAACTTGTAGGTTACTGTCAAATCAACTTGCAGAAGTGTAAAGCATGAAACATAGTAGATTCATCAACACACTTGACACAATGATTTACGTGAAAACCTAATTTGTGAAAAACCACCAGTAACATGCTACTCTTTTTCACTCTTCTAAAGTGATGCCCTGTGAAATGCCAACCCTGTTAAAGGTTACAATACACATTGCTAAATGTGACCCAGTTAAGGGATTTCAATCACCCTATTAGAAGTGAGCCTTGTTAGAGGACTTTAGGCCGTTTGCTTGGAATGTCACCGGTTAAAGGATATACAAATGACTGTTAGGTCAACCTTAATCCAAAGGATTTTCCCTAGACTGATACAATTGTTACAGAGTAAGAGTAGAGCTTTGATCTGATACAACTTATAACTTCTCTTGCAAATTACAGATCTCTATTCAGTCCTCAATTCTACTTGGCTTTCATACTTTGCAGCTTTGATAGCTTGTTCACCCTTCAAGCATTCATCTCCTTAAGCCTTCTTCCTTAACATGTCATTGCAAACTCTTCTTATAGGTCACTTGATGAAGAAAAACCCTTGACTCCTTCTCTTCCTTAGGTTCTCGCACATAATAACTTTGCTTCATGACCAGACATTCCTATAAATAGGAAATTAAGATATTCTTCATTTTCCATCATCAAGATTTAGGGTTTAGATGGATTAGGTAGGTTACAATGTATCTACCCCATATCTCATATCTCTTCTAGAAAATTCTCCTAGAATCCATTTGAATTCACCTAAAAATAGTTTACCTCAAATTTTGTGCCACCAGCTCATCAACCTTATCTTCCTCCCAGTTCACAAAATTCAAGCAAACAAACTTGTTAGCTTAGATTGATTGAATCTTCGATCTTTTAAATAATGTAGTAGCTTGGCATTATCAACCTTCTGATGCTTGACACATAGTGCGTTGCTCGACATCAACTATAAAATCACTTAGCATCAACTAAAGTTTAGTGATGCTTGGCATCAACTAAACTTTACTTGACATCAATTGTCTTGCTCAGCATCCACTAGAATTTGCGTTTACTCAACTCCAACTAACTTTTTGCTCAACTTGCACTGACTTTGCTTGGCACCTATTGTCCACTTGGTCAAGTTTGGCAGACAAAAATTGTGTAACTTGTTCTTCTAACCTTTCTTAGTGTAGCCAACATTTGTAACCTTAAGTAGATTATTAATACATCATGTTATCACTATCCTAACTGATTCTTGTACTTCATTACATAATCATAACTCAACCTTTCCTCTAGGTGCTATTGTTACATCTTTTGATCAAATCCTCTTCATCAATCAAATAAGTGATAGTACTTGAATCTTACAAGCAGTTGTCTTACTAGAAAATAGTAGGTTTGACATTAGTGAGAAAAAAATGATTGAAACACATAGTCTTCTTTAACAATCTCTCTCAACAATCTCCCTCTTTGATTAACTTCTTCAATCCATTCTCAACAACAACTCATCAACAACTTAACTTATGTTTTCATTACTTAGCTCTATGTTTAGTATATGTTGACTAACAAAAAATAATCAGCAGTAAATAACATGCATCAAACATATAACATTCATACATATATGACACTAGGATTTAACGTGGAAACCCAATTTGGGAAAAATCACCAAGTAACATGCTACCACTTTCAACTCTTCTGAAGTAAGCTCGATTTAAGAGTCGACCCTATTAAAGGTTATAAAACACACTATTAGGTGTGGCATTGTTAAAAGATTTAATCACCCTATTAGGAGTGGCTTGGTTAGAGGAATTTGTATCATTCCATTAGAATTTCACCTTAATTAAAGGATTTTAAAAATGATTGTTAGATCAACCTTGATTAAAGAATTTTGACTACCATAATGGTTAGAGAGTAACAACTGGGTTTGATATGTTAAGATACAACTCACTTTGAAAATTAAGATCTTCATTTGACTCATTTGTCGGTTCATTGAATGAACTTCATTATAATATCCTTCATTTCAATCTTCTCGGCAACCCTTCAAGCAATCATACTTCACCAATCTCCTCATTTTTTCTCTACTACTTTGTTCTTCACAACTTCTCCACAAAATCACCAATCAACAATGAACCAACCTTAAAAAACATCCCTTGTACCTCCTTAAATAGATATCTTTAAATTTTTTCTTATTAAACATCACCGTAGATCTTAGGGTTTGATAATATTCATTGAGTCTATCCATCATTTTGTCCTTCTACTCCTTTCTTGACATTTCTAGAAACTTCTCTTTAAATCCTTACTTTGATCATATAACAAACTCAATTTTTGCATTAAATACTCCAACTCATCAATCCTTATCATCCACGCTTTTTTACTAATCCAAAAATTCAACTATGTCAGCCTCAAACTTGATTATTTCACAAACTATTAAATTTTGTTGGTACTCAATCATCATTGTGTTCTTCTGCTTGATCAACACTATGTAGCTTGATTACTACTATTCTTTCCCTCTCGACTTGTACTAGCTTTCTTGATCTTCACCATCAATTGGTCACTATTTTCTTCTTCAGCTTGCTTGACCATTATTGTCACTTAGTTGATAGTGTTTGCTTGGCTAACTTTTAAGTTCCTTAATCTTCTACTTCATTTCCTTCATTGACCTAATGAAACTGTCACTCAGTCAAGCTTACTATTTTACTCAACGTCGTGTCTTCTCTTCTAGACATCAAATCAACGATCTTCTTCACTTTATATAATGATTAAACAACACATAATCTTGTCAAAGACTAATTGATCAAGTGCCCAATGTAATTCCAACATCCATCATCCTCTTTACTCAACAACTTCACTAGCTCATCTAGTTATCTCTCTTTTCAAGTCTTCTTCATCAATAAACTAATATGGCACTCTACATTGTTATTAAATGTCTTACCAGTAAGGTTTGACATCAATGACAACATAACAATTGTTCCAATAGTAGTTTCCAACAACTCATGATTATTTCCCTCCTAAGGATATTCAAATAATTATGAATCTTTTATGGTAGTTGTGTCTATTAGTAAAAATACTATACACTAGACATTGATTGATAATGGCTTTGGTTTGAATGTTTGTAGTATGCATATGTTAAAGACTAAAAAATTTAATCTCACATATATTAAGATTGGGAACATTTTTATTCTAGGATTTGATAACACTTCTAAGATAATTTTAGGTATTATAACACTACCTATTAAAGTGGGTATGATAATATTGGACACTCCTATGTACGTTATTCGATCTACTCTTCATCACAAGGTTAGGTTTGTTTATAACAACATTGTGTATATCCCTCATGCTAATGATGCACCTAATCCTTGCTTAAACATAGAGTATGCCTAGGTTTCTCCTCCTACAAAGTCAGTGAAGTAACCTAAAACTGCCCACGAACCTTAAAAAAAAGGAAGCACCTTCTTCTTTCACTTTATCTGAAGATGATTAGATATCTTTAGATTTCACACCAACTTCAATTGGAGAATATGGAGTTCATCAGCTTCCATTCATGAAATCTTGTCCAAGTCCTCTTTCTAATCACTTTGTAGCTACTTCCACTCATGATGAATCTATCAAACTAGCAATATGTCTCTTGTTGTGAATTTATTGAGAATCAACAAGACAATCATCCACTCTTAGTGTTGTGATGTGGAGCCTAATCAGACTTAGAGGTTTATTTTTCCCCACTTCATTCAGTGCAGTTTCCCCCTAGATTTTACCATAGGGGTTTGGAGGCAACATCCCCATACTCCAAGAGTCAAGGGTTAATGCCCCTTGCAGAGTCTTGGGGTCAAATATCCTAGGCACATTTCCTGTTGTGATACAAGGTAGTATCGAGGGGTAGTGCCCCCAAAGCCAAAAATGAATTTACTATTGTAAAAGGCATCGAAAGTTATATTTTTCTATTGGTTGGCTTATTCTAGCCCTAATTTGTAAGCAGAAAAAAGCTTGTAGAAAATGGCTTAGGGTTAGGAACTTCATGATGTATGATGAGATTGTAGCTTCTTGCAGTGGTATTGAGCTATTAAGGATTACACATTATAATCAAATTGTAATTTCTAGATAATAAGAATATTGGACTCTTTATTCAATGGACATAGCCCAGGGATTGGGTGGACCATGTTAAATCTTTGTGTCTTGTGCTCTCCTTTGCGCGATTTATTATTTTTTGATACTAGTTATATTTGCATGTAATTGTTATTTGTGTCTCATTAATCCCAACACTTTAGCAATGGGGGGCATAAGAATCTTTCATTTTGTCTGTATCACTATTATTATTATCACTCTAGTAACGAATGCCAAGCTTTATATTACAAGATTCAACAACTCACTACTAATGAGGTTATTCACATATCTCATTATGATGAGCTTTGTTTAAATCCCAATTTCTTTAAATTACATCCAAGTCCCTATTATGTTTCTCCATTCCATGTATCATTGTTAGCCTATCTCTTGGGGGATCATTTTCATACATGGTCCACTTTGTGAGTAGCATAATAGGTCTCATTTTTCCTTGGCTCCTATACTTGGGGGACAAGGGAATCTTATGTATCTTTCTTATTCTCTCAAGGATCCATTATTTCCTTTAGTTGTGTGTTATTTGTTCATCATGTAACATCCAATCTTATATCATTTGGAATTGGGTTTCCATGGTAGATTGATCACTTACCTTGGAGCCTCATAATAGTGTGTTACCACGTGTAAGGATTTACTTTTTTACTTCTCACACGGTCTCTCATCACACTCTACCCTTCCATAACCTCATAGGAGTTGTGACCTCTTTGGTTTGAAATGGATGTTGGTTGTGGATACTATCTTGATGCTAAAATTACTTTATCCTTCTTCATCACTCCCTTAAAATGTTGAAATAAGCAATTATTTTTCCATCTTAAGGTGGGGTATACATGGTCCCCTTATTTTTATATATTTTTATTTATTTAAAACACAACATATGGAGTACACTAGCATAACAAAACTTGTTAGGGCTAGCTACTCTTCCTTTTTACATGTCTTGGAATGATTAACTAGCATGATACATATGCTTGCTAGACCATTTGACCTATTAAAGCACATTCAAAAATTATTCTCATGATATAGGAGTACTATATAAGGGAAGTATAAATTCCTTGCAAGGTACACAATTTGTGGGATCAACTATCGGGGACACAAACCCATTAGATCATTTAATCCTACCCCTTTTTACAATATGCTAAGTCCGATAGACGAGTAATAGACTTTTAGTTTTTATCTATTTATTATGTGATTCACAATGGGTTGTACATTTCTCATCAGATGAATTATTCACACCCTTTCTTTCTCCACTTCTCCCAGTTAATGATTTCTCTATTATGATATTGGAGTTAGCAAAGACTTAATCCCTTTGGGGCTTGATGGATTTTGTGTCTCCTTGATTGTAATAAGATCATTGTATGTCTTGTAATCTACTTTACCAAGAGTTTGGGTTGAGACCATACTCTCACTAAAGTGGGGGGATAAATTCATTGTCTTAAATTGGAAGAACTTCAATTTAATGATGGTTTAGCACCTATTTAGTGAGAGTTAATTCTAGACTTGCATTTAAGTCACATTCTCCACTTTCTTCTTATCTCTTTTCATTCCTCCTAGATGAAATTAGGGTAGGACCTAACAGATAATTCTTGACATTCTTATTTCATGATGCAAAGCTCAAGTTAGGAATTATCAACCAGGGTCATCCCTTCCCTTTCTTCAATCACTCAAAATCACTTTTCAACATTGAAACTATTTTTTCTCAAGATCTGCACAAAATTTCCCAAAACTGCGACTTGTTTTAGGACCATGAAGGAATCCCAAAGGATTTTGTGTCTATGAATCAAGGATGTAATACAAACCTTCTTGGGAATTAAGGATGTAGTATGGCCCCATTTATCAAGGATGTAGTGTGACCCTGCTCGAGACCCATTTTTGGGTCCCCTTCTCAGGTCCTATGTCAAGGTTGATTTGAGGCATTGATTTTGTACCCAATTGGCCAACACGAGAAAGTTCATTTTGAGCCCTTATAATCCCATCCATTTGACTCATTTACATCCATGAAAGCAATCAAGCATTCCATCATTCACACTTATAAACATTCAAGCACCCAAACAATCAAATATTCAAGCCATCTTCAAGTACATTCAAGGAGATCCTTTTGCAAGATATTGGAAAGGAGATCTTTTGCATTCAAGGTAATTTTATAGAGCTTCATTGAGTTCATTTGGGGGCTTCATCTTCCATCTTCCATATTCATGCCACAACCTTTCAAGATCTAACTTCCTCCATTGGGAATAGTGGAGCTTGTCATCAAGAGAGGGTTTCTACATTCATCATTTTTTCTACATTCACATCGTCTTGATCTATTTAATAGGTAAATTGATCTCATTAAATTTGATTTGAGATATCCTACTATTCTAGGGTGAATTTGTGCATTTACTTTACATTTCTAGCATTTCAATTATTTCAATTTCAAGGGTAATTCCTAAACTGGGGTTTGGCTAAAGCAAACCCTCCATGAACAAAATAAAACATTTTTTCTTGTAGGTTATATATCTCAAAAGATGAAATAGAGTGTAGATTTAGATACCCTTTTCACAGAACTTCAGAGATTTAGAAATTGTTTCACGACCAAAGAATAAAAAATAGGGACATAGTGTGACCTATTTTACTCTAGATAAACCCTGCTTCTCCACTTCGACCCTAACCTAGAGCCAAACAATTTTTGGGTTTTGTGGATCTTGTAGTTTCAACTATAGGTCATGTGTTTCGATAGTTTTAAAGATCATCTAGCAACCCATTTACAAGTTTTTCTACAAGGCGAGTCTTTCTTCCTTCTTTATTTCAATACACATTTCCTTATATTCAACTTTATGTTGCATATCTATCTTCATAAAACCCTCTCTTTGTAGACTTGAGGGAGAAGTAAGTCCAAGAAATTCACACTTTTGTATTAGGTTAGAAACTGACACTTTACATTGTGTTAATCAAGCCTACGTTAGGAGGAGAATCTTGGTTTTCACCTTTCATCTATGCGTAGGGTAGTAGATTCATTTCACCTTACACAATTCTAAGCTACATTTTACATTGTAATTGAATATAAAGAAATATGTAAAGTAGATGATTTTTTTTACAAATTAATAAAAGATTACTTATAAAATTACATAAAGAATAGTCAAATTTCATTTAGTATGTAAAATAACTTAGAATATATCGAATTGCATAACCATAGTGTTGAAAATCTCATAAGCCTAACAGTCTCAATTTGAGCAAGAATAATTCTCATGTGGGAATACTCGACAAAAAGAAAACCCTTGGTCTTTTTCCATTTTCTTTTTTTAATAATCCAAAGTGACACATTGCTTCAAAGTATGAATTATCGTACAATTATTGTTTTCCTTTACAAATTTCCAAATTTGTTCAACCTCATTTTGTCCATATATTACTTGAAATAAAAACATATCCCTTTTAAATTCATATTAAAGCTTAAAGATAAAAATATATATATGGAAAAAATCAAAGGTATGAATTCAAATTTATGTTTAATCTTTAAGAGTTTTATTCACATGTGTTAAGTTATTATTTAGGCTGCTTCAATTTATAATGACATCAAATTTATAATTGTATTATTTTGAATATTATTTAGGTTTCTTCAATTTATAATTACATTAATTTGTAATTGTATTATTTTGAATACTAAAATTTTATGAAATAAGAAGTATAAATATTTATTTTATCTACAATTATGGTTAATTTTCTTATCCATTTAAAATTTAGATTGCCCCTCCTAATACATTGTATCAAATTAATTTTTAGAAAAATTAGGTTACTAATTAAATAAATTTCAATATATTTTATAATTTTTAAATGTTTTATATAATATGAACTTGTGATCTCAATAAATAATCAAAACATAAATTACATCACAAGACCTTAAAAAAATGAACCAAAAACCCCTAACAACAACAAATCCATCAGAGTAAACCATGTCCTTTCTTAGGATAAATTATTACAAAAAATTGTTATTCCTCTACCCAAAATTAGAACTCTTAAACCATGTCCTTTCTCAAGATAAATTATTACAAAAAAATGTTATTAGAACTCTTCATCAAGCGACATTGAAAAGGGATACTTCACTAATTCCACAATCTTGTTGAGACTAGAGAAGTCATCACTTCTCACTCCTTCTTGGAAAGCCTCCCATGCAACCAATTCAACAGGCCTCTTACTCTTTTTTTAAAAGACTTCATACTCTTGATCCTTGACAACCCCTTTTTCAATAACCTTCAAATAACACCGCATGTACAAAAATAGTGCAACACACACACACAATGCACTACCAAAATTATATGTTATATTATATATATCTTTTATATTTAATCTTACATTATATATTTTATATTGGTAAAAAAATTATTTATATTTTTATTATTATCCATCTACGAATAATCTTAGCCTAGTCTAGACGTGATTCATATAGGGAACCATGAGATGAATAAAATAAAGATCTATCAACAAATCTAGTGCCTAATATCCTTCTTTGAGGCCCACACATAGGTCAAAAATATATATATTTGGGCGTCTAAGTGTAGACAAGAACATGGTGAATAAAGTGTGTAAAGATATGTAAATTTCACCATTTAATTAATTCAATAAAATGGAGAGGGATTACTACAATAGATGCAAGGGAGTATTAATGAAGTGAATGGATAAAAATAATATTTTGAAATAATTTTCATGATGATGTACATGTTAAATCTATTTAATGTAGCAAATCAACATAAATTGTATACATCTACCTAGAGAAAAGAAATCAATAGAAATTAATCATAAGATGTCTATTTTACTTGTCTAAAATTCAATATGGATGTCTCAAAACACATACATATTAATATTTTTTAAATTGATATATTAAAATTATCTATACAATTTGTTATAAGCAAACATTTAACCTAAGACTAAACAATGTTAGAAAAGACCTTTCTACATAGCTATTCTATAACATTTCACAATTTAAAAGTAAAGCTAAAATTTGTTCAAAGGGAACTTGGTTTAATGTTAAAGGCACCTAGATGGTACTAAGCTCAAATATTCTCCAATAAATAACTATATAAAAAGTCAAAGCTAAACTTTTCACCAATAAAAATAGGACAACTATGCATTGCATTTATGAATTGAGTATGATTCAAAATCAATTGGGAGGATCAAATTTCTTTGTCATTAACTAGATTAAATAATAGATATTTAAGATCACAATCAATAATTTATTGAGGGAAAATATCTAATAGTTGAGCATATTCTAATAGTTTTTGTAGCATTTGTTTTTTAATAATAAAGCAACCCAAAAACAATGGAAAGCCCATTAACAACAAACAACTAGAAAAATAATGTTCGGCAAAATCCAACCTCAACATGTAAGATCAAAAACCCATCCCCACAAAACCTACTTAACCAGTTAAAGTTCTTATCTAACTTAATACTAACAATGTCCATAGCAATATCCATTATTAATATTCTAATATAAAGAATAATCTTCTAGTAAAGTTTTTAATACCACATAAGGTCATGCAAGGCCAATCCAAAACTTTCATCGTTGGGTCATGCCAATAGATCCACACCACAAGAGACAAAATATAGTAAACAAAAGGCCTTTTTTTTGCCTTATCCTTCTCTAGCCTCAAAAAGAGAATCCTTGTCTAATCATGTACCATAAATTCATAAAGTTTCTTGGAGTCCCTCCTCCTAGCATCACATCCTCCTTTTCTTGTTGAAGAAGTTGCAACGTAATTGTTTCTACATGCATAACCTTAACAACAAAATTTGTTAGAATGTTGAAGCTCTCATCTAGAGATGCAAAATAGACCTTTAGGGAGTCAATATCACCTCTGGCCTTCTCCATGGCACTCTCTAGACCTTGGTAAGAAATACACTTTCCTTTTGTCATCTTAGTATCTTGGATCTGTAATAGATTAGGGTTATAAAAAAACCTTTTCTTTACTTTTTTCATGGTACCCTCCAAGAAAGTAATTATCATAGGGGAAGTGTCATTTGTGGCAGCATTAGCAGGGAGCAGGGGAAGTGAAGTCACTAGTGTTGATGGTAAAATTAGTCAGCACATGGGTAGAGTCAAGGTTGGGCTCCTTATTCCTCTTCACTTTGTCCTCCTTTGAATTTGAGGTCTCCTCTTCCACCTTGTCCTCCTCAACATACTTATCTGTCACCGCTTTTTCTTTCCTCCTTGGTTTGTTTTTCTTTTCACTCACCCTAAGCTTGACTCCTCCTCTTTTGTTTGCATTCTCCTACTAGCCATGTATTTCCATCTTTCCTCACTCTTAGATAATATATTAAACCTCCTACAATCACCCTCATGATCATCTTCATATTCTACCAAATCAACCTCAATGGGGTGTTCAATTTTTTGTTTTTAAACATTTACCTGGGCCTTATTCATGTCTTTAAAAAAAAATATTTTTTAGAGGTCCTAGAGGGAGTGGAAGATGAGGACAACTAAGGTGTGGGGGACACAAAGAAACTACCACCTACAAATATTAGGGGATTAGGTGGGCCTTGTGCATCTTGTATGGAAATACATTGGGAGGGTACAAAGCTAAGTGGAAGTTATAAGGCAAAGAATGAACCCCTCGTGTAATATCACAAATTTCTCTAATATCTATCACTGTAGCCTCTAAATAATGTACTAGAAGAAGGGGGTAGAGATTTCATCACAGTGCCTATGATTATTAAGTAAAGGGAAGTGGTAGTAGTAGCAAACACAAAACCTACCCTCGAGTTTAAGGTACTTCATTGTTAAAAGACACACCTCATCCCATGGCTCTAGCAACTCCTCCCAATTAAGCCCACCTTTGTGCTTGATCGAGGCTTCGTCCTTCTTAAAAAATCCCTTGGCCACCTTCTACCATTTTTTTCCCTCCATAGATAAACCAATGGACACAACAATTATTTCCTCATTAACTTGGAAAGTAATGCCATTAATAGTCACTCTCCCATCATTCCAAGAATTGACAAACTAGGTTGAGTAGTTTTTGTCATGTCCCTCCATATTCTCCATGAAAGTGATTAAACCACCTTCCTTAATATCCATCTAGGCACAACAATTTTTTTTTGCATGCACTCCTCGATTTTCGGAGTCTCAACTCTCAACATGTCACCGCTCATCTCTATCACTTGCTTAGACCCCCTATGCATACTCTGGATTGATAGAATTTAGAAAACCCTTTCTTCATGAACCATTACTATAGAGATAGCTAACCATAAACAACTCAAAATACAAAGCTTAGTGATAAAGAAATGTTTCGAGTTGCCATAATTGTTACTAGAAATGGTAATAAATTGTCCATCTAGATGGCAACAAGGAGACACACATGGGAAGTCATCCTCATGATCAATTATCATTCCAACTCTTCTTTAAGAGATGTAATCACTAATCCATGCCAAAACCTTAGTAGAATGAAAATAATTTAAACTCAATCCCCTTCTGACAAAATAATTAGAAATTATTTTTGTAAGCCTTATGGATTGAATCATTATGACACCATACACAACACAAAAAGCCATTTTAACATTTGTTATCTAACGCCTTCTTTTCATGATGGTACTTAAATTCAAAATTGAATCCACAAAGGTTCCTTGCTTAGAATTTATCACCACCTTAAACAAGGAATCATAATTTTCCATATATGAAATTTTGTCACCTTTCCAAAATGGATTGGGTATGCATTATTAGAGCAACCATTCACCTCCAAAATCTAACTCCCCAAACCTACAAGCCAAGGCTAGCCAAAGAGTCCACCACAACATTAACCTTTATGTAAATGTGTTGTATCATGAATCTCTCCAAGCCAACAAGTAGCATCCATATGTCACCAAGAATACTAGAAATTGACCAACATAACTCCATATTTCATTTAGTTTCCACAATAATTTTAGAGCCTCCTTTTACATACAGGTGCTTCTATCACAAATTGAATATAACTTTAGGCCCTAGTACGATCCCAAGGCTTCAACCACATTGT
The DNA here is from genome assembly GCA_028749045.1 of Cupressus sempervirens. Classification (NCBI taxonomy): domain Eukaryota; kingdom Viridiplantae; phylum Streptophyta; class Pinopsida; order Cupressales; family Cupressaceae; genus Cupressus; species Cupressus sempervirens. The sequence continues at coordinate 661,177,518 of CM053789.1, forward strand.
TAAACATGGGTCCAAAGTTCCCCTCGTAAGATATTGGTAGACAATCAACAATGTTTTGACCACACCCTCCCTTGCAACAAACCACTTCCTGCAGCACCATCAAAATTTAGTTTTAGCATGGGGGGGAGGACCCATTTAGTATTCATTTCAACTAAAGATTTGGAATTGTCAAATACCTTAGAGGCTTTTGGGAGATTCCAAGATAAAGAAATCTTCTGGTCACCAATAAAAGAGGGGTTAGGAGGAGTTTTCCACTTATAGAAATTTGAGTTCTCCGTTAAGAGATTAATTCTGGTAGAGGCCATTGTATCAACCAAGCACTCCTCCCCTCTAAAGATCCAGTTGTTCCTCTCCTTCCAAATTCCCCAACAAATATGGGTCGGGGCTATTTTCCATAGTAATTTGATTAGGGAGTGGCAGAAAGGGAAATCCCAATTAAGGATAATTTGTTGTAAGTCATTCAGAAAAGACCCATGAGAGAGAACATCTCTAGCAAACATATGAGATAAACATGTGGTTAATATTTTCTTCCTTTGCCTTGCACAAATAACATCTATTTGGGATCTAAAAGCTCATTTTCCTTAACTTCTGAATAGTAAGAATCTTGTAAGGTGATCCACTAGAAGAAGTTGATTTTAGGGATCAACTAGCCATTCTAAACATTCTTCTAGTATCGTGGAGTTAAATCATTCTTAAAGAGAGGGAGGTAAGCAAATTTAACTAAGAATGTTGTAGCATTTGTTGATTTAATGCGCAAACTACAATTTTTTGGCTAGTAAAAAAAAAAATAGATTATAAATTTTGTTTGAAAAAATATCAAAAAAATAAAATTTAATAAGAAATTTTTTTTAAAAAATTTTGAAAATAATTTTTTTATTAAGGGTTGGAAGATGTGGTAAATATAAATGTAAATTTTTTATATATGATAAATAGTAAAAATTTAAACCTTTTTTTTTGAATTTTTGGTTGATTAAATGTTAAAAAATAATTTATAACTATCAAAAATTAGTTATTTCAAATTTGTTACAAACTTTTAAAATATTAGTTGTAGTAATAAATGTCATACTTATATAATATAATAATGTAAGAGGAGGGAGAGGAGGAGGACACAGTTGTTCTACTATCACAAATCAGTTAATGATAGTAAAGGGTATACATCAAATAAACCCCTCTATTCAAAGTGTGCAAAGTGGTGAAATTGATATGGTTGAAGTTGTGCAAAAATACCACAAAATATGTGGGTTGTTGGAAATTTAATGCAATTTACAGTGCAAATTAAA